>JAJLZA010000002.1:600000-1014496 GCA_030571925.1 Yamadazyma epiphylla
TCGTGTTGGAGATTGGCTATATTTCCCTGACGTTGGTGCTTATACGTTAGCAGCTTCTACAAACTTCAATGGGTTTAGTGATACCCATGATGTGGTAGTGGTTGATTCAGACTAGGCGCATCAGGTGGGAATTTAAGCTCGCGCCTGGTGCCGTCTGGCGCCGTACCGTTTTGGTTTTTGATTTTTAGTTATGTAAATTTGATTTTGTTAATCTCTTGAGTGTGCGGTGTTTCAATTCTCTAGCAGTGTTTCGGCTCTGTAGCGGTGTTCCAGCTCTCTAGCAGGCACGTTTTCTAGCGGCTATGTGCTCTTTCCAAGTGCCGTGTCTCGTCCCATGTCTATCGCATTCTCCCTCCTGTCACACTCGTATCAGCGGTCGCGCTACCATTCCTCTTTGGTCCGCCGTTTGCGCCCTCTGCGCCTAGCAAGGCGTGACGATCTAGATTTCGCACTTTATCATCACTTGTTCATACTATGTCTAACAAGCAAGTCCAGATAAATAATGCTATAAAAGCTATTCATACAAAGCAATCCACCGAACAAGACTACAGCTCCTACAAAACAGAGGATGGTGATATAATTAACACAAAAGAAAGAGTCGTCAAGTCAGTTAGGCCTCCTGCAACTTTTAACCCATCAGACGATCAAGTTTTTTTACCCAATGGGCTACCAAATTGCCAATTTCTTAAACAACATTTCTTCAACGAAGGAAGATTAAAAGAACACCAAGCAATCAGAATCTTAAAAGATGCCACCGATTTGTTATCGAGTGAACCAAATTTATTAACAGTACCTGCTCCAGTGACTGTATGTGGTGATGTTCATGGCCAATATTATGATCTAATGAAGCTTTTTGAAGTTGGTGGTGATCCTGCAAACACTTCTTATTTATTTTTGGGGGATTATGTCGATAGAGGATCATTTTCTATCGAATGTTTATTATATTTATACTCTTTAAAATTAACTTATCCTGATACCTTTTTCATGTTAAGAGGTAACCATGAATGTAAACATTTAACTGAATATTTCACCTTTAAAAACGAATGTTTACATAAATATAGTGTTGATTTGTATAATTCAAGTCTTGAAAGTTTTAATGCCTTACCTTTAGGTGCAATTATGAATAAACAATTTTTCTGCGTTCATGGAGGATTATCACCTGAATTAAAGACTTTGGATGATTTAATTAAATTAGATCGGTTCAGAGAACCTCCAACCAAAGGATTGATGTGTGATTTATTATGGGCAGATCCGATTGAAGATTATGATGATGATAATATGGATCAAACATTTATTAGAAATACCGTACGAGGATGTTCTTATGCGTTTACTTATAAGGCCTCATGTCAATTTTTAGAAAGAACTGGGTTGTTATCAATCATTAGAGCCCATGAAGCTCAAGATGCTGGTTATAGAATGTATAAAAGAACCAAAACCATGGGATTCCCCAGTTTATTAACCATGTTTAGTGCTCCTAATTATTTGGATAGTTATAATAATAAAGCGGCAGTATTAAAATATGAAAATAATGTCATGAATATAAGGCAATTTAATGCATCCCCACACCCTTATTGGTTACCTCATTTTATGGATGTTTTCACTTGGTCTTTACCATTTGTAGGAGAAAAAGTTACCGATATGTTGGTTTCAATCTTAAATGTTTGTACTGAAGAAGAATTAAATGAAGATACCGAGGGAGAAATGTACGATTTCTCATCACCTTCAGCATCTTCATCACCAATTAAATCAAAAACTTTACCCAAAGAAACCCCACCTTCTACTATATTAAGTGATGAAGATGCTGCATTTGAAGCTCGTAGACAAGCTTTAAGAAATAAAGTCATTGCAATTGGTAGAGTTTCAAGAATGTATCAAATCTTAAGAGAAGAAACTGCCGATGTTGCTCATTTAAAAAGTTTAAATAGTGGTCAATTACCAAAAGGGTCATTATTACATGGTAGTGAAGGTCTTAAAAAGGCTATACTTACATTTGAAGAAGCTAGAAAAGCCGATTTAGTAAATGAAAAATTACCTCCAACAAAGGAAGAACAATTAAAATATGAAGAAGAAAGACAAGCTAAAATAAAGAAAGAATTAACTGAAGAAAACCAAAGTCCGGTATTCCAAAGGTTAATGCGAAAGTTATCTTCTTAGTTAGTCAATATATCAGTACTCATGGGCCCTCATCGCGCATTTAATCTCAAATCTCGACCTCGTCTCGAAAAACCTCAATGGTTAGAGTTGTCCACGAAGCACCAAATGTCGAAAATACGATCCCGTTTTTTGAATATCAAGCTTCATCTCCCGAGCAGTTTTCCTTACCTGATGATAAATTTGTAATTTATTCTGGTGGTGATAATTTTTCATGTAAAATCCTTCAAAATGATCCATCTGTCGATATTGAAGTAAACGAGGTGGTGAATAAATTATTTCAAAACACTATAAGTTTATTTGTATTAAACACATCGTTTTTCATTTGGAATAAGAACATGGAGTTGGGCTTGGAAATCCCATATCCTACCATTCTTGTTCATGCGGTCCAAGAAAACCAGTTATACCTTCAATTAGCTTCAACAGACTTAATACTGGCCACCACCCAGACCCCCGATGTAACTCCAGTAATAGAGTTGACTATTCATTCCGAATCTCCATTACCAACGGTATTCCCCGTATCTTCCACAATAATGGACATTTATCAAGGTATGTGTAAATGTTCAGCGTTCCATATTGACGAAGAACCCGAATCCGAACAATTTGACTTTGATCTCGAACACTCATTTCATATGGGAACTATAAGCAATGCAGGAGATGCAGACGATTTATCAGAAACAGAAGTCGAAGAAGGCCCTAAAGGTGCTGGAATGGATGTAGATGTAGGATATGGACCAATAGCTGGAGCCATAAGACGGAGGGAAGACGATGATGCAAAAGATATAAAGAGAAGAAAATAGTGTATAGTATAATGGAATCTGTAATTTATTGCTTTTATCATAAACATCGGTGATTCTCTTATCTCTATACCATATACCCAATGTTAGTATTCGCGATATGCTCATACACCTTGAATCTGTAATTGTGCGATTTTTCATTCCACTATGACGCCGGAAGAAAGACTTAACTACAAGAATTCGGTGTTCAAATTGACTCAAGGCCGTATTATAAACCTAGATGATACGTATTGGGAATTCTTTTGGGAATCACCAACTTCGGCCGCAGATATCTTCGATACTATTACCAGTGATGATATCGACTCCATTATAGCCCATAATAAAATTAACTTCCTCCTGCTTATATACCAATTAAGTTCCAATATCATCAAATGTTCAGAAGAAGTTTCCCCCAATGAATTGAAGTTATTGAACAGTGTACGACTATTAACTAGAGTGGTCCCATTCCTTTTTTCAATGCCTGAATATCCTAAGCTTGAAAAAGATTTTTGGTTACTGGGTAGTTATAATCCTTGTGATTTCATTAAAAACCCTGGTGCAAATGATGATCAACGACCATTGTTGGCGACTGAACTTACAAATGCATTGGTTAAACTCTTGTTTCTAAAAAAATTTACGGTTAATCCTGGCGATAAACTAACTACTTTATGGGAACCGGGTATTGGTATAAGTAGTAAATATTTACCTCCAGATTTGAAAATGGAAGCCCACCGCCTGGAACTATTGAAACTTGTTATCACTCTTTGTAGTGGTTCCTTATATCAACCGCCATCACAGGTTGTAGCTGAAGGTTCTTTATTCACTACTCTTTTGGTATGCTCATTACCTAAGTTAGACACTTTAACTCTAGTTTGTTCTTTGGTAAATGTTTTTTGTAGAGTTACTAAATCAAACTCCTCTGAGACGCCATTAGAATTCAATGATCCGATCTTGAAGACTGCAAAATATAATTATATATTAAACTGTATTCAATTATTTACTTTAATTATAACTTACCCATTACCTAAAGAACCAAAACTTGAAAAATTAATACAATTGGAATTAATCCCCGTAAAGCCTTATAATAAATGTAGATTATATCTTGGGAAATTACATAAAGATCCAGAAATCCTTTACTTGGCATCATGTTTGATCAACAGTTTAAGAGGACCAATTGAAAACCCAAACGATCCAAATCCTCCAATTTGGGCATTAGAATCAATCATGATTTTATGGGAATTATTTCAATGTAATTCAAAATTTAAAATTATAGCCGGTACTAAAATTTATTCTGAATTATGTTTTATTTTGATTAGTTATATAAAGTCATATTATTCAAATATTCAACATAAAAATCTTGTGAGATTAAGTTCATATTTTTTACTTTATCTATCACATTGTAAAGATTTATATGATGAATTATTAATTTATTCACCGGATTTCTTACAATTCAATCCAAATTATCAAAGTAATACCACCAGAGATTATTTAATTATACAAATTTGTCATATATTAAATTCTCATACGAATGAAAATTCGGTTAATTTTTTACTTTCGACTACTTTAGTTGAAATCTTGTATAACTTGGTTCCTATCACAAGTACTTCTAAAGTTATTAAAGGAACTTTTGACCCAAATAAGAAGCTTAATAATCGTAACCCAAATGGTGGACTTTCTTATTCTGCTTGTACTTCATTAACTAATTTAATTGTTAGATTTTCAAATAAAGAATTCCTTTTACGGAAATCTTTTAATCAAGACCTATTGGCATTATTGATTAGATGTATTTGCATTACCGCTTTAAAAGATAATAGTGCATCAAGAATGCTATTATTTTCAATATTGAAGAGTGAAAAAATTTATGAACAAATTGAACTGACTATATTAGGTTTGAACAATGAATATTTCAATGGTAAGACTTTAGTTGTTAAAACTGATGAATCACCTAATGCAAATAATGCCTTGGAATCAGATAAAAATCATTCTTCTGATTCATTATCAATACAATCTGACACACCTCAGGGACCTTTAGATATTAATGGGTCTGACTTTACTGATGATTTTGCTGCTGAAGATGAAGCAATGCTGGCCGCCTTGAGACCTAATCCTCCCTCTGGAATGTCAGAAAGAGCTAAGGGAAAGCATAGAAAAGATTCCACTATTAATAAAACTTGGGGTGGTAATGACGCTTTAAGAATTATACGTCAATTAATCATTCCCTTTTTAAAAGATTCATTAAATGATTTGTTATCTGGAGATTCAAGTGTTGATGCATTTGAATTAACTAACCATATTGGAAATTATGATTTTAGTCATTTAATTGAAGTCAATAAGCGTCAAATTAATTATGATTTTTTGCCTTCATCTCCTTTTATACCTTTGAAATTCCATTGGAGTCATATTTCATTGGGTTGGTATATTTCATTATTATTGAGTACTATTTATAACTCTTCAAATAGTATTGATATTTTTATTGGGGGTCGTAATAAAATCATTAAGAATTTTACTTCGTCGATATTTGGTTTAAGTGGTAGGTTTTTCGCTACAAAATCAGAACAAGTAGATAATGAAAGTCCTCAACTTATAAACGAAATATCAAAATCGGTAACCAATTCAAATCACTGGTTAAATACTTCTATTAAATTATTTAAGTTAGAAACTAATAAAGGTGGATTTTTTGAAGTTTTAAGCTCAAAATTATTAAACACACAATCACCTGCTGCTCCAGGTACCCCAGGTTTTGATAGACCTGCTTCATTGGCAAGAAGAGTAAGTGATTTACGCCTCCATCAAACAAGAAATGGATCTAACTCCGGACTTTCTACACCAAAAGAAGACACCGATGGCTTCTTTCCAAGAGTTTCCAGAGTCAGTTCCGTCTCTTCATTGCATTCCTTAAACACGTTAAATAGATCTAGAACTAATACGCCTAGAAATTCTATTAGCATGTAATTTAGAAATATAAAACTATTTCCACTAAGATCCCATTTATTATGAAATTATTTAATATATAATATACATGCTTTAACGTCTTCTATTACCTTTCTTTTGAACTAAAGTAAACCCATCATCGTCAACAATAGGTCCATTGTCTACGTCCATTGAATCATCGTTATTGATTTGTTGAACTTCAGAGTCTTCATCTTCTTCGTCATCTTCTTCATCACTTGGATTATTCGGATCAGAAGTGATCTTCACTTTATTCTTTTGTTTGTTTTGCTGCTTTACTTGCCATGCAGCATATAATTCTTCAATATCTTTATAATCATGAACTACAACTTTTTTGTAAAATTTCATTATCATATTGGCAATTTCTAATGCAGAATCATTATCAACTTGAGTATCGAATTCATCTAACATGGCATAAAGTAATGTTTCTTCAATTAATTGGATATCAACAATTTTCTCTTCAAATAAATCAATTACTATACCAGACATCCAGTCTCTCTTCTCAGCTGAATTTGGACCACCCCAAGAATTATCAACGGCTGTGGTTAATTCTTCCCATTTATAAATAGCCATACACACAGCCAACTCAAAACGGGCTTGTTGTTTGTCATCGGCGAACTTTAAGTTCTTTTGTCCATCTTCTGCTTGAACAAATTCAGTTGGATCTATGCTACTCATCGTTAAAATTTTTCAGTCTGCGCACACTATTTATGGAGAAGATGGAGATGCTCATCTCATTTTTTGCAGCCAAATATTCATGCAATTCATTTATTAATCTATAAAAATGATGATACTTCAGGATCTTTTTTCAAGACACTTAAGCATTCGTCTTGCGAGACGTTTAATGATACAGCTCTATATCTATCTGTTTTAATATTTTGTGTAGTTACAATACCATTTTCAACCAATTCAAGAATTAATGGTCTAAATAATTCAATTCTAATTGATGAAGATGGCTTCAAGTCAAATAATCCATTCTTGTAATACAAATCTGCTAAACTACTGATATCACCAAAGGGGAAATCTTTAATGGTGGCCATAGCCAACATATTTTTAATCTCATCAATAATATCACCTAATGGATTTTGTAATAACCCAGATCTTTTCATCCGGAGTAACATAGCACAAAGAATTAGTTTTGATCCAACAGATAAACTACTAATATATTTTGCAACTGGAGAATTAATGGTTTCATTAATTGCTTTGGCAATATGATCGATTTTAATTTCAAAAGCCGGTTCATCGTCACTATCTTCTTGTTCAATTGAATTACCTTTCATTAAATATTCTCTTTCAGATATTTCAACAGCTCTTCTACATATTTGTAAAGCTCTACGAGCATCACCACTGACACTGGCAACTTTTCTAGATGCAAAATTAATTGCGTCTTTACTAACAGCCACTTTATGTTTACTTTGTCTTGTAAGTAAATCTAAACGATGTTCAATGATTTGACTAAGTTGCTCGTATGTATAACCAATAAACTGCATTCTTTTCAATCCTAATCTTGAGGAAATTTTATTTGAAAGTACTCTTTCTGGTAAATCCATAGTATTTGCAACGGCTATTACAATTAATTTAGACCCTGGGTAAGTTGGCCAATTAAAAAAATTATACATAACATTTTGTTTTTTGGTAGCTATTTGATCTAATTCATCAATCATCACCACTAAAGGTTTTTTATTGGTTGATTCTTCCTTAAAATATGTTTCAAGGAAAAGAGCAGCGTGTGAGGGACTTACTTGAAATCCCGTAATTTTTTGCCATAATTCTGAATAAGAATGATTTGGACTAATTAATTTAAGGGCATTAAGTTCTAAATATTGAAAATCATTTAATTCGCCCAATTGATTTAATTCTTGTAATTGACTCATTACTTCTCTAATGGTGGCAGTTTTACCAATCCCTGGGGTACCACTTATATATAAACAACAACCCGTTTGTTCTCTAATGGCACTATCAATATTTAAATAAAGAGTTGTAAATTCATCTTCTCTACAAGGTAATGAAGTTAATTTAGTTGAAAGATGCAATTTTTGTTTCAAATCTTTAAATGCTTTGGATTTAGTATCCAACATTTGGAAAACTTGATTATCAACAGAAGTTTTAGATGCTTTTTTAGGTGAAAGTTGGGTTATATTTGGTGTTTGAAGCTTACTCACTATTCTGAGTCTCTTGTTTCCAAGTACACCTTTCATGAAGTCGACGGATTTGTTATAATCTTCATCAACTTCTTTTGCATTTCTCTTGGGGGTTAATGCACCAGAATTAGCCGGTCTACCAGGCTTTTTAGGTGTAGATGCTGTTTTTGCTGGTGATTCAGAGTTTTTCTTTGATGCTTTCTTTGGCGCTTTCTTTGGTGATTTCTTAGGCACCTTGTCTTTATTCTTTTTAGGAGGTCTCCCTCTAGGTCTTTTGACCGGCTGAATAAACTCTTCATCTTCTTCACTTTCGACTACATCACTGTCGTCGTTTTCAGCTTCATCAGAGCTTGCAGTGAATTCACTTTCTTCACTATCGGGGACTATCTCTGCTTTCTTTGTAGCCTTTCGTTTTCTAGGTGTTCTAGGCGGTGGTGTCGGTGATTTGCTTGATTCATGGACAGAAACACTTTCAGCGTCATCCTCGTCATCGTCAGCATCATCATCTGCAATATGGGCATCTTCATCTGCTGTGTGGGCATCTTCAGCTATGTGGACATCTTCAGCAGCATCTGGAGTGCTAGTCTGACCTTTGTTCTCATCTTCACCATAGACGATCCCATTCAACCACTCCAAAAACTCTTCTTTGTGTGCATTCAACAACACATTCCAAAAGTTGATCTCCTTCACAAAAGTACCTTCTTCATCAGATGCATATTTACAAATAAAATCATCGTTCTTGGAGTACCCTATAGATAAAGGTGCGATGATAGTATCAATACTTATTTGGCGATTAACAGGAGTTAAAAACACCTCGTCTTTCAGGGTTTTCAAGTTTGTTACTTTTGAATCGACGGCCTTGATGAAAAATACAACATCAATCTTGGGGACCAGGCCTCTACTACTGGGATGGATATCAATAATCAACCCGAGAGCTTCACCACCGTCAAGTGAGATGCGTAAACATTCACCACGATAGATCTTTTCATCGGTCATAAGGCCTCTGATATAAACATCAGATGGGTTGGAGGTGATGCCTCTTTGGGCCGAATTTACCCCCACCAATTCCCATTTTGAACCAACGGACATGATGAATATGAGAGGTTTTACGCGAATTTTGGCATCAACCATTAACTACATAGAGCGCCCCGGCCCTCTAACTATGCTAACTAAATACACCACACATTATACTCTCATTACACGGGCTGAACCGTTACATAACACACGCTGCTGTCACAGCACCTTTGCAGCAGCACCTTTACCATTGCAGCATCACCACCCCATCGCAGCATTAACACCCCATCGCAGCACCATCATCGCACCATCATCACTCCTCCACACTGCATCACTCCTCCACACCAACCTACTTGTATATCAAAATCGGCTCCCCTACATTCGTGATCTCATCGAGGTTCAACTTCAAGTCAAACGCCTTAGATAATATGATTTTAAAGATCTTTTGCACATTGATCGAATGACTGGTGGAGCAGAATACAACAGGACTTTTCATGGCACTAGCAAACTTTTTGGCCTGTTGGGTGATTTCTATCTGATCTTGGTGTGGTAGATCAATGAACTCATCGTACTTAGTACCCACCAAAAATGGTATGGCCGTCTTATTAAAGCCTCGAACTTGTCTATACCACTCTTTAATACTATTCAACGTCGATTTTCTCGTCAAATCAAACATGAAAAGAATTGCTACTGCATCATTGGACACTAATGGTAACATATTTATAAACTCTTTTTGACCACCTAAATCCCAGATGGAGAAGGTTATAACCGTATTTCTTATTCGTATTTTCTTGTCCATGAAGTTGACACCGAGCGTTTGGATGTAATCGTCGTCAAACGTTCCTTCGACGTATTTGACCATCAAGGAAGTTTTACCTATTTGTGAATCACCAATGAGTCCTATCTTTAAAGCCACTCTGGAAAGGTTAGTAGAGGAATAGAGCGGTTGGGGGGACCGTTGTAGTTGAATTGTACATCAATTCCACATTCACGTGACATTCAATGTCCATCTAGTCCCTTAAAATGCCTTAACATACTGGTTTTGGTCGTTATCTTCATCCATGGTTGATGTTTACCTCTTTATTATTCGCATTATTACACGAATCAAAAAACCATTCTGCGACTGGGGCTTGCGCCCTCGCCCCAGGGCTCTTCCACGTGATGTTCTCCGCGCGTCACAACCAAAGAATGGTACTCTCAATTGGATTATGTACAGGACAAATCTTGCAATCGCACTGAAAATTATAGTGAAAATTTTGTAAATTTTTTTTTCCTTCTAAATTTTCATAACAGATTAGTTTTCATAATGGCTGTTGGTAAGAATAAAAGATTATCCAAAGGTAAAAAAGGATTAAAAAAGAAGGTTGTAGACCCATTTACCAGAAAAGATTGGTTCGATATCAAAGCCCCATCCACTTTCGAAAACAGAAACGTCGGTAAGACTTTAATCAATAAATCCACCGGTTTAAAGAATGCCGCTGATGGATTAAAAGGTAGAGTTGTCGAAGTCTGTTTAGCTGATTTACAAGGTTCCGAAGACCACTCTTACAGAAACATCAAATTAAGAGTCGATGAAGTTCAAGGTAAAAACTTATTAACTAACTTCCACGGTTTAAACTTCACTTCTGATAAAGTAAGATCATTAGTTAGAAAATGGCAATCATTAGTTGAAGCTAACGTCACTGTTAAAACTGCTGATGATTACGTTTTAAGAATCTTTGCCATTGCTTTCACTAAAAGACAACAAAACCAAATTAAAAAGACCACTTACGCTCAATCTTCTAAATTAAAAGAAATTAGAAAGAAAATGGTTGAAATTATGCAAAGAGAAGTTTCAAATGTTACCTTAGCTCAATTAGTTTCAAAATTAATCCCAGAAGTTATTGGTAGAGAAATTGAAAAATCTACTCAAACTATCTACCCATTACAAAATGTTCATATCAGAAAAGTTAAATTATTAAGACAACCAAAATTCGATTTAGGTGCTTTAATGTCTTTACACGGTGAAAATGCAACTGAAGAAAAGGGTAAAAAAGTTTCTAAAGGTTTCAAAGATGTTGTCTTAGAATCTGTTTAAAAAGCTCATGTCGTAAATATATAATATTGTACAATCAGTATTTTGTTCTTATACTCTAACATCTGACCAAAGTTAATTTTTAGTGCCATTAGCCGGTCGGTACAGCACGATGATCAAATTTGATCCCACCACCGATGGTGCGACCTATTGTATTTAAATTTATACAATAGATTATGTGGGTGAAGGTGAGCAATAATAGTAATTGCTATAATTAGTTCAATTTCTACTTCAATTAATTTAATAACTCTATAATAATTCTACATATATCCTAAATACATCATATGAATTCTTTTTGGACCCTATATACTTACCATTGTTTCAGTTGAAAGGTTTACATCAAAAATCGGTAGTCGTGCGCAACACAAGATTCATCCAACTCTTCCCCTGGAAATTTCAGGTGTGCGGTGAAATATTTCATTGCTCCTTTGTTTTTAGAAACTATTGAATTATTCAGTTGATATTGGTTGACAAATGTCTGAAGTATGTAATTAACTACCAACCCAACAGCCTTGCTCCTTAATGTCGTCAATTGATATAAAATAGCCCTTGAATTGATATAAAATAGCCCTTGAATTGATACGTGTTCTAGGTAATTGATGTCATTGATACCACTGTTAACTATGAGGCATTGCTCTAAATTTAGTACTAACATTTTAATAGAAACATATACCAACCGGACCAACAGGTAATGTTGGAGATGTCAAGGATTATAATAGAGAGGCACAAGCAACTCAATCGGTTCAGAAAGGTGCAGTTGATGGATCAGGTCCTGATAAACCAGCTTTAAATAAATCTAAACCAAGTATTAGAGAAAATTCCACTTTTAGTTGGAAACAAGTTGGTAGCTGGGAAAGTGATCCAGTTCAAGATAAAACGAAATCATTAAAAGTAATTAAACAAATTGAAAGTTATGTTATTGATCATTTCTATGGTGATTGGTATTGGAATACTGCAATCATGGTTGGTACCTGTTTCTTTTCATGGTTAGTTGCTAGATTAAAATTTGGCTTTTTCGCCATGCTTCTTGTATTTTTGGGTGCCAATTCTGTTTATAGAATGGAATTCAGAAGATTTAATCGTGATATTCGTGATGATTTAACTAGAATCACTGCTTCAAATCGTTTAGAAAATGAATTAGAAACTATGGAATGGTTGAATTCATTTTTAGATAAATTTTGGGTCATTTATATGCCAGCTTTAAGTGAACAAGTTAAATACATTGCTAATACTATCTTGAAAGATCAAGCTCCAGGTATGGGGATTGAAGCTATTTCATTAGATGAGTTTACTTTAGGTTCAAAAGCTCCAAGAGTAAATAGTATTAAATCTTATTCTAAAAAAGGTCAAGATCATATTGAAATGGATTGGGCTTTTTCATTCACTCCAAATGATACTGATGATATGACTAAAAATGAAATTAAAAAGAAAATTAATCCAAAAGTGGCTTTAGGTGTTACTGTTGGTAAAGCATTTATTTCAAAATCTTTACCAATTTTGGTTGAAGATATGTCATTTACTGGTAGAATGAATATTAAATTGAAATTAACTGAAAACTTCCCTCATGTTAAAATGGTTAGTGTTCAATTTTTAGAAGCTCCAACAATTGATTACGCTTTAAAACCAGTTGGTGGTGATACTTTTGGTTTAGATATCATGACATTTATTCCTGGTTTAAGTTCTTTTGTTAATACTATTATTCATGGTACTTTAAGACCAATGTTATATGCACCAAATTCTTTAGATATTGATGTTGAAGAAATTATGGCTCAACAATCTAACGATTCAAATGGTTGTGTAGCTGTAAGTGTTAAACGTTGTATTAAATTGAAAACTGGTGCTGATACCAAACCAAATAGTATTAATCCTTATGTTCAAATCAAATTGGCTTCAAATGGTGTAATTGATGAAAAGACTAAAGTTAAAAAACTTATTAATGATCCAATTTTCATGGAAACTAAATATCTTTTAGTTAATAGTTTAGAAAATAATTTCTTAACTTTTAATGTATTTGACTTTGTTGAAGATCAAATCAATGATAAATTGATTGGATCTGTTGAAGTTCCATTAGTTGATTTATTACAAAAGGAAACTCAAACTGGTGTTGTTAAAAATATCGTTGAAAGTGGTAAAACCGTTGGTAAAATTGAATTTGACCTTCGTTACTTCCCAGCTTTAGAACCATTAATTTTAGATGATGGTTCTAAAGAAGAAAATACTGATTCTGAAGTCGGTATTATGAAACTTAATTTACACTCTGCAAGAAATTTGGATGTTTCCGATTCTGTTATTGGTTTACTTAATCCATATGCCGAAATTTATGTTAATAATGAATTGGTTAAATCTTGTCGTAGATTAAGAAAAACTAATGAACCTTCTTGGAATCAAAGTTTTGAAAGTTTAATTTCTCAACAATCAGAAACCAGGGTTCAAGTTGTTGTTAAAGATTCTGCTAATGAAAATATTGTTGGTAAATTAGATGCTAATTTACAAGATATTATTTTTGAAAGTTCAAGAGGTAATGAATGGATTGATTGTCCACCAGTTAAAGAAAACGGACCATCTCCAAAAATTAGAATTACTGCCACTTGGAAAGCTTTGGGTATAACTGATGATAAAGTTGTTGATACTAACTTTAACGCTTCAATTGGTGGTTTAAGATTACATATTAGAAATGCCACTGATTTGAAAAATCTTGAAGCTGTGGGTGAAGTTGATCCTTATGTTAAAGTTATGGTTAATGGTAAATTAAGAGCTAAAACTGCTACCATATCTGAAACTGTTGATCCTATTTGGAATGATGTTTATTTCTTCTCAATTGATAATGAAAATCAACATTTGTTATTAAGTATTATGGATGCAGAACCAGATGGTAAAGATCGTGCTCTTGGATCATGTGCAATTCATGTAAATGAATTTATTAAAAAGAATAAAAAGGGACAATATTTAGCATATGATGGATCAAATGAAATTATTGAGCAACCAGTTTTGTTTAATAAAGAAAACAAAGGTTATTTGTCATATTCTGTTTCTTTTATTCCAACCATTCCAATTTATACTCATAATCAATTAAATAACAAGAAAGCTTATCATAAACATCTTAAAGAATTAGAACTTAAAGAAGCTGAACAAAGAAAACAAGATGAAAAATTAATCAAAGAAAATCCAAATGATTATGAATGGATTGATGTTGATGAAGATGATATGCCACCACCAGAAAGGATTGAAATGCCATTAAGTGATATCATTAAATATAGAGCTGGTAATTTACTGGTTAAAATCTTGCAAGGTAGATTTGAAAAACCAGATTTATTTGTTCATACTATACTTGATGATCATGGTAACCCATCTGGTGTAACTCCAAAGAATGAATCAAGAAATTTAAATGTTGCATCCACTGCTGAAGCTTTTATTAGAGATTTACCAAATTCCAAATTGATTTTTAGAGTTTCTAAAAAATTTGAAGTTAAAAACAGTAAGGATGTTTTAGCAGAAAAGACCTTTGATACTATTGAAATTTTGAAAAGATCTTATGATAAACCAATTGAATTAAGAATTGATGAACGTAATATCATTAAAATTCAATTAGATTTTATTCCATCAGCTGTTAAATTACATCCATTAGATACTATCTTGGATGTTGGTTATATGAAATTAGAAATTTTAAGAGCTGAAGATTTATCACCAATTGACCTGAATGGTAAATCTGATCCATTGGTTGCAATTAAATTGGATGGTATTGAAATCTTTAAAACTGATAAAAAGAGGAAAACTTTATCTCCAACTTGGAATGAAACTTGTGAATTCCCAATGTTATCAAGATCAAGACAAATTTTATTACTTGAAGTCTATGATTGGGATTATACTCATGATGATGAATTATTAGGTAGAGCTAATTTGGATTTATCAACTATTGATCCATTTAGTTCAACACCATTTGCTGCTAAATTAGATACTCAAGGTACTGTATACTTAAGAGCTACTTTCAAACCAGAATATATTAGACCAAGTATTGAAGCAGCTGGTGGTTTACCAATTGATTTGAAAGGTGTTGCAGGTGTTCCATTGAAAGTAGTTGGTGGTGGTGTGAGTGCTGTTGGTGATGGTTTAGGTAAAGGTGGTTCATTCATTAAAAGCTTTGGTAGAAGTAAAAGAAAGAAGAAGTTTAATGGACAATCAGGAGATGATTCTAGTTCTGTTAATGATACTAAATCTTCAATTCAAGTTGATAGAGATGATGATCAAGCTTCAACTTCTAATTCAACCTCTCCAAGTGCTGCTAATAGTCCATCTAAACTGAAATCTACTAAATCACCTTATACTAATGATTTACAATCATTAAGATCTGGTGCTTCACCAAATGTTCCTGTTAATACTGTTCCAAATATTCAAGCTGATTTATTACCTCCACCTCAAAAACCAACTCTTGGTCATGAAAGAGCTCCAAGTAGTCCATCTAATTTGAGTAGACAAAATACTTCAGCTGATACTAGTTTCAGTAGTAGTGTTAATGGATCCGGTTCTCATGCTGGTAGATTAACTATTATTTCTGCTTCTGGTTATTCGTCAAGTAGTGTTGAAATTAAAACAATTTTGAAAACCCCTTCAAAGGACAAAGATTTATTCAAAACAAGAGCTGCTAAAGTTGATAAAAAATCTGGTGTATACAAATGGAATGAATCAACTCCATTCAGAGCTAATTCTGAATCAAAGATTGTGTTTATTTTAAGGGAACATCACACATTTGGTTCTAATAACGAATTAGATACTTTTGAATTACCTTTAGCTGATTACTTGGATCAACCTCAAGATCTTACTTTAGATGGTAAATCAGGTTCCTTAACACTTAATGTAAGATACGTATCTCAATAGGATATTTTGTACTGTTTAAAAAACTAAAAATAAACGTTTTATTTAATTTTATTTTATAGCTTTTACTTGTAATTTTAATCATTTGCAACCAATAATCCTAATTGGGAAATTTGCTGCAACTAAAATTGAAATCCATTAAATTCTAGTCGTGCACTTTGGCAAATTATACACATGACCACCGTGACTGTTTTTACGGTTTGTGCGAAAAAATGACTAGAGCCCTTTTGTGTAATTTTTCAAATTTTTTTTTGAGTGAGAAATTATATAGAAAAAAAAACCTACAAAAATTTTCTTCAATTTAATCATAAATTAAAGATGGCTCAATCCGTATGTTTTATTAAATGATGATATATGATATGATATAAATGATGAATATGAATAGGATGAACACATTCACCAGTGCTTTCCATATGTTAATTATCCATTAATCCACCTACATATAATGAAAACTTTTCAAGTGAAAAATTTCCATTCAAAGATTTGTGTGTAATATACTAGAACATTATTGATTCCAAAAGCATAGAAATAATATCCCAAACCTATACGACTTGGTAGTCGAATGGTTTTTCTTTAAATTGTAATTTTTTTCAAATAATTCATTGACTCATTATATCATTATCATTTAAAAAATTTTCAATAACTTTTATACTAACAATTTTAGGCTCCAAAATGGTACCAATCTGAAGACGTTCCAGTCCCAAAACAAACCAGAAAGACTGCTCGTCCACAAAAATTACGTGCCTCATTAGTCCCAGGTACTGTCTTAATCTTATTAGCTGGTAGATTCAGAGGTAAAAGAGTTGTTTACTTAAAGAACTTAGAAGATAACACTTTATTAGTTTCTGGTCCATTCAAAGTTAACGGTGTCCCATTAAGAAGAGTTAATGCTCGTTATGTTATCGCTACCTCCACCAAAGTTAATGTTGACTCTGTTGATGTTTCCAAATTCAACGTCGAATACTTTGCTAGAGAAAAAGCTCCAAAATCTAAAAAATCTGAAGCCGAATTCTTCGATGAAGCTGCTCCAAAGAAAGAAATCAAAGCTGAAAGAGTTGCTGACCAAAAATCCGTTGACTCTGCTTTATTATCTGAAATTAAAAAGACCCCATTATTAAAACAATACTTATCTGCTTCATTCTCCTTAAAGAACGGTGACAAACCTCACTTATTAAAATTCTAAACTAATAAATTTGTGGTTAATAAGATGTGGTAAATCATTCTCTATTTGTATATTTAATACATAAAACGTATAATATATCAAGGCGGTATTAAAATAGATTTCTTTTGTATTCTCATGATTAATATTATCTCTAATATATCTCTAAAGATTTTCAATAAATAGGTTCACTAATTATTACATTAATTTTTAGTAAAAAGATTGAAAATTTTGAAACCTGCGAGATCTATTTTTTGGCTGCAAATGAAGATAATTTAATGAAGAAAATATTAATTACTTTACTATTTCTATTAATTACATAGTTTTTTTCTATCATATATTCAACTATATATAATTCACAATTTTGCAGGGATAAAATCAGTTTTTTCTAAATCAAAATGTGGTCTGGGGTATCTACTCTTCGTATTTGATCCTTTTTCAAACGAAGGATTAACTTTCCAACCCCAAATTTTACTTAGGTCTTTAGGAAGAGTACCTTCTATTTTCTGGGTAATATATTTCCCGATTATGGGTAAAAACTTAAAAGAGTGACTAGAATCTCCAGTAGCAACGAAAACATCTTTATAATATGGACATTCATCAATTAAGAAAAAGCTATCAACCGAATCAGCTATCCAGCATGTTTTACTACCAATGAGCTTATGATTAGCAAGTTCAGGTACTACTAAATTTAATAACACTTTAATGTCTTTAGCATGTTCTTTCGGCAAGGTTTCATTTGGATGATCGATGGTATATCTTGGGGCCCTCATCTTCTTACCAGGTTCAAATGGGTGGTCTATTTCTGAATATGCATCGCATGTTGTAACCCCAATTTTGATTTGATGTTTGTCTTCATCAGGTGGGAAGAAATATCCATACTCAGCACTGAAGAATATGGGCATATTTTTATATTTTTGATACTCTTGCTCATTTAACTGAATATGAGTTACGAATGTCCCAAAAACTTTAGTTTGGTTATCTAATGGAACTATTAAACCAGTTCCGGCGCCCGCTGTTACCAATATTTTTTTACCTCTATAAACTTTACCCGATTTAACAGTAACCTCACCACTACGAACACTAGTTACTCTACCATCATCACCGAATGCAAATTCAACACCTTTCAGTTTAGCAACTTTAAAGACATCTTTTATAGCTTTGGCAGATAACCCAGTACCACAGTCTGAATTATAAGTGCTATTAAATTTAGAGGGTAAATTATTATCCTTAAATAAAGGAATCTTTGATGCCAATGTCTTTGGATCATTAATTTGGAGTATATTTTGTGTAACTCCTAATTTCTTTAAAACGTCAAAGCTCTTTCTTTCATATTCAGCTCTTACTGAGCTGGAATCTGCAGGTGTCAAGGTTAACCTACCGGTTTCAACAAATGATCTTTTATACAAAGGATCTTCCTTCCATTTTTTCAATGCTTCAACAGCTAATGATGCAGATAATTCATCTGAATATTCAATTCTAATAATTTTATTGAAATCATTAGCCGCAGATAATTCAGATGGGACAGGATAAGCGTCTAATGCTAAAACTTTATAACCTTTATTAATTAATTCCAAAGCAGAGGATAATCCAAAAACACCACATCCAACAATCACAATATCAAATTCAACATCCATTTCAAAAAATACCGTATAATCCGAATTGAACTGATAAGTGAATTATATACTCAATCGGGAAATCATTGATAAGTGCGATAACGAGATACCAAGGTCGGCATTTCCGAAAGGTTTGAAACTGCAAAACATCACGATATGATTACTCCTAAGAAGAGGAGAGTGATTGCTGCATGTATTAGGTGTAAACAGAGAAAGAAAAAAGTACGTAAACAAAACAATGGGTAAAAGTTACTGCCCGAAGTTTCTATGAAGTATATCTAACATTTTCTCAAGTGTGATGGTCAACTTCCTGCTTGTAGTGCGTGCCTAAAGGCAGATAAGGTATGTTCATACACAGATGGAACTCTTCAAACATTCCAAAGTAATATGTTACAACTGATGACAAGAATAGGAGAACTTGAATCTGAAATTAAGCTGATAGTGATAGAGCTAAATCAAATGAAACTGGAATTTTTGAAAGCTAGCACTGAAGATAGTGCTAAAGAGAATACTGAATATAAGAAAGAATTCTATGAGCCAATTATTAATCTTATAAAATACCCAAGTAAAGAAAAGTTATACGTTGGCCAATCTGCGATTATATCAAAAGTTCAAGCTATTAGAAAGATTTTAACAAATGACCAAAAGATAGAAATTAACCAGAATAGAAAGCTCTTGAAAACTTACGAGAAGGCTGATGAATTGAAAGTCCCAACTAGAGATCTAGAGGAGTTATTTCTTGAAAGTTATATTACTTTTTCTCGTAATAGATACCATTTTGCTGAAAAATCTGATATCTTGAATATATTTCAAAAGGATCCTTCAGAAAGAAACGATTGGGAACAATTTATTGTGGCTATAATTCTTGCAAATGGATGCAGAATGGCTCAATTGTCAAAAATAGCTACCCAATTGAATCCAAAATTGTATTTTGATAAGGCTTTAACTATTTTGGGGAGGATTGATAATTTATCTCCGATGCAACAAATACAAACTTGTATGTTACTAGCACTTTATCTTCACTATACTTACGACACTTTAAATCCTTTTGTTGCAAATGTATGGGAATTGTCTGGAATAGCTGTTAGGAAGCTGATTCAGCTAGGTTATCATAAGAAAAGAGTGCCTACATTAGATAATTGTATTCAAGTGGAGTTAGAAAAAAGGCTTTTTTGGTCTGTTTATGCATTTGACAGGCTTTTATCTCTTGCTTTAGGAAGGCCATCCTCCATTAGCGATCAAGAAATTGATGTACAATACCCTTTGAGCTTAGAAGTAGTAGATGATAATGTCAAAATATTAGATTACCAGAATAGACAATTGAATGACAAGAATTTTAAGTTGCCAGTAACATCAATTACTTATCTAGAACAGACTTGCAAAATTAGAGAAATTGAAGGTAGAATAAATATTTTAGCTTATGGTACTAAAAATCACATTAATAAAAAGGATGAATTCGATAGTATTAATGAGGCTTTAGAGACATATATCTCCAATATTCCTACAAGAAAGGAGTTTAGCGAAGGACTAAGGAGAGAGGTTTCTTTTGACTATTTGTTACTTCTTTATCATAGAGCTAAATTATTTTTGTTCTTACCGCAAATTACAAATAGTCAGAACCATTTACATGGTGATAATATCATGATAAATCAATTACTACTGGCTGCATCAGGAATCTGTAAAGCTTTTAAAATGATTGAAAAGGATTCATTCTTTGGTTATAGCACATTCTCTCTTCACACTATTTTCTTAGCGGGGGTAACATTAGTATATTGTTTATGGGCCATAGGAAATCCTCCCAATGTGAAGGTTCATAATGATATAAGAGCATGTTCAAACTTGCTTTGGTCATTTTCAGAGAGAATGCTTGAAGCTGAAACTTATAGGATCTTATTTGAGAACCTCTTAGAGAATATCCTTTATAATAACGAGGTAGAGTTACTGTCGAATAATAATAATGAATACAATTTGTTTGACGATACCAAATTATTTGATTTTGCATTCGATGATGATTTTTGGAGACGAATTGATTTTGAGGTATAGGAAAATAGAAGCTTAGTCAAGCTAAAATCAGACGAGGCTATCTCGTTAATTTAACGGATAAAAATAAATTATACCCGAAACTAAGAACAAGTTGAACATTATAGGATATTTTAATCCCCTTACCTCATTTATAATTAATAGCTCAGAATGCTTGATCGGGATTTCCTACAATCGAATGTATATAAAAAATAAAATTTATTCACAATACACTACAAATCAAGAACTGAAATACATAAACCTTTACCATACATACCTGAAATCTCTATTTTCTCTATCAGTCAAATCAGCAAATTCAGAATTTTCTACCTTTCTATAGTCATCACCTAATGCCGCCTTTTCTGCATCTCTTTTCTTGTTTTCCCATCTATTATAGCTAGCTAGTAAAACAACAAGGAATAACCCCGAACAATAGAACCCAACAACACAGTTTTTTGCAGTTTTATAATCGGGTGCTTCCCTTTCGACAAAAGTTTGTGGTCCTACTGCTGATCCCACACAGAAACCGATTAAATACATTGCATTACACACAACTTTCTTAGTCCTACCAGCTACATTTGTAGACAAACCAGAAAGTGCAGTGATCATTGATATTGGTGAAAATCCTATTAAGTAGAAACCTGCCAAGGCTGCATGTTTATTTTCGGAAAATCCTAACATACAACCACCAGTCATTGCAAAAGAAAGCCCCATAAATGATACAATTAATGGATGCTTGATAAGACCATACATATTACATATACCAAGACTTATTAATCCAAATAATTGAACAACACCCATTGGTGCTTTCATTAGTAAAGCAATATCTGTTTTATAACCAAATGATTCATTAAGCATAATACTTGCATACGAGGTAATTCCAGAATTTGGGATTTCCACTGCACAAGCCAACAATGGATAAATATAAGATCTTGGCTCAAGTAAGGCTTCTTTAACTTGATACCACTTAAATTCTTTACTACCAAATCCTTGTTCATTTTCTCTAATTCTTTCAACAGTTAATAAACGATCATTCTCGCTTAACCACCATGCTTTTGTAGGAATATCAGGAACCACCAAAGCCATTGCAACTCCTAAAACCATCGTAAGAATACCAAGAATTAAAAACAAAGCTCTCCAAGACTGAAGAACAAACTTATCCATATTTCTTTCAATTGCAAACGCTACAACCGCTCCTACAATGTTACCCAAGCCGCAAAAGGCAAAGTAAAAACAGGTACGGGAGTATTGTTCTGACTTGTGATAAAAATTGTTAGTGATTAAAGCCAAACCAGTTAATAATGGTGCTTCAAACATCCCTAAAAATGTTCTAGCAGCAACGACGCTGGGATAATTAAATAAGGTAGAGTGTAATGCTAATACGAAACCCCAAAGAAAGATATAACCAGATACCGCTTTAGCTAAAGGTAATTTTTGTAAACTGTATGAACCAGGAAAAGCCCAAAATAAATAACCAAGATAAAAGCAAGTGGTACACCAAGAGTACATATCACCAACCATTGGACCAATATCCTCTCTGAGACCCATAATTGCAGCATATCCCAAAGTAGATCTATCCATAAATTGAACTCCATACGAAAGACACATAAAAGGCATAACAAACATATCAATTTTTCTTACAATCCTTTTATTATCTTCAGGACTAAGTTCTAAACCTTTGGTAATATTAGCATACTTTAATGCCATATCAGCACCTTTATCAATTTTAATATCGTTGGCTTCTAGTGAAGTAACTTCTATTGCGACATTATTTTTATCAGTAGAAGCAGACTCTGAAACAGTTTTCATGGAGGTCATTATTTGAAATTATTCATCTCCAGAAGACTTACCTCTTTATATAAATCGGGGAAAAATATTGACGGATTTGCCGACAGTCAAACGCACTGCGTATCTTATCTATTGCCCTTTTGGGAATTTTAGATCGCTAGTGAGCGATCTTAACCTGATTAGGCATAATGTCGGATATCCCGAAATGACACACCTTATCTAGTTATAAAAAGAAGCTTTAGGGTCCAAGAAAAATCAAGAAATTGCTTTTCATTGATATGACTGTTGATAACATAAAGATTGCAATTGATCGTGGTGGAACTTTTACGGATGTTTTAGCTATTATCCCCGGCCAAAATGACTTTATGTTTAAATTATTATCAGTTGATCCGTCAAACTATAAAGATGCTACCATTGAAGGTATCAGAAGGGTACTAGAGAAGGTTACTGGTACTACGATTCCTAAAGGGACTCCATTAGATACTTCTTGTGTTTCATCGATTCGTATGGGAACTACTGTTGCAACCAATGCATTATTAGAAAGAAAAGGAGAAAAGACTGCATTCTTGGTTACCAAAGGTTTCAAAGATATTTTAAGAATTGGTGATCAGACTCGTCCTGATTTATTTGCACTTAAAATTGTAAAACCTGAACCACTATATGAAAAAGTTCTAGAAATCGAAGAAAGGGTCACTATTCCAAGTGCAACTGAAGACACCGAGTCATTAACTTATAAACCTAATGGAGGGAGGTTTGTTCAAGGAGAAAGTAAAGATACTTTTGAAGTATTAAAGGAATTAGACGAGGAAGATGCCAGAGCCAAGTTAATTCAGTTGAAGAGGGATGGTTTTGTTTCTATTGCAATTTGTTTGTTACATGGGTATAGTTACCAGCAGCATGAAAGGAAATTAAAGATGATAGCCCAAGAAATAGGATTTAAACATATTTCTGTTTCTCATGAAATAATTCCAATGATTAGTGCTATTCCTAGATCCCAATCAACTGTATGTGATGCTTATCTCACACCAGTTGTAAAACAATACATAAATAATTTTTTAAGTGGATTCAAAGTAGGCACAGAAGAAACTACTAGAATTGAATTTATGCAATCAGATGGAGGATTATGTTCCTGGAAATCATTCAGTGGATTAAAAGCATTATTATCAGGTCCTGCAGGTGGTGTAGTCGGAGAAGCTCAAACTTGTTACGACGAAGAAGAAGGAACACCAATTGTTGGATTTGATATGGGTGGTACATCCACAGATGTTTCAAGATATTCTGGACAATACGAACATGTTTTCAAAAGTGTTACTGCTGGTGTTCAAATTGCTGCACCCCAATTAGATATTAATACTGTCGCTGCAGGTGGTGGATCAATATTAAATTACAGACATGGTGTATTCAAAGTTGGCCCAGAGTCTGCTGGTGCCCACCCTGGCCCAGCATGTTATAGAAAGGGTGGCCCTTTAACAATAACAGATGCAAATTTGTTCACAGGAAGAATCAGACCAGAATATTTCCCTAAGATATTTGGTCCCAGTGAAAATCAACCGTTAGATATAGAAGTAGTAAGAGAAAAATTCATTGAATTAACTAAAGAGATAAATAAAGATAACTCAAAACAATATACTCCAGAAGAGGTGGCTCTAGGATTCTTGAAAGTTGCAAATTTTTCAATGGCCAAACCTATTAGAGCTTTAACTGAAGCCAGAGGTTATGATGTTTCTAGCCATAACTTGGCATCTTTTGGTGGAGCTGGGGGCCAACACGCAGCTTCTATAGCATCAATTTTAAAGATGAAAAGAGTTGTCATTCATAGATATTCTTCAATTTTATCCGCCTACGGGATAGCTTTAGCGGACATAGTCCAGGAGGAACAAAAACCATGTCATGAGGTTTATTCACCTGCTTCAAGAGACGAGTTATTGAAAGATTGTAATAAATTGGTTGAGATTGTTTCCAATAAATTGAAAGAACAATCTATAGACCCATCAACTATTCAATACGAAATCTTTTTCAATATGGCATACGCTGGATCTGATACCAATTTAATGATCCAACAACCTCATGATAATGATTTCTTGGTGAAATTCACTGAAGTTCATAAAAGAGAATTTTCATTTATCGACAAAGAAAGGGAAGTTATTGTCCATGATATTAGAGTAAGAGCAAGTGGGAATGTTTCAAAGATCAAAGAAGTTTCACCATACAAGGATTTAGCTAATGTAACCAAAATCACTGATAAGAAATCTGAAGTAACAACAGCAAAAGTATTCTTTGATGAGGGCTGCTTAAATACTAAGGTTTACCAATTAAATGACTTACCTGTAGGTTCAGAGATTTTTGGTCCTGCATTAGTTTTAGATGCAACTCAAACAATTTTGGTTACACCCTCTTCTAAAGCTACGCTATTACAAAAACATATAATTATTGATTTGCAAGATACAAAAAAATCTGAATTTTCTACAGATATTGTTGATCCAATATTATTATCGGTATTTTCAAACCGATTTACTTCAATTGCAGAAGATATGGGAAGAACTTTACAAAAAATTAGTATCAGTCCCAACATTAAAGAAAGAATGGACTTTTCATGTGCTTTATTTGATGGAGATGGTAATTTAACTGCTAACGCTCCTCATGTTCCAGTTCACTTAGGATCCATGTCCAATAGTATTAGATATGCTAAGAAATATTGGGGTGATAATATACATGAAGGTGATATTTTAGCTACTAATCATCCAGTAGCTGGTGGTACTCATTTACCAGACATAACATTAATTTCCCCGGTTTTCAGAAATGGACAGATTGTCTTTTTCACTGCATCAAGAGCACATCATGCAGAAATAGGTGGCTCAGCACCAGGTTCATGTGCTGCAGATGCCACTACATTATGGGAAGAAGGTGCTCAATTCAAGGCTTGGAAAATAGTCAGTAAAGGTCAGTTTGACTATGATGGTGTTCAAAAGTATTTCGTTGAAGAACCAGCAAAGTATCCGGGATGTTCTGGTAGTAGGAAGCTTCAAGATAACGTATCAGACTTAAAAGCACAAATTGCATCTAATCAAAGAGGTGTGAATTTATTATCTGAACTTTTCAAGGAATATGGTACTGATACTGTTTTATTTTATATGAGAGCTATTGCTGATACGGCCGAAATCGCTGTTAGGAAGTTTTTAAGAAAGATGGCAAAGGAAAAGAAAGAACAATTACCTTTATTAGCAGAAGAGATTCTAGATGATGGGTCAAAAATTTGCGTTAAAATTGACATCAGCGAAGAAGATGGTTCAGCCGTATATGATTTTACTGGAACCTCAGAAGAAGCATACAATTGTGGTAATGCACCAATCGCTATTACATACGCTTGTATTATTTATTGTTTAAGGTTAATGGTTAATTCTGACATACCATTAAACGAAGGATGTCTTAAACCTATTAAACCAATAATTCCCCAAGGTAGTATTTTAAATCCTTCACCGTACGCTGCTGTTTCAGCAGCCAATAGTGCTACTGCACAAAGATTAACCGATACTATTTTGAAAGCCTTTGAAATAGCTGGTGCATCCTCGGGATCCAACAACACATTAGCATTTGGTAAAGGGGGTATTGATAAGGATGGGATCATGAAGCAAGGATTTGCTATGGTTGAAACTATAGGTGCAGGTATCGGAGCCATCGACGGTAGTGATGGATTTTCTGGAGTCCATTGCCACATGACCAACACAAAGATAACCGATCCCGAAATTTTGGAATTAAGGTACCCTATTGTGCTCCATGAATTTAGCATTAGAAAGAATTCTGGAGGTAACGGTAAATACAGAGGAGGTGACGGTTTAATAAGACTTTACGAGTTCACAACAAGTTTATCTTGTACTTTGAGAACTCAAAGAAGGGTAAATGCTCCTTATGGTATGAAAGGAGGTAAAGAAGCGCTTAGAGGTGAAAATAGACTAGGACGTAAAAGAGATGATATAATCCAATGGATTTTATTACCAGCATTTGCACAGTTTAAAGTCAATAAAGGAGATTTTGTTAAAATAAGTTCACCAGGTGGTGGTGGATTCGGGGATCCAAAGTATAGAGTTGAACCAAAGACCGACTATACTTCAATTCATGTTCCCATTGCTGGTGGAACGGTTGCAAACTTGGCCGAATTAGGCAACACATCTCAATAGTTAATACATGTTTTTCGATTTACACACGACCCATCGTTTCCAATTCCAATATGCTCATCTCGAGCTCATCGCGATTGAAAAAATTAAATAGTAATTTAATTATGTCTCATTTAACTCCTATTGCTACTTATAACTTGAACCTTCAACCATTTCAACCGGCTGCTGCCATTGAATACGAATTCCCAGTTACCGTCAGATTAACTTCTGTTGCTATCGACCCGGAATCAGTTGACAAGGATGAAAAACCATCTACTTTAAGAATGTTAAAGAGAAAAGTTCCATTCTTCGATGACTTTGAAGAAGATGAAGATTACGAAGAAGGTGATTCTGAAGAAGATGATTTAGATGATGAAGAATCTGAAGAAGAATCCGAAGAAGAAGAAAAACCAAAGAAAGGTAAAAAAGCTTCTAAAAAAGAAGAATCTGAAGATGAAGACATGGAAGACGAAGAAGGTTCTGAAGATGACGATGAAGTTGAAGATGACACCGAAGAATATGTTATCTGTACCTTAGGACCAAAATTCCAATACCAACAAAACGTTGACATAACCATTCAACCAGATGAAGAAGTTTATTTCATTGCTACTGGTTCTTACCCAATTCACATTACTGGTAACTACGTTGACCACCCAGATGATGAAGATAGTGATGAAGACGATTACGATGAAGAAGAAGATGACGATGAATACGACTTAACTCCAGATGAGGAAGAAATCTACGATTTAGATGACTTAGAAGATGCTTCTGATGTTGAAAACAAAATTGAAGAATTAGTTGAAGAAGACAACAAAAAAAGACAAATTGAAGAAGTTGAAGAAGAAGAAGAACAACCAAAAAAAGCCAAAAAAGCTAAAGGTGAAAAGAAAACCGTTCAATTCCCAGAAAAATTAGAAAAAGGACCAACTGGATCCGAATACAAAAAGGATAAAAAGGAAGAAAAACCAGCTAAGAAAGATAAAAAAGAAGATAAAAAGGCCGAAGAAAAGAAAGATAAAAAATTCCCAACCAAAACTCTTTTAGGTGGAGTTATCACTGAAGATAGAAAAGTTGGTAGCGGTAAAACCGCTAAATCTGGTGACAAAGTTGGTATCAGATACATTGGTAAGTTAAAAAACGGTAAAGTTTTCGACAAAAACACCTCCGGAAAACCATTTGTCTTTGGATTAGGTAAAGGTGAATGTATTAAAGGATTTGATTTAGGAGTTGCAGGTATGGCAGTTGGTGGTGAAAGAAGAGTTATCATTCCAGCTAAAATGGGTTACGGATCTCAAGCATTACCAGGTATTCCAGCTAACAGTGAATTAACCTTTGACATCAAATTAGTTTCATTAAAGTAAATAGTTAATTGACATAAAACTGATAAATTAAAGTAGTGCGAGAATAATTTTTTGCTCGTTTAACGCGACCAATTTTTTTAACGATAGATATTTTAAAGCCATTTATCGATGGGATTTTTAACATATGTTACATGTTCAATAGCCAAGCTATCGGCACACCGTCCGATCCACGTGATAATAACTGTTGCTTTCTTAGCATCCATAAGTTATTTAGCGTTGGTGGACGAGTATCTTCCAGAAACTTTCAGCAACGGTAGCCATGTTTCATATTATCATCCTCCAACCACAAATGATATAAAAAATTGGGTTGAAATTTCAAATCTCGATGAATATCCCGAGGCTGATAAAAAATCGGTGATTCCTTTAAGATTCAGAAGAATTTCTAATGGTGAAATCCCCGAATTCCCAAATATGTACCCAGGTATTAAGTCCCATGAAAAATTCTTTATACTTGATCAGAGTAAAACTGAAAACTTTTTAAAGGAAATCGAAACTTTTAAGTTCGATGGTGTTAGTTGGAAGTTAAGAAACATGAATAAAATCCATCGTTATTATGAATACTTACTTTATTCTTTTGATAAAATCAAATCTTTAATTCAATTAGCTGAAAATTTTGATGTTGCGCTTATAACAGTTGCTTATATTGCAATGTGGTATACTTTGATTAAAGTATTTTTCGATATGAAGAAGGCAGGATCAAACTTTTGGTTAGCATTTTCAACTTTATTGAGTTCAACTTTTGCATTTTTATTTGCTTTATTTACTTGTACTAAAATTTTACATACAAAAGTTTCACTTTTATCAATGACTGAAGGATTACCATTTTTAGTTGCGGTTATTGGCTTTAAACATAAGGTTTCAATTGCTGTAAAAGTCCTGGAAAATTCTACTTCTAAAAAAGATGTTGAATCCATAATATCTGATGCTATATCTTCACATTTTGTTAGTGTTTATAGAGACCATTTAACTGTTATTGGTGCTTTATTAGCCATAATTGCTTATGCTAACCACTTAGAAGGGTTAAGAAACTTTTCTCTTTTATCTGTATTAATTTTATCCTTTGATCTTTTAATGAGTTTTACATTTTTTTCATCAATTTTAGCTTTAAAAGTTGAAATTAATAGAGCTCGTAGAACTGAAGATCTTCAAAAAGTTTTAGAAGAAGAAGGTGTTTCTACTTGGGTAGCTAAGAATATTGCAACTAAAGATACAAAAGATAAAATTGCAAAAGAATCAGTGTTTAGTTTCCAAAATTCTTCAATTCTTTCTTTTAAAATTGCAATGGTTGCAGGATTTTTTGGATTTCATGCATTTTGGTTAGGAAGTAATTGGTTATATGATGTTAGCGGTGAAGATTCAAGTGAATTTATTGGTAATACTATTAGTCTTTCAAAGACTGCTGCTAAAAATATTTCAATTGGTCCAAAAGGTACTATTGTAACCGTTTTATCAGCCAAAAATGTTGTACCATTAGGAACATTTGTGAGAATTGAAGATACTGTATTAGGAATCTATGATTTAATTTCTCGTAGTATTAAAGATGCAATTATTTCCAAATTATTATTATTTAGTTTCATGGTTTCAATTTCTGTAAATGCTTACTTTTTAAATGCTTCAAGATATCAAGTATCAACTACAAATAAATTAATTGAAAATGAAATTACCAGACCTAAAACCATTTCAAAAGAAACATTTGATGATAAAAGCAGTGATGTTACTGTTGGTAGTAATCTCGACAACTCATCTGAAGAAGAAGAACTTGAAATCAAACCAAAATCTAAAGTATTAACTAAAGTTAAACCTTTAGAAGAATGTATAAAACAAATGAAAGAAGGTAAATTAAAAGAATTAATTAATGAAGAAGTAGTTTCATTAGTTGTATCAGGTAATTTACCACTTTATGCTTTGGAAAAACTGTTAGCTGATAATACTAGAGCTGTTGTTGTCCGTCGTAAAGCAATTGCCAAAATTGCTAATGCCCCAGTTTTAGAAACTAATGCATTACCTTATAAACATTATGATTATGATAGTGTTTTCGGAGCTTGTTGTGAAAATGTTATTGGTTATATGCCATTACCAGTAGGTGTTGCCGGTCCTGTTATTATTGATGGTAAAAGTTATCATATTCCAATGGCAACAACCGAAGGTTGTTTAGTTGCATCAACTATGCGTGGTTGTAAAGCTTTAAATGCCGGAGGTGGTGTTCTGACTGTTGTAACTCAAGATGGTATGACAAGAGGTCCTTGTGTCTCTTTCCCAAGTTTACAAAGAGCAGGTGCAGCTAAAATTTGGCTTGATAGTGAAGAAGGTCAAAAAACTGTTAAAAAGGCTTTTAATAGTACTTCAAGATTTGCTAGATTACAACATATTCAAACAGCAATGGCAGGTACTTTATTATTTATTAGATTCAGAACTACTACAGGTGATGCAATGGGTATGAATATGATTTCTAAAGGGGTTGAACATTCTTTAAAATTCATGAGAGAAGAATGTGGATGGTCAGATATGTCAGTTATTTCTGTTTCAGGTAATTATTGTACTGATAAAAAACCAGCAGCCATTAATTGGATCGAAGGTAGAGGTAAATCCGTTGTTGCAGAAGCAAGAATACCTGGAGATGTAGTTAAAAAAGTTTTAAAATCCGATGTTAAAGCCTTAGTTGAATTAAATGTTAGTAAAAATTTAGTTGGTTCAGCAATGGCAGGATCAATTGGTGGATTTAATGCTCAAGCTGCTAACTTAGTTACTGCAGTTTACCTTGCATGTGGACAAGATCCAGCACAAAACGTTGAAAGTTCAAATTGTATGACACTTATAAATGAAGTCGATGGAGATTTAGTTATTTCAGTTTCCATGCCTTCTATTGAAGTTGGTACAATTGGTGGTGGTACAATCTTAGAACCACAAGCTGCAATGTTGGAATTATTAGGAGTTAAAGGCCCACATCCAACTAATCCAGGTAATAATGCTAGACAATTAGCTAGAATTGTTGCAGTTGCAGTTCTTGCAGCCGAATTATCACTTTGTTCAGCTTTAGCAGCTGGTCATTTAGTTCAATCTCATATGCAACTTAACCGTAAACAAGCACCAGGAACCACTGAATCTAAAAATGGATCAGTAAATGGTGAAACATCAAATTCCAATGGAACTACCACATCAGTAACAGCAACCACAGCACCAACAAAAGAACAAAAATCTCTTGATCCTAAAGATGTTGAAAGACTTAAAGAAGGAGCTGTTAACTGTATTCGTTCTTAATTATTAAACGTAATATTTTATGTAGTATTTAATAGATATCCATACTTTTGATAACCTGTAAAAGTCGTGTACTTGGTTTATGACGCATAAGAAAATCTCAAAATCCAAAAAACTCTAGTCAAATCGCATTGAGTTAAAATGATTAGAGAACTGCCATCTCAAGAGATCGGTGCTTCGATTCCTAACAATACCCCCCATGCTGTTTCGGTCACTCTTCCTACTTGGGAAGCAACCGTTGGGTATGAAGAAGGTGAAGACTGGGTCGTTAGTAAAATGAATTCAGGTTATCCAAGATTTTTCGTTCATTCAATTATTCAAGCATTAGCACAAAAAGTAGAGAATAAATACGGTAGAAGTGGTGAAAAGTGTATGATCTTTTCCTCTTATAATATTGCCAAAAGATGTAGACTGTTCATTTATGATAAAAGTGAAACCAAACCAAACGTAAGATTATTACAATTAAGTACTCCAGGTCCTAAAACAGAAGAAGAAAAGTCAACCGTTGTAGCTACTTCCATTGGTGTGGTGTTCTTTCCTCCAAATGTTTATAATTTAGCTAAAAATTACTGGCAACATTCGGGTGAAGGTATAAGTTCAAGATTAGGAGAATATTTAATCAAGAATTTATTTGGAGAGAATGTTGAGGCTAGTCATAACTTAAAGGGAGATGCCAAATCGGCAGTTCAAGCTAGAAAAATCCAACAAATCTCTCCTGGAATCGCCGTTAAAAAGCCTCCAGTTCGTGATGATATGCAAGAAAGTGAAACATTTATTGACCAAAAATTCGGTCGGGTACTTGATCTTAAATTTGGTGATGTAGCTAAAACTGCATTGAGAAGACGTATTATTGGTAATATTGAAGTTTCTCAATCATCAGTACCAGAAATCATTACCAATGAACATTTAGATGAAAATGACGTTTACTTATATCCATCGGGGATGGCCTCAATTTTTAATGCACATCAAGCTATTTTAAATTCGTTGACACCAAAGAAAAGTGTTTGTTTTGGATTCCCATATGTTGATACTTTAAATATTTTAAAAAAATTTGGACCGGGTGTTCATTTTCTTGGATTAGGTGATGATGAATCATTAAATGAATTGGAAAAAAATTTAGAAAATGGTGACTTCGAAATTATGGCACTTTTTTGTGAATGTCCTTCAAATCCGCTTTTGAAAACTCCAAATTTAAAGAAAATTAGATCAATGGCTAATAAATATAATTTTATAGTTGTAGTTGATGATACTGTTGGTAATTTCTTAAACGTTCATGTATTACCATTTGCTGATATGGTTGCAACTTCATTAACTAAAGTATTTTCTGGAGATTCAAATGTAATGGGAGGTTCAATTGTACTTAATGCCCAATCACCAAATTATAAACTTCTTAAAACTTATTTTAATAATCATTATGAAGATTGTTTTTGGGTTCAAGATGCTTTAGTTATGGAAAGAAATTCTCGTGATTTTGCTCAAAGATCAGCTAAAGTTAATAAAACTTCTACAGCAATAGTTGATTATTTAGTAAAATGTCCATTAGTTTCAAAAGTTTATTATCCTTCAGTAAGTGAACTGAAAAAATACTACGATGAAATTAAAACTAAAAATGGTGGTTATGGTGGATTAATTTCATTCTTATTTCATAATCCAGATGATGCAGTTTATTTCTTTAACGAAATGAATTTTCATAAAGGTCCTTCTTTAGGAACTAATTTTACATTGGCATGTCCATATACGATTTTAGCTCATTATCAAGAATTAGATGAGGTTGAACAATGGGACATTGATAGAAATTTAATTAGAATAAGTGTAGGGATTGAAGATGAAGATGATGTACTTCAAGTCATGAGAGATACAATGCAAGCTACAGAAAACCGTAATGTATAGTAATGTAAGAAGTATGTACAAGTATCGTTATTATCTTGATCCAGGAAATTTAACATGCTGACAAGGTTCTGGTGGATCTCCAGTTATTGGTTCATGTTCTACTGTACCTACATACCAGTATTTGTCATGATTTTCGAAAAACCTTTGCCATTTCTCTATATCTTTAGCTGCTTCTTCAGCATCAAGACCTCTAAGATCATAAGTGAATTCATCGGGTTTATTAAAACAGCCAGTACTGAATGCCCTAGCACTATCTTTACCGCTGAAAAAACTATAGGCACCTTTAGGGCCATAAACATGTCTTGAGCTAGTCACATCATATACCTTCCCATTAATAGCCAAGTAAATGGGTCCCTTTGCATCTGTACCATCATAAAATGATAATTCATCAAGAGTTAAGTTAACATAATTCCCGTAAGCTCGGAATTGGATATAGCGTGGATCGATCCATTTACCATCATAGCCCCAGGTGGTAGAACCAGTAAACCAATAGGAAAAAAGTGAATTAACCAATAGAACACCAGCAATTATTCGAAGAACATCAAAAATTCCAAAGGAATCTTCGTTTTCATGTTTATTTGGTGACTTGTTAGCCATTGATAAAAGTGAAAAATCTCCAGAGGTTGATCGCGCATTAGTCTAAAACAAATGTATATTTAAATTAAGAGGTCATAAAGAAAACGTCGTTAGAAAATGCTCCTTTACCTTCAAGATTGAAGGTATTAGAAGTGGGATTCACTATATCACTCCAGAACTCTTCACCAATATTGTAAAAACTCTTATCGAGCTCTTCAAACCCTGGGACTCCGAGGAACGAATTAGTAGTGCCTAATAATTCTGAGCTTGGCGTATCTCCCATATTACTAACATTACTACTTGTACCGATATTATTTGGATTATTATTTAGCGTAGAAGCATCATTACGGGTCGTGTTCTCATTAACAGGTTGAGATTGAGATTGAGGTTGAGGGTGAGGTTGAGAAGTGGGTGAGTTTAAGATAGTATTAAGATTTGGTGTTGGAGAATCTTGACCTACTTTATAGTTAGCACCTTCAGACATTTCCTTTTTAGCAGCGCCAATTAACTTCTCTAAAGTTTTTGAGTCTTCAGAATCACCACCATTTAATTCTTTTTTGTAAGCCGCAGCGTAAGATAACACTTCTAATGATAGGTGAGGTTGTTGGTAAGTACCAGATTCCGAAGTCAAAATTCCTTCGGGATAAGATTTCCCTAATAAAAGACGATCAACTATTTCATGGTAAATTGGGTTACCACTGCTGACATCTTTGAAGTTTTGAGGTGTATCACCATCGTTTGATAGTAAATTTTGAATTTGATTTGCATAAGTTTGAATAAACAATTGTAACATTAAACAAGTCTTTTTAATACAGAAATTGAAGGGGTATTTTTTAGAGGCTTCAATAAATGTTAAATTGACTTTTTGAACCAATGTAATTGCATTTGCAGGCACCAAACCTTTTTCGATATGCAATGGGAAAGATAAGATTAAATATCTTAATCTTAATAAAATCCCTGCTGTATAAATCATTCTACATATATAAGCTAATGGCACAACCATTATTCTATCAGGTCCAAGTTTTGAAAATTGTTCTAAACATTGCATACATGAGGATGTACATCGTGTAATTAATTTAACTGATTCTTCTTTAACTATCAATTTACCTTTACTATCAAGTTCGGCAACTTGTGATAGCATTGGTTCATATAAATAAGCCTCGACAGAATAATAAAATGCCAAGGTTGCATGTAAACTTTTATCTATTTTATCTTTAATTGAAGCCAACAGCCTTTGGAACTCTTTAATTAAAAAGTCTAAAGCTGCTGGATTATCATAATTAACTTCTGAGGAATGAATTACAGAATGAATTTTTTCTAATTCTCTACTTAACCTCAGGAAGGTGGCTAAATGTTGCAACCTACTATCATCACTACTTTCAAGAAATTGACAACATTTTTCAACACACGGAGTCCATTTAACATAAATAGCTCTTCTTAAAATCAAACATGTTGCTACTGTCAATACATACAATATCATAATCAACTTTTTAGATTGAGGATCACTTGGAACCGAAGGCTCATCTGGATTAGTACTATTAGGTCTAGAGACAATTCCCAAATCATGTAACATCCCAATTCCTAAAGCGTTCAACAAGTGAAATCTTCTTTGTTTAACAAGTTCTGGTGTATTATACCAGAAACTCAAAAGTACTATAGCTTTTAGCAACTCCACAGTCTTACTTCCGGCTAAAAATACATCAATTATCATATATTTTGTAGCTGCAAGATCAATTAGTTGGTTTTGACCTGCAGACCCATTGGTCATAGCACAACTTGAAACACTCATCACGGCATTAAACAAATGTGGTTCAGATAATGAAAATTCTCTGGCACTCATATTAACTGGCACTTCAATATAAGGGAACCTTTCGTAAAGTGACTTCTTGTAGATATCCAAACGCTGTTCTGCTTCTTCTTCAGTAATGATTTTTTGACTTAAAACATCAACAATATCATTGTCTTTCCAGATATATTCAGTTCTTTGATTAGCATATTCTCTCAAGGAAGAGCTCAAATTCAAAAACCCAGAAGCACTATTTCTTCCTAGAATCGATAATTCATTCTTTAAATCAGATTTCGTTATATATGGAGGCTTAGTATTTGATTCATAAAGATTGGATTTTGACTTATAATAGTCAACTTCTTGTTTTAAATCATTAATTTGTTGTTGAAGTTTTGCCAACTCATTTGGAGGAGGTGGTGATTGAATATGACTCGAAGCTTGAGGTTGAGCTTGTAATGGAGGTGGTACCATAGTTGGGAATATTGGTGGATTATACGGATTAAATTGAAAATTTTGAATCGAAGCACCAGATGAAGGAACAGATTGATATATATCTTTCTTTTTTGCAGCTTCTCTTGCTTCTTGAATTTCAGCCTTCTTTCTTCTTTTACGAGGCTGATTTAAATCAATTTCACAGGGTCTTTTAGCATTTAAACATCTTATACATGGACCAGCAGGATCATTTTCATTAGCTGGTGTACATTTTACTTTTAAACTATGACAACTTTTACAAGCCACTGCTCTTCTTGTATTCCTCTTGTTGTCATTGTCTGGAGTGTTACTTTTTGATTCGTCAGACATTCTAAATACCTCCACTATTTCTTTCAATGTGTCAAAATAAATTTATCGGTGATTTTTGAAGCCGAGGCGGGCGGATTTTATTTTTACACTTTATAGACTAATAGCTGCAATAGCAATTGCTAAACGATTACGAAGTCGAATTATTTAATATATATATATATATTATTGATTGCTTGTTATATCAATCTTAGATTTAGATGACCTATTAATTATAAAATAAACTACTAAACTTTCTACTCGTCGGTCGTCGGTAATAAAATTTCAGCTTCACATCAAACCTAAATATCTTCCATCAATTCCGAGTGAGGTAATAAATTCCGACCTTGAAAAATATAATGAGTTTAACTAGAACTGTTGGTAACCCCATTATCCTTGGGATTAATGTTATATCTTTAGCAATTGGTATTTATGGACTTCTTGGAGTAATCAACCTTGATTTACCTGATCATTTAAAAGCTGCTGGTCATTGGCAATTCTTAACTAACCTTTCATTACTTTATTCGCTAGTGATTTTCAGTTTAGGTCTATTAAGTCATATATTAAAAAGTGAAAAGTTATTCAAAATTAAAAATGTTCTTCACACTTTCGGATTTATTTTAGAGGTGGTTGTGTTTACTGTGTACTGGCCATTAAGATTATTTTTCATTCAACATCTTCTTAAAGAAGGGTCCAAATTTAGAATTCCACTTTCGGTTGATTTAGCAATTCATTTTATGCCTGCAGTTTCTTTGGGAATTGATTTTTTCCTCTTTATGCCAAGATGGACTACACCAACTAATATTGCTTTTACAGTTTGTATTGCCTTAACTAGTTGCTATTGGATTTGGCTTAATTATGTAGTTGATTTTGAAAATGGTGGGGCTTATCCATACCAATTTTTAAATGTCGATAGTACTTATATTAGAGCTTTTATATTCTGGGGGATTGGGCTTAGTGGATTTATTCAATATTTGGTCATGAAATATGCTTATAATGTATTTATTAAACATGACGAAAGAAAGGAATTATGAACAAGCTTGTATATTTAGAGTTCTATTAAGCGTTCTATATAAGTTCATATTTAGGTAGTAATGTATTCTGGTTTGGTTTAAACCATCAACTCGTGTGCTATTGACGTAGATATAAATCCAAAGAGCCAGCAGAGTCTACCTGTAAAAGGTTCTTGTGTTAAAAAAGGGTATGAAAATGCATCTTCTCCCCAGTAAATGGTTTCAATATACGTCCAGTAAGCGGAAAGATAGGTGATGATTAATAGTATCACTTTCAGCTTTAGCGGTCTGGGACCTTTGTTCTGGTTTATACCATAAGTTTCTATAAATAAAAGTATATATGGGAATAAATGGATCTCTAAATCAAGTAGTAAATCCACCTTCATTTTATTTAATTTTCCGGGGAAGAAGAAGTAAAGTGTCCAATAAGTAGTGGTAACAATGAATTCTACATCGAAACATAACCTATGTAAGTAAGCTAAATATGGGACTCTTGCCATATAATTAACGAGCTTTAAGCCATAACACACGGTAGTAACTAGGATAGTTAAGTTAGTTAGAAATTGGAATTGACCACCTTTAGCAAGATGTCCAGTCAAAGGAAGGGAACAAGTTTCAACTAGTCCTTTTAAACAGAGACTTAAGGCAAATATGGTATATACGGGTTTTAACATTGGTGAAAAAATTATACTACAACAGCGACAAACCCAACACTTGGTCTTAATAATTAAATCTATTTATAATATATATCTATAACAGCCAACTAAAAACGATATCTATAAACCAGTATATCTCCAGTCTATATTCTAAAACCCCAAAACGGCTAAACGTAAACCAACGATCGTTATTAGTCGCTCTTACCGAAAGCGGTTGCTTATCATCTGGAATGCGGTCGTGCACCAGCAAATATCATATAGGCTTTTCTCAGCTTTTACCAAGAGGAATTTAGTCGATGAGATTAAGTTATTATTCTTTGGCCGTAAACGTATGTGTTGCGTTGGCCCAAAACATCTTTCAGATGGACACAAACTCTCCAGATTCAAGGAAAATCGAAAATATCGAAAATTCCGAAAAACCAGTACATTATTCCCAAAAAGATGAAGCGGAATTGCCTATAAATTTATTGCAATATGTAAACGATATTGTCATCAGAGTTAATTATACAGCCAATTCTCCCGAGTTTATTAAAGAATTGTTCAAGAACTACAGTGTTTGGGGGAAATCATCCATCACAAAGACCTTAGATATCCAAATTAGTAAGGAGCAACTTGAATTTCTCGAATCTAAAGCCGAATTAATCGATCAACCATTCACTTACTCTGTAATTATCGACGATTTACCTCAAACTGTGTTTGAAACTTATCCAGAAATCGAATTTTCAACCAATTCCGAATCCAATTACACCTATAAAGCCACAGAAGAAGTGGTTGCAGCTACTAAAGCAGATGTTTTTTCAGAAATATTCTTTAAAGAGTATCGTCCATTAGAAACGATTGACTCATGGCTTGATATTCTTCAAGAAACGTTTCCTCAATTCATTGAAATTGAAGAAATCGGTAGAACCCATGAAGATAGACCTTACAAGGTTATTCATTTTTCTGACCATAGTAGTCCCGACCATGGTGAGAGGAAAACGGTGGTTATAACAGGAGGAGTCCATGCTCGTGAATGGATTTCTGTTTCCACTGTTTGTTACCAATTATATTCAATTCTTGCTAACTATGCTGATGATATTGAAAGAATTCTTCAAGGACTTGATTTTATTTTCATTCCGGTTGCAAATCCTGATGGTTACGCTTATACCTGGACTCAAAATAGATTATGGAGAAAGAACCGTCAACCAACAATCTTACCAAACTGTTTTGGTATAGATATTGATCATTCTTATGATTATCATTGGACAAAATCATCAGATTGGCCATGTGGTGAAGAATATTCTGGGGAATATCCTTTTGAAGCCACCGAATCTAATATCTGGAATGAAATGTTAAATAAAACCAATAACAACCATAAGATATACGGATTTCTTGATTTGCATTCATATTCTCAAGAAATCTTATATCCTTATGCTTACTCTTGTGAAAGTGAACCAAGAGATGAAGAGAATTTGATTGAATTGGCTTATGGTATTGCTAAAGCTATACGTCTTAAAGGTGCTAAGACTTATAATGTGTTACCGGCATGTCAAGATAAAGATCTGGACTTGATCCCGGATCTTGGTTCGGGGACTTCCTTGGATTTTATGTACCATAATAAAGCTTATTGGGGTTATCAATTAAAATTAAGAGATAGTGGTAATCATGGATTTTTGTTACCAAAGAAATATATAGAGCCAGTTGGACAAGAGATATTTGCCGGGTTAGAATATTTTATAAAGTTTATAACTAGTGATGAATAAACGTTTGGTGTGATGTAATTAGTTGAACAGTTGTAGCGATTGAGCCATTTGCTTTAAGTTGGTGAAAACTTTGTGGGGCAAAGTAGGTGAAAAATTCTGTTCTTCGCACCTTAGTTAATGAGAATTGTTATCCAAAAGGTCAAGAGATCTTCAGTTCTCGTGAACAATGAGGTTGTTTCTGAGTATGTAACCCATTTTTATGTCTATAATAATATCCACTAACTTTTAGAATCGGGAAAGGATTAATGGTTTTGGTAGGAATTTCTACTAAAGATACCGTTGAAGATGTGACTAAATTAAGTAAGAAGCTTGTAAATCTTCGTCTTTTTGAAGATGTAGACGTTCAATCTGAAGTGGGAAAATACACAGGGAAGCCTTGGGCCAAGAGTGTTTTGGATGATAAGCTGCTTTCTATTCTTTCGGTATCTCAATTTACACTTTATGGTACCATCAAGAAAGGTACTAAGCCCGACTTCCATGCTGCTCAAAAAGGTGAATTAGCTAAAGAGTTATATGATGTATTTTTAAAACAATTGGGCGAATATTTGGGGCCTGAAAGAGTTAAGGATGGTAAATTTGGTGAAATGATGGAAGTTAGTATTGTAAATGATGGTCCTGTAACTATAGTATGGGATACCCAGGGTGGATTGTAGAGTTGATAAATTTATAGATGATATAGAATGCACATATATTGTAGTGATTTAAGTGGTTAAAAATACTCTATCAGCTATTTATGCAAGCTTTCATAAAATTTAGTTACTTCCATACACTATACGATTTCATGTAATTTAGTAAGTCCATATGCGATAAGCTTAGCTGAATAGACTCAAGAATGATCGAATGGGTATCGTTGGTTGCATATGCACGATCTAAGATCTGCATTATAAATCTTTACATCTCCAAATTACTAATGGTCGGAGTTCGATACCAATATCCGATGATTTGTAAGCCCCATTTGTCAACCACGACAATGTCACCGGTACAACGACACTTTTGCAGCCACATGTATATTAGTATAAATATCTTAAAAAACCTCCTTGAAAAGTATCAGCTATGGCATCCACTCAAGTTACATACAATACAAAAGCACTTTCAAATGGAGTTCAAATCCATTATGTTGAAGCAGGAGATAAATCCAAACCAACTCTTCTTCTTCTCCATGGATATCCAAGTTCCTCTAGACAATTTAAAACATTAATTCCTTTATTGGCACCTTCTTTGCATATAATTGCTCCTGATTTACCTTCCTTTGGCTTGACAAAAACCCCAAGCGATTTCAAAGTAAGTTTTGAATCAATTACAGATTCAATTGCGTTGTTTTTACAAGAAATAGACATCAAAAAGTTTTCACTTTATGTCTTTGATTATGGTGCACCAACTGGTTATCGTTTGGCTATTTCAAAGAAATTTGAAATTGAATCAATTATTTCACAAAATGGTAATGCTTATGAAGAAGGTTTAGCTGAATTTTGGGACCCATTGAAAAAAGTTTGGAAGTTACTTGAAAGTGAAAGAACTGAAGCTGAGGAAGAAACTTTACAAGGCTTATATAAGAATGGGTTAACTCCATTAATTGTTGATTATGAACCATACCATCAACAATATTATGAAGGAGAAAAAGATCCATCAGTAGTTAATCCAGAAGATCCACTCATTGATCAAATTCTTTTGAATAGGATTCCAAATACCGTTGCAAACCAAGTTGGTTTATTTGTCGATTACAAGAATAATATTGATTTGTATCCTGAATTTCATAAATATTTCAGAGAAACCAATGTTCCTATTCTTGCAGTCTGGGGAAAGAATGATAAAATATTTGGTGTTGAAGGATTTCGTGCATATAAAAGAGATTCTAAAAATGTTAAATTAGTTGAATTGGACGCTGGCCATTTTGCAGGAAGTACCCATCCGTTTGAAGTGGCAGAAAACATTTTGGATTTTTTCAAAGAGTATAGGATTATCTAAGGGTAGTTTTTAATTTCTAGTGTGACATGGTGCTCAGTACCAGTGAATAAGAGTGCTATTAGTATTGAATAAGAGTGCTATTAGTGTTGAATAAGAGTGCTATTAGTGTTGAATAAGAGTGCTATTAGTGTTGAATAAGAGTGTTATTAGCGTTGAATCACAATGCTACTTGCTGTTTATTACTAGCGCTAGAACAACTAGAGAGTTAGTTAATATATGTATTCTGTATTTCTAGGACCTTAGCCCGATCTCTGCCATGGCGTCCAGGCTCTTTCAGCCTGTTAGCCTAATCTCTAGTCCATTTCCAGCCCTTTCAGCTCTTTAAGCCCATTCAGCCCTTCTAGCCCTTCTAGCCCTTCCAGTCATCGAGACATCGAGAACACACTAACTCATCGAAAGAACCAAGACATCGAGAACACACTAACTCATCGAAAGAACCACACTAACCAATAACACAACCACGGCAAACACAACCCCAACAACAGGCACGCTCCCCGAAAACCGATCTGGAGGATCAAACCGAAACTTATCAAACATAGCGTCAGAAGCTATAGAGGTGTGTGGACGATTCAACTCAGTTATCCAAGCCCAAATCTCTTCTGGCCCATATCTCCATATGAAAATACAAAGTAAACCAAACACAATCGTCACTATACGAAGTGTTGGTAAAGTAGACGAAGGCGGTGCAGAAGGCTTCATGTTACAAGTTTAATATCAACTATACTAAAATCTATTACTTCCCAGCGATATAAAAGCACCACTATAATCCAAAAGCAAACAGTAAATTGCAAAAGTAAAACACTACCGCAAATAAATATCGATAAAAATAACCTTAAAAACCCGTAAAAGATATCAGTGAACACACAAAGAAGATTTAACCCCGAAATTACCCAAGATTCTGATGATAATGAAGTGTATTTGACTACTTGATGAAGATTATTTATAAATGGAGGATTATAATAATCTGGATTGATGATGATACGAATAGGAAACTTACAGAACACGTTCTCTTCTAAATCGTTATATATATCCACTAATGCACAGGTTGTAGTTTGTCTTAACAATTCCCAAGTGGTACTTATATGGTTCATAAACCGCGCTCTATAAATTTATCATAATATGGGGAAACGTATAAAGAGAGATGATGGTTTGGTAGGACTACCCGACCAAATTCTTGAAAGAATATTCGGTTTAATCACCAGAAAGGATTTAATTCATGTTTCTATGCTTAACAAACAATATAACGAGGCGTTTCAGCCGTATGTATTTAGAGAAATAAAGACCATTTGGCATCATCTACAAACCCCAGAATTCAAGGATTTTGTCCGGTTAAAGAAACAGTATATCCAGAAAATATGTATTATCGACACTTATAGTTATGGAGAATGGCAAATCGACGTGTTTAGTGAAATTTTCGACCATCTCCCCCATTTAAATACCCTATCAGTTAACTCATTTAACAGTACAAATTGGCTTAAATATCGGAAATGTCTTACAATAACTTCCCTTGAACTTTACTATGATTTTTCCCATAATGAAACTCACGACCAATACGAAAACCCCAATCCTAAGAAGATTCGTCGACTTTCCAAATCAGCCAAATTACCCAAAATATTCAACTTAAATCATCTTTATCAGTTTGAAAACCTTCAAAGAATCCATTTACAAGATTACCATTTCAATTGGGATGAGAAAATCCATCATTTGAACGTAAAGTTCTTGAAGTTGGTCAATTGTACGTGGGAATATCCATTTGCACCTATGATGTTTAATACCAATAACTCGTTAATCGAGCTTGAATTGTACTATACAAACGACCATTCGTTTATGTTGCTGGAAAGACTTTCTAAATTTCTTAATGAGCCACTTCAAAAAGATAATTGCTTAAATAAATTGGCAGTAGTAGCTCAAAATTGTATTCGTAAACCGTATTTATCATCGAGTCAGTTTAAATCATTTATGAGCCTACAAAGATTAAATGTTCTTGACATTAAAGGTTGGATGGTCGAAGAGAAACTACTAATTACATTTGTTAAAACTCAGGCCATTCCTTCACTGTTAAAAGTCATTAAAGTCGATTTAGGTGAAGGTAAAATCTTCAATGCGAACCGCGTGAAAATTATCTCTCGATGATGATTTGGATCTTGATGCTAATGTTAACTTTGGTGAATGCCAACACAGAGACGTATATCTTACGAGTTCCAAAGTATTTCAGCATCCCCAAATATAATGAAGGATATCAAAACCAACCGATTGTTAATTTAAATAGCTCTCATTCGGTGTTGATGGATTATCCAATAATGAACATCCATAATTATAATAGTCCAGATATAAAGACATCTACGGTGATAAATATCCCCAATGAAGTACAAAGCGGCCACAAACACACGTTGCTTGTTAGGTTAAACAATCATAATAACACCATGTTCAATCCTAATGATTTATTCTTCATCAAATTGTGCTGGCCTGCTACAAACCCCATAGATTTCTCCATAACTCACGAGTTCATTTACACAAAAACCATCATTTCCAGCATCAATTCGTTCGACATGTACTTAAAAATCGATTACAAGGCCGATTTTTATACTAATGAACCTCAATATAAAGTGCTTGATAACCCCAGATTTATACTAGCAGTGGAAAAACTCCCTTCTAGATACGTCCCCATCCCTATAGAAGTGTACGATATCATAATGTATTTGGTTGACATAGCATTAATACTCTACCATATCATTCCTAGTTTAGTAAATGTATTATAATGTTGTAATAGTTTTAATATACACCACGGTCATTGAGATTTTTCAGTATTTTCCACTCACGCATTTTTCAACATGTCAGAGGATCCATTAGACCCCCCACAAAACACCCAAAATTTGGACTTGGATAAGTTGCTGCCAGATGAATTGAAGATATACAGAATGTATGGGAAGCTTCCAACAAGACAGCAGATACTTTCATCTAAATTGAAGGAGAAAAAGTATTTTGATAGTGGAGATTATGCCATGCAAAAGCAATTGGGGTCCAAGACAACTGTTCCTGGAAGTATCCCAATGAAACATCCCAATGCTGAAAAAGTGAAAGAGATTTATAATCGGAATTCGATTAGTGCTAGTAATGCTGGTGTATTGTATAATGGGAAGCTGGGTCTTTTAAATGAAAGTACCCCTAAAGAAGAGCAATAGTTGGTATTTATAGTTTTGTGTATAATGACGATATAAATAAACATGATTTGGAGATTCTACGGTTATAGTTGTAGAGATAAGTACTTTTCTGGTTAAAAATCGGTTGCTTAATGTGTTAAAAGGTTGTAGATAAGGTCCCTATTAATTCGCATTAATCATGTTAATGGACACTTTCAATGACTTGTTGATAACTTTTAATGAAATCCTTCAAAGTAGTCTTGAGTCGAAATCCAAGTTTAGACATATCAATTCTGTTATAGAGACCATTGGAGGGGTTAAAATATCTAAAGTTACGCTTGAATTACGCCAGTATATAGTTATATGCATATTCTCATACAGTGAAATTTTTCAGGTACCGTTGATGAGTTTCCAGGTGTACGAGAGACAGGGCGAATTCGACCAATTGGTGCAGGTGTTTGACATGGAGAAGGTGAAGAAATTGGTGCCTGATGTTGATTTGCACCTCGATAACCACGGGTTGGTTTCTGGGGTGTGGATGTACGTGCATCCATGTGAGAGCAAGGACATGGTGGAGGCCTTTATGGCAGCAGGACAAGATCATGAGGGAGACAAGGATGGAGAGAAGGGCACAGATAAGCACAAAGAGAAAGAGCCCAGAGAGAAACAAAACAACACAGCAAACAAGACCAACCACCCAACAGGCCTCACAGAGCTCATCGCTTGGAATGCCCTCTACGGAACCGGCATCTTCATCGATATCCAACTAAAGTATATGCATTTCTAACTAGTTTTTAACCTCGCTAAAGATTCTACATGGATAATCATCACTATACATACCATGTTCAGGCTCAGTCAAGATTTTCCACTTGAATTTATTTAAAGATGGGGCCACAATTGGTTCTCCTGAAGCTCCCAATACTTCACCTTTGACAACAGATGGCTCAACAGCACTTAAAGTGGTAGATAAACTAACAGGTTGTTCAGTATTGTTATATAATTGTAATTCTTTTTCACCTTTTACACCAATGGAAATTCTTGGGGTGGCAGCAGATCCTAATTTTAATAAACCAGATACTTTTGATTGGTCAAATGAATGGACTTGTGGATAAGCTTTTCTATAATCTCTTTTGTAAAAAGCGTTGTCTTTAATGTCGTTAAATGGGATGGAAGCATTCTCATTATATTGTCTGGCTTCGTTAATTCTTTCACCTGGTGGAACGGCACGGAAATGTTGAACTAAGGGGTTACCTGAAGATCTATTAGGAACCAAGACAAGGAGTTGTCTTATTTTTTCCCAGATACCTCTTGATCCACTTGTATACTTCTTCCAAACGGGAACTGGTCCTCCAGACATCTTGTTATGTAATGAAAAATTGTTTCTGTTCTCATTGGTGCGAATATGTGGAGTCGCGCACGACTTTTTCTGAGAGGTTTTAGGTAAAAGGCTTTACAGTGAATAATGGTTGAGGTTGAGGCTTCAGTGTATATTAACAGTGTAATTAATGGTTCAACTTGAGGCATTGCAGTGAATCAATGGTTCAACTTAAAGGCTTTAAACAGTGTAATAAAATGATTTGAAGCTAAGACTTTACAGTGAATTAATGGTAGCTTAAAGCTTTACAGTGAATAATTGTTCAGCTCAAGGCTTAAGTGTATATTAATAGTCTAATTAAATGGTTTCTACCCCGCCTAGCTAAACAAAGCACGGCCAATCTTCCCAAATATAATTAACCCACAAAAGAAAAAACTACTCGTCCATAATATAAGTGAAGTACCTTCTGCATACATCTTGAACATTGGATAATTGATGAAAATCACCAAAAATGACCCGTAAACAGAAACAGCAGTACTGGCCAATAACCCAGCAATAGTACCATCTAATATCAACCATAAACATGGACTTAATAAAGACCAGATCACCGACACTTGGATTGTAGATGTCCATTCAAGGTTTCTAATGGCATAACTAATTCCTAAAAAGGTTATCAACAGTCTAATTATGTCAGTGAACAAATTAAGAGGTTCCATGGACTTTTTTGGATCAGGATTGGAGGTTAATAATCTTTTATTCATCTCTGGAGGAATTAAAAAGTCTAATATTGGATGTGAAAGCCCCATTATTAACCCTTGAATTATCAACACAATCAAATAATTGAAATTTGCATCCTTAGTAATGAAAGAAATTGGTTTCAAGGTTTTAAATGTGTTATTTAACATCAATTCAGTTACATATAAAGGCTCAAAAGTAGACTTATCTAAATTGATATGAGTAGCTCTTAATTGGCTGGTGATGATATTATAGATGAATGCACTTACTGTTAATATTCCAATCTTTAAAATGGTCTTAGTTATCAAAATTGGGGTGGAAGTTGGATGCACCGGATTTATTTGTGGGGGTTGGTCGTCTTGTGAAAGTGGTGATTTAGATGCTTGATTCAATTTCCTATAGACGGGGTCACTATAATCGTCATCTTCATCATTTAATGCAATTGCCGAATTCTCATTATAAATACTGTACAAGGAGGGCTTGGTAAGATTGACAACACTATCAGTTTTCTCTATTTTGGTGGGTGTAGATAACCCTGATGATGGCTTGGACATGGTGGAACGAGGGAAAAAACTTCGCGAATTAGTCTCCAGATTAATACCTGATGGCTGGTTGTGTGATTACCGGGATTTTACGTTTTACTACATTAATATACATTTATTTTACAAATTATAATGGTGAAATTACTCTAGTTTTGGTGAAATTACTTTAGTTTTGGCGGAATTACTCTACTTGCCAAACCCAGCATAAATATTTGCTAATTGAATTAAATCTCGTTTGGCTAAATTGAGATTGTGCATTTCAGCATGGCCAAAATCAATTAAATATGCCAGGTTTTTAGTTAAAATAATATTTTCTTTACGAATATCATTATGGGTTATACCTAATGAATGTAAATGCTTTAATTTTTGAATCAAGATATAATAATCTTGCGCTGTCATTGGTCTAGGGTACGCTTCAATATAGTCAAATAATAACTCATTATTTTCTACATCAAGTAATCTAGGAAACTCGTGACTATATACCGAATTTTGAATAATTTGATTAATTTTTATCTCTTTATGGAAAGTATTATAGTAAAATGCCATATTTGGAATTGAATCCATTAAACCTCTAGTATATGTCTTTAGAAATTTTTTTTTGCAGCCATTAGTTGTGAGGAGCACGACCCGAGATCCAAATGTATTTCCTTTATAAAACGTTGAAATATTTAATTTAGTAGATCCAATGGCTGCTGCTTCATTATGACTTAGATATTCTCCATAGTAGTTTCTTATTAGTCGAATTAAAAGTCGTTTACATGCGAGTGAAAGATCATAAGGGTAATTTCGTACCTCAGGAAACGTAGTCATTGATGGTTTAGCATAATGATCAAATACCAGAGGTTTATATACAATTTCTGATTCATTAGTACTATTATCTTCTTTGACAGTCCAATATGAACTTTGTGACTCTAAACTACTTTGACTGGATTTTGGTGAAATTGGTTCTGAAAATTCTTGTAAAATTTTCATCTTATGATGAATTTGATGATCTAATCCCAAAAGAATTCGTTGTTTTTCATTTATCTGGGAGCTTGGTGTTTTATATATAGATCTAACTACCCGACAAATCTTTTTATATTTCGTGTGCTTATCATTAGCCGGAAACTTGGGCGCCGCATGATGGCATTGGCTCGCAGTGGATTTCAGGTTTGATTCCGTACCTTTGGGGGAGTTCAGTGACCAATTATTTGACTTTGATTGGAAATTTAATTGAAAAATCAGATCATTATTATCCTTCAGATCTTCAACATCCATTTGTTTATTTTCATCAGATTTAACTTCTTGTGATGGTCCATCTACTGCTTCGTTTAACCTTAAATACGCATTGGATTCTGGATCTAGGCCCAGGACTGCACATATAGCGCCAGTTTTCGTGGCTAAATTTAGCTTGGAATTGGGCACTATTTTTACCGTTTGACTGTCTTGCAATATAAAAAAGGAGACGTCGTTGCTAGTTACTACTAAGTGCTGGGATGTAGTATTTGTAATTATTTGATCTAATAACTCTATATATTTATTAGCACTTTTTGAAAATATTTTATTTGAATCTTGATGCATGTTAGAATGGGGCATTTCCTTCATCTCATCGATGACTTCCGGGGAATGTCTTGAAACATCACCAATATATTTGTGAATGTTTCCAAAAACCCATTTAACTAGCACTAGATTAAAATCCTTGTAATATAAATTTTGAACTGGAACAGAGTCAGATATATAATCTAGAGTTTGAAATTTCGTGTCACAATTTTGACACTTTAGTAGCTTTGTACTTAAGCTGTCAATCTCTTCTTGACTAGCGTCTTGGACATGAATAGTCATATTTTTAGCATTGTAGAATTTTGTCCAAAAATATAGTCTTTCTGTATGAATATGCTAGAATAGTTACTACCCTAAGCGGTATGCTGCAAAAATTACTGTTATAGGTAATATGCTTACTGGTTATAGAAACTATAAACTGCAACAAAAAAAGCCTACAAGATCTACAGATGAGACATTTTTTGTATTAGGAAACTTTAGAGTATCCATTGTTCAGTCAATGACAATTATATCAGTGGCCTTATTCTTATCATTAATGTGTGTATCTTCTTCTGTAAGGTCAATAACCTCTGACACAGCACTTGTACCAAGCTTGGTGTTCGCTTCAGGCTTCCTCTTTTGGGCTAAAGTTGCATTTGGTTCCAGATTAGTATGCCCATTTCCCAGTTTAGATACCAGATCAGTAGCAGGTTTCAAAGACCCAGAACTCACACTTGATACAACGGGCTCCTCTATTATCTCTAGCTCATCATCACCGGGTTCTGCTTCCTCTATACCTTCAGAATTACACCATTTAGAGTCGTTTAATCGTCTTTGAGCAGCCTCTAAAGCCAATACTCGTATCGATCTTTGGTCGGCCACCTTCGAAACTCCTCCATTAGACACTCCAAGTCGTCTGGATTCACTCTTGAACTTAGGAGTCTTGCCTAATGCCTGGAGTCTTCTATCTCGTATGCTCTTATACCCATTAAAGGTCGAATTTCCTCCTAGCTTGTTCTCTTCACAAACGTATCCGCTGACCAGCAGTGGGTTGTATTGTATGGTTTCAAAACGGTCTTTCAACTCATCTAAAAACTTGTAGAACTTTTCATTATGAGGACCGTGGATATTGTGGGTTAGTTCATGCAACATAGTTCCTATAATGTCACCTATAGGTAGGAACAGACGGGAGTTTGAGTGATATCGAAGTCTTAACATAATCTTCAGACCTCTATTAACATTTAAACCAAGTAAATTGGCACTTTTGGGGTACATTTCACAGAGTAGGCCCACTTTGAAATTATTCTCATGCATTAAAGGTGCAACGGCTTTGGCCACGTCATGGAGTATAGACCGAGCGTAATCTTTGTCAGGGAACTTTTTAAGCGATGCTATTTTGGATATTCGGTTTGTAGGAGGAGGAAGGTCCACCTCTTTTTGTTTTAGGGGCCCTTTGGCTTTGACTACCATGAAGAGATGAGTGTGTTATCGCGATAAATTTATCCGCGTTAGCCTGATTTGGCTGCAAAAAAAAAGAGTTGTAATATAAGCTTTTTGTAGAGTTTAGTAGACGGTGGTATTTCTATTATGGAGAAAGAGGCAAATACATATAGAAGAAATCTGTTTTTGAAGTGAAGTATTTGTATTAAATTAAGTATTTATTAAGTTAAATATATTCACCTATATAGAGCATCTATGAATTTGACTTGGTAAGTACCTGGTGCATCACACTCTTGAGCTGCTTTTCTACCAGCAGCATTGTAAAACTCTACTGCTGCCTTTGTAGAATAAAACATATTTGTGCCAACTTCTTTGGCGTTAAATGCAGCGATGGTTGAGCCCAAAGAACACCCTGAACCAGTAATCAGTCCTAATAATTTGGAGCCTCCTGGTATTTTAGCTACTTGGTCCTTATAAATGACATAAACTATTGGTCCAGTGATTGTAGCGACACAATTGAAGTCATTTGAAACATCACGTCCGATTTGAATAATGGTTTCTTCTGGCATTTCAGCTGTAGAATCTACCCCACGCATCTTACCTATAGTGAGTTTCTCTTCATCATAGAAAGAGGTCAATTTCCATACAGTTGAAATTTCTCCCAAGTTTCCTTTAATGACACCAATACCTCCGACTTTTAACAACTGTCTACAAGCCTCAAAACGAGCTTTGGAAGCTCCAACTGCAACAGGATCAAGAACAATTGGTCGTTTATAGTATCCATAAACGTCCAATGCATGTAAAAACATGTCCATGGAATCCAGATCTGGTGTTCCAACATTTAATACCAAAGAAGCACCAGCTTGCGCCAACTCTTCAAATTCTTCAGGAAGCTCAGACATAATTGGTGAACCACCAAGAGCAATAGTCACATTAGCGCTGAAGTTCTTAACTACATTGTTCGTAATATGATGAACCAAAGGAGTCGACTCACGAACCAATTGTTTATAATCTAAAGTTTCGCTATTAGCGTTTGTTTTAGGTGGCTCTGCAGATATTTGTTTAGTAAAGTCTATAGAGGCTTTATATGCATCTTCTTTAGCAAGAATACATGAAACAACAGCCACACCATCCAATGGGAGCTTTGAATCCTTACAATGATACAAAAGCCTCGAAACATTACGTTCATTAATACCACCAATAGCTACAGATGCAATTTTCAGTTTACGATTCTTATGCAAGAAGCGAATCATTGATTTAATTCCGGGGATCCCAACACCTTCTGGAGTTTTGGTATCAGTCTTTGTCAATGTTTTGTAAACAGTACCAATTCCAACATAATCAGCAACATCTTCTTGACAGACTACCTCAACTTCTTTTTCATTTGAGCAAGTGACTCCAAGAATCTTATTGGGCCCTATAAGTTTCCGAACAGTTGTAGCAGGCATATCATCTTGACCAACATGAACACCCTCAGCATCTACTGCTAAAGCAACGTCAACTCTATCGTTTATTATCAATGGTATACCCTTAGGCTTGGTGATTGCATGAACTTGCTTAGCTCGTTCGATGAAATCTAATGTGGAGATTGACTTTTCACGTAATTGAAGAATTGTAACACCCCCATTAACAGCATCTTCAACATGTTTTAGAAATGTGGAAGATTTAGGAATCAATCCTGAATCAGTAACAAGATAAAAACTATAATCCATTGGATATTTTGGGGATATTCACTAACTAGTTTATATGGCCGTCTGAAAAATCTTATAATCGCATAATTTCAGCTATGCAGTTAGAAGGCACTGCTTTCTAATTATGAGCATACTGTCAATACAAGTTCTAGCTTACGGATTAAATGACATTCAATTCTCCATTCTCACGCTTCTCATGGTATCTAATCACCCTTATTAATTCTTTATTCTCTTTGGTTGCAAATTGTTCACATTTCTTGATAGTACCGCTCACGTGAGGACATCGAATGCTAACTTTTATACCATTTATTTCCAGGATTAATGTTAATGCACCAATTATGTATTCAAAGTTCTGTCTACCACATCGTATGATTCCAGTTGAAGTCTTATTGTTGAAGTATTTAATATTCATTTGTACTGAAAAACTGGCACCATAATCACCATAGTATTCTCGAATCGTTTGTTTTAAGGTATTGGTGATGGTTTTTGGACTGATAGCTGCTGGGGATTCTTTATGAAGACCTAATATTGCTTCCAAAGCATTTGTAGGTGTAACACCGCTCTCAGGATATAACACCTCAAATAAAATGTACCGTTGTTTTAATCTGACCATTGTAGATTTGAAAAATTTAGTAGAGATGAGACTGCGAAAAAAATATAGTACATTATTATTATACAACTAAATATTGTTCAGTCAATTCTTGAGCTAATTGACTATTACCATTGATATTATAGATTAAAGTCAAGTTATAAGCGGCATCTTTCAGTAAATCAAAATCTGGATCGAGATTTTTAAAACTTAAGACTTTTTCATAATGAGTTATTGCTTCTGTTGTAAGACCTAACATATGGAATAATTTCCCCATATTAAATTCAACCTCTTGTTTTTCATAGTCAGTACTATTAGTTAACCTTAATTGACGATATTCTAATATATAGCTTAATCCTTGTAATAACTGAATATGTCTATTAGTACTAAGTCTTTGCATAGACCTATGGATATGAGCCAATCCTAAAGTCAAACAAACCATTGGATCTTGATTATATTCTTTATAGGCTCTATTTAAATAAACTATAGGAGAAATATAATTTCTATTCCCTCCTAACAAGTTTGAATAAATATAAAGCAATTCTAGATGTTCTTTACCAAATTTGGTATCGGTTAAATCTGCAGTTATGGTTGCCATACCAGTAATTTTTTTATTATCATTAGCAATGGAGTCATGTGCTTTCAATTGTCTTAAGAAATATTTTTGATGATTATAATTTGCAAACGCTTCCCAAGCTTCAATCCCTGATGAGAAACAATTCATAAATATTTTATATATGAATGGTGAAAATTGATTTGATGATAAAAAGTATCTTATATAATGCATCACTATATTTATATAATCACCTTTATAGATTCCAAATGTTAATCTCACCAATCTTAACATTGCTTCTTTCTTTTTATCTTGAATAAATACACTTACTTCCATTGCACTTTCAATCATATCGATTGCACTTTCTAAGTCATTCTTGAATTTAGCTTGAAAGATAGAATATTGAATAAATATCATAAACCAAATATCATAACTTAGACCTCTAAACTCTGTTTCTGAAGTTAAATACAGTCTTGATGCTTGATTATCGAAATTCGTTATACCATCATATAAATTATAAACTCTAGCAAACCTTTCATCAATTTCTAAAGGTCTTCTTCTTCTATACAGAACAATACCTTTGAAGGTTCTATTTTTATCTCTAGGGAAAAAGCTACTAACACTTCTAAATACTTCTATTAAATTAAATGCCAATTGAATCCAAGTATCAATTGCAATAAGATCCCCTTTCAATATTGCTTCTTCCAATCTTTCCATTCTTCTAAACCTATCTAAAACTAATTTCTTTGAATTATCTTCTAATTTTTGTTTATCTTCATCGGTTAATTTATGTTCTTTCCGTTTAGATATAGTTTCTAAAAACAATGGAAGTGCTGTTGGTTCTTGTTCTTCAGAACTTTGGGGCTGATCTGTAGTAGCCGTTAGTTTCTTTTCTTCTGAAACTTCTTCTAAGAGAGTTTTAGCTTCTTCATATTCTTCCAAATGATATAAAACTTCAACCAAAGCTAATTTGATATTTAAATCATCAGGATCTAAATTCAAAACCCCTTCATAAGCATCTCTAGCTTGGTTATAATCGCCTGTTTCTAAGTAACAATTACCTAACAGGGTAAGAGCTTCACTATCTATACTATTTGCAGAAGCAGCGGCCCTAGATAAATAAACCAAAGCATCTTTATAATAACCATGAGATTCTAAACACTTACCTGCTTCCATTAATAAATCAGCAACATCTTCTTCCTCATCAAGAAGTGTAGAAAAATGAATCAAAGCTTCTTCTTTATTACCCATTTCAAGTCTCATATAACCAACTTTATATCGAATATCAACATGTAATAAGTATTCCTTTTCAAAAGATTCTTTAGGAGCTTTAACTGATTGTAAAATATCAAACCTTCTGATATCAAATTCAGCATCATTCTCTAAATCATCCCACCATTTCTCATCCATACGATTTTGTAAATATCTTGATGCTACTTTAACCATTCGAATGGCAGGTACCCATGACCTTTTATTGATATAAAGTTCAGTTAAAATGTTAAGCTCTTGCCATTCAAATTTAGGAAACCTGTCCTTTTTCTCCCTCTTTTTATTCTTCGATGGTTTAGCATTAATATTCTTATCTAATAAATCTAAATAAAGATTAATAGCATCATTTTCTCTTCGATCTGCTACATACACAGAAGCCAATTCTTTAATGATCAGTGCATCATAAGGATACCGTTCACGAAGTCTTCTTAATCCATCCAAAGCTCTTCTATATTTATGAGTTTGCTTATATAATTGAGTTCTTTCATGCATATATCTCCATCTTAATTTGGCCCGCATTTGAATGGCTTTACCATAACATCGAATTGCCTGTTGAATAAGTCCTAATTTGGCACTCAATTCGGCTACTTGGCCCCAAAGATCCCCATTCCAACTACTGTTTAATGCTGCGATAAGCCATAAAGAACAACACTTATTGAGGTCCCCTCGAAGCTCAGCAATGTCTCCTAAAACCTTATAGGCTCTATCGTTCTTAGAGTCCTTTACAAGCACTTCTTGATACAATTTCTCTGCTGCATCTATGTTATTCTGCACAAAATGCTCATTGGCTTCAGCAATTAAAGCTTCTATCTCGGGGTCTTTCCCTTTGGTATCTCCCTTAAGAAGCCTACTCCATCCTTTCTTCTTCTTCAATGATTTGGTTTTGGTTTTGAACTTACTGGCGAATCTCATAGCTTCTTTGATATCGTCTTCCTCTGGTTCTTCATCTGAATAGGACTCATCATCATCATCTTCGTCGATATATTCGTCTTCAAAATCATCATTGATATCCTCATTGAAACTCTGTCCATAATCCTCTTCATCGTACCCCATCTCAACATCCAGACCTTCATACCCAATGCTTGATGCATCGTCTGCAGAACTGTATTCACTCATGATAAACAAATATACTCGCACACCTGCGAAAACTAAAGCTTAGACCCTACTGAAAATCATCGCGCATCATCTGGCAAATTCAATGATGAAGTTTGAATTGGCACGGCTATTGCTATTGATTTCATGTTTTTGGCAACTTTGTTGGTGTCAAGAAGTAGTAAAGACCGATCACCACCACCAAAATGGTTCTTTGAACGTTCGCTTAGCGGCATCTCATGATGGTGTCCCTCCATTTTATGTCCACTTGTTAGAATCGATTGCATTGATCCAAGACGATTTATACTGGAAGGCAGTTGAATGTCTAATTGATGAAGATTTTGATGATCACGAGTTACAAAATGATCAATTGGCGTATGAAAAAGTCCGTGAATGTTTACCAATGGACGATATTTCATGGACTTTTGTCGATTTGTATGTGGCCAGTAAGTATAGTACTCCACGTATTGAAGCCAATTACGATGTGTTTCACGCAAAACAAGAGCAGATCGTGAAGATGTGTCAAAGATCTGAGGATGAACTCTTGGACCCAGTTTTGCTTTCAAATGACCGGGTATACTGTAGTTATGGAGATGTCTTTGCTTTACAGGTAACCAAGAAAAGTGATATGTCCCATGATTTACATGCCTTTGATCGGGTTTTTGGGGACTCAGAAGCGCCTGTTGTAGTTTTATATGGAGATTTGAGCCACCCAGAGTTTGCTGATATGCTTCGTAACCTTATTGAAAGTGCTAGAATGGGTAAATTAAGACTTGTGTGGAGATACGCTCCTGCGCCAACATTGAAAGGGAACTTTTTACCTAACTGGCAAGCTTCAATTAAGAGTAATGACGCTGTTGATTTGGAACAATCTCAATATGAAAGTTTGGGACTTCGTTTGGCTTCAAAGGTGCTTTCATCCCAAAAGACCGACGATGAAAAGTATAAATTACTTAAAACTCTTGTAGAGAACATTCCTAAATCTATTTCTGATCTCTTGGAGACGGAAATCGACGAAGAAATATCAAATAATATAGCTTTAAATGAAAGGATGGGTATTTCAGATGAGACTTTGGGGTTATATATAAATGGGGCTGTTGTAAATAGGTTAGAACTTGATTTTTTTAAAGTTTTAGCCAAAGTCAAAGAAGAATCTTTGATTATAGAGAAACTTCAAATCCTTGGGTTTTCAGTTGATGAAGCTAAGATGATGGTTTCTAAATTTGCATTGTATTCTGCTGTAAGATTGAGTAATTATAATGAGGGTGAGTTAACTAGATTCAAGTTATATGAGTACTCATTTGTACCAGGGGCTGAAATAAAGAGCGGTGGAGTGGCCTTTTTCAATGATCTTGAAATAGATGAACATTATAAAGACTTTTCAACTTCAAGAGAAGGAACTTATTTAGCAAAATTAGCTCCAGGACAAGTTCCAATGCTTAAAGAGAATATTCATGATTTGATCTTTGTATTGAATCCTTCCGATAAAGATCAATTAAAGATCTTCTTCACTTATTCAAAACTTATTCTTGATAATGGTATACCTCAACAATTGGGATTTTTACCAATAGTTGAAAATGATTTGGATAAACAAATCGCTGATGCATTTTACTTTATATATGATACATCAGATCCGAAAGAAGCATTAGCATTGTTATATAAGGTCTATATGAGTGAAGACGAAGCTGAAATTGCAGAGTTATTAAATAAGATACCTCTGAAACCGGTAGATGTTTATGAAAAAACGCTAAATACTTTCTCCATCAAGTCTCCTTCTGTTATATATAATGGGATTATTGACGACTTAGCGTCCTCTTCGTGGAAAGATAGAATGGCTAAAAAGTTAAACTCTGATATTTCCGTTTTACAAAAAGGGCTTTCAGAATCTAAAATCGGTAAATCAATGAAGACTTATCTTTATAAAGGAGCATTGAAGTCAAGGGATTTACAGGTTACTCCTAATGATCCTATGGCTTTAAAGTATAAACAAGTTACTTTAGAGATGATGGAAAAATCTACATTCTTTCGTATGGACACTGAAACTAGTAATAATGATATACAAATGTGGATTATTGGGGATTTCAGTGACGCTTCAGTTATTAAACAGTTGGTGGTAGCCTTTGAGTTGATGAAAGACTCAGATTTCGATATTCAAATAAGAGTAATCGATACATCAGTTCTGAAAGTTATATCACTGCTCAAATCAGGTATCGTAACTTATGCCCTGGTGGATGCTAATATTAAGATATTACAAAAACAACTCAAATCATCTAAAAAAGAAGCTGTCAACTCAGAAACAATGGCTTTCCTTGAATCGCAAAATCTTCCATCTCATCATAATTATGTTTTAATCAACTCAAGATATCTTCGTATCTATGATGTGTTTTCGGTAGATAACTTAGAAACAGTTATGAGGTTTGAGCTGGAACAAAGGTACACATTTGATAAGATTATTGAAGTGTACCCTGCTATTTTTAATAATGGTAATCTTGATAGTTATTTCAATAACGAATTAGGATTCCATGATTGGAAAGATTTGATCGCTTCCACATTGATTAAATCTTTCTTCCAAGACGATAGTTTATATACCACCGACGTATCTAGATATGACTTTTCAGCAATGAGTATGGCCAACACCTTGGAAATCCAATCTCTGGTCCAACCTCAAGTTGATATGTTTGCTATAATAGATCCATTATCATCACAATCTGCCGAAATTCTTGAGATCCTTGAGTCTTTTAAACTGGTTTCCTTCGTCAGGATAAAGGTATTAATACAGCCAAAAACTAAATACTTAGAGCCTCCTTCTAATATTCTCTACAAAGGTATCTATCCTGATTTCCCATTGAAATTTGATGATTTTGGATATCTCAAAGAAAATAATGAAGTAACACTCTATCCGGAAGGGGAAGTGCTGTATTATATGGATATAAATGGACCAAAAAGATGGAAAATAAGCAGACTTGAGACCGATATAGACCTTGATAAAATCACGAATGTTAGCAAATCAACTGATATTACGTTTTCTCTTGACAATATTCTTATTGAAGGATATGCAAAAGACGTGGGCACTGCATTAGCACCTTCTGGGCTTCAACTTCTGCTTGAAGGACCTAATGGCGAAAAGGTAAATAGTCATGTGGTTTCTAGTTTAGGTTATTTTCAACTTCCAGCAAATGGTGGTGAATGGGGTTTTAAAGTATTACATTCACAAGATTTTGAATATGGTTTACTTTCTGCTAGTGCCAACGCATTTGCAACCAATACAGAAGAGTTGGATACGGTCCAAGTAACTTTATTCACACTTGATGGGGTTATTTTAAGACCAAGGGTATTCAAAAAGAAAGAAATTGAATCAAAAGTGTCTAAATCAAGTAAGTATAGTGACATTAATATCTTTGTCGTTACCAGTGGAAAACTATATGAGGAACTCACTTCAACCATGATCGCATCTATAATGAAAAACACTAAATCTTCTGTAACATTTTGGTTGCTCGAGGACTATTTATCACCCGAATTCAGAACATCTTTATCTTGTCTTCAAGAAACTCTTGGTTTTGATTATAAATTTGTATCGTATAAATGGCCAATGTGGTTAAGGACTCAAAATACTCGTCAAAGAACTATCTGGGGTTATAAAATTCTCTTTTTAGATTTACTATTTCCTCATGATTTAGATAATGTAATATTTGTAGATTCGGATCAAATTAATAGGTATGATATGTTAGAACTTGTTAATATCGATTTAGAAGGTGCACCATACGGATTTGTTCCTATGTGTGAATCTAGAGCTGATATGGAAGGTTATATGTTTTGGAAAACTGGTTATTGGGCTCAAATGTTAGGAGATCGCTTCAAATATCATATCAGTGCATTATTTAAAGTCGATTTAAATACTTTTAGAGACCTTTCTATTGGTGATAAGCTTCGTAGCCATTACCAAAAATTATCCTACGACCAAAATTCACTCGCTAATTTAGATCAAGATTTACCTAATAATTTACAAGAAACTATACCGATTTTTAGTTTACCTCAAGAATTCTTATGGTGTGAAACATGGTGTGCCCCAGAAGAGAAATCAAAGGCTAAAAACATCGATTTATGCAATAATCCAGTAACTAAAGAGAATAAATTTTTTGCAGCCAATCGAATTATCAAAGAGTTTAGCGACTATTATGACGCAATCACACAAGATATACAGAAATGCGTACGCACGAGGGCCGATGAACAAAAAGAGTCTGACAAGTCACATGATGCCAATCAAGATACTGATACCCAAGATGAAGATTATGAACATGATGAACTTTAGTCTATAGCTACATAGTTTTTAAATACATAGGAAAAACTTTTATATCTTAACTTAATTTCCATATAATGTGTCCTGCACATAGTCGCCGGCCTCTAGGATTATACGATACTTCTGAGTCTAATTCGCAGTTTGATCTGAAAATTTTCAACCATGAGGATATCAGAAAAGCTTAACCAGGCATACAGTTCTCCTAATCCACCTCCTGCTACGTTCTCCTTCGAGTTCTTTGTCCCCAAAACATCCCAAGGGGTTCAAAATTTGTATGATAGAATGGATAGAATGTACGATTTAAATCCAATTTTCATCGATATCACATGGAATGCCGGTGGTAGACTGTCAAGCTTAACTAATGAAATGGTGTATACTGCCCAATCCACTTTAGGTTTGGAGACTTGTATGCATTTGACATGTACCAACATGTCTGTAAGTCTTATTGATGAAGCCTTACAAAGAGCTAAGCAGTCTGGATGTCAAAATATTTTAGCGCTTAGAGGTGATCCTCCATTAGATGGTAGTGAAAGCACTGGTGATTTCAAATATGCCAAAGATTTGATCAATTATATTCGTAAGAACCATGGTGATTATTTCAACATTGGTGTAGCTGCATACCCTGATGGACATCCTGAAGAAAATGATGAAGACCTAATGATTAAATTCTTGAAAGAGAAATGTGATGCTGGTGCAAATTTCATCATTACCCAAATGTTTTACGATGCTGATAACTTCATTAATTGGTGTTCTAAAGTACGTAAGATTGGTATTGATATTCCAATTATTCCAGGTATTATGCCAATTTCAACTTATGCCGCTTTTATTAGAAGAGCTAAATGGTCTGAAGTTGCAATTCCTCAACACTTTTTGGATGTCTTGGAACCAATTAAAGAAGATGATTTCCTTGTTAGAGAAAAGGGGACGGAATTGGTTTGTGATATGTGCACCAAATTATTAGAATCTGGTTATATTAAACATTTACATTTCTATACTATGAACTTAGAAAGATCCACCATTATGTGTTTAGAAAGATTGAATTTGATTGAAACCATCAAATCTCATGAAACCATTGGTGGTGACATCTTACCTTGGAGAAAATCATTACATCCATCAAGACAAAAGGAAACTATTCGTCCAATTTTTTGGCAAAATAGAAAGCATTCTTATATCTCTAGAACTTCAACTTGGGATGAATTTCCAAATGGTAGATGGGGGGATTCAAGCTCTCCAGCTTTTGGTGATATTGATTTGAATGCAACCGAATTACTTAGACAATCACCAAAAAGAGCTTTTGAATTATGGGGTCATCCTCAAAGTTTGAAAGAATTTGCTGATTTAACTATTTCATATTTAAAGGGTAGATTAAAGTCTATTCCATGGTCTGATGGTCCAATTGATTCGGATACTCATATTATGGTTGATGATTTAGTTAAATTAAATGAAAGAGGGTTTATTACTATTAACTCTCAACCTCCTTTGAATGCAACCAGATCAAATGATAAAACATATGGTTGGGGTCCAAAGAATGGTTACGTTTTCCAAAAACAATACTTGGAATTTTTCTGTCATAAAAGTGTTATTAATAAATTATTAGACCTGATTGATACATTTAATAAAGCCAGTGATGAACCCGCAAGAGTATTAACTTATTATATGGTTAATAAGCAAGGGGAATTAATTACTAATACCAATGAAGGTGATATTAATGCTGTTACCTGGGGTGTTTTCCCTGGTGAAGAAATTGTTCAACCAACTATTGTTGAAAGAAACTCTTTCTTAGCTTGGAAAGATGAAGCTTATAGTTTAATTGCCGAATGGGTTAAAATTTTTGAAAGTAATCTAGCAAAAGAATTCCTTAAAGGCAAAGAAACTGAAGTTTCTAATTTTATTGAATTTATGAAAGGTTTTGGTCAAGATTTCGTTTTATGTAATATTGTTAATAATAATTTTACTGATGATGCTAAAAACATTTTTGAAATCTTTAATGACTTAGATTATTCTACTTAAAAGTATATAGATGTTTATTCCCACTGTCGCAGGTAACCCATATTTTTTAACAAAAAAATCGACACTCAACATGTCAACAATATAAACCATTCAACAGGTTTATATTGCTTCTAAATGCGACTTGAACAATTAATTTGTTCAATTTTTTAATGATTTTACGTTTGCATTTCAATTCAACAGTATAATATTTTTTATCCCTGTGCATAGTGGCCATCCTCAACGGATTGTTAGTAATATTTAATAAAAGTTTGTGTTTTTTGTAAATTTATATTCTCTATACGAGGTAAATGAACTATAAACTAATGAATATAAAGATAAAGTTTTTTAAGAATAAAATTTTAATGTAACCCTATGAATGAACCGAAAATAATACAGATACGAAAAGAACTTAGAAAATTGATAAAATAATTGCAAAAATGGTAGCAATAATACCGGTGGCTGGGAGGTATTTGTTGGCAGCACCTTCATATTGAGAAGCAGATGCTGGAACTTCTTCACCAGCAACGCTACTGGAGACATTAGCGGCTGGAATGCTGGTTGGAATTACACCAGTACTAATTACTGTAGTTGGTTTACAGTTATCACCGTTACATACAGAAGATTCGCTTGAGAAAGTAGTGGTAACAGTGACTTGAACGTATAAAGTAGATTCGATATCTGATTCTGGAGCAGCTGGGGTATCAGTGGTGGCTTCAGTAGTTGCTTCAGTAGTGGCTTTAGTACTGGCTTTAGTACTGGCTTCAGTAGTAGCTTCAGTGGTAGCTTCGGTGGTAGCTTCAGTGGTTGGAGCAATAGTAGAAGGTTTTTCTTCAGTAGTAGCTTCAGTAGTTGATTCTGAAGTTAATGGACAATAAGTAGTGTAAATAGTGGTTGTTTCATCAACACTAGTTGTAATAACAGTAACACCGGTAGTGAAAGTTGAAGTTTCACAAGCCTTTTCATCACAAGTTGAAATAGTAACTACAGTTGTTGTTGGTACAGTAACTACAGGGACAGAAGATGATTCAACTGAGGTTTCTGCAACTGAACTACTTAAGACAACCGAAGAAGTTTGAGTAGTAGATTCAACAGAGCTAGATTCAACACTAGATTCAACAGAGCTAGATTCAACACTAGATTCAACAGAACTAGATGAAATCACTTCACTAGAGGTAGCTGGAGCACTGGATGAGGGTGCAGAGCTAGATGATGGTAAATGGATAACATTCGAGCTTGATACTGGGATACTTGAAGACTCAACAGAAGAAGAAGTAACTGGAACACTTGATGATTCAATAGTAGATGATTCAACAGTAGATGATTCAACAGTAGATGATTCAACAGTAGATGATTCAATTGAAGATGATTCAATTGAGGATGATTCAATTGAGGATGATTCAATTGAGGATGATTCCACAGATGATGAAGTTACTGGAACTGAAGAAGTAGTTGGTACACTGGATGATTCAATTGAAGATGAAGTTACTGGAGGTGGTACAGTTGATGAACTAGTCAATGGACAGTAGGTAGTATAACTAGTAACAACTTCATCAGTAGTAACAGTAATAACAGTAACACCGGTAGTAACCTCACTAGTAGCACAAGACTTTTCACTACAAGAAGTAAAAGTAACAACAGTAGTACTTGGTTTAGTAAAGGTTTCAGTTTCGGTAGTTACTGGGATAGTTGGTGTGGTAACTAAAGAACTTGATTCAACAGTAGATGATGATTCAATAGTACTAGATGATTCAATAGTACTAGATGATTCAATAGTACTAGATGATTCAATAGTACTAGATGATTGAGTGGTTGAGGTGGTATCACAATCGGTGGTTGGTATAATTGGAGTGGTAGTACAACACTTTGGATGGTCTGGGAATTTATCACAGAATCCTAGAGTGGTTGTGGTGGTATCACAGTCAGTGGTTGGAGTAGATGTGGTAGTATCACAGTCTGGGGTTGGTACTGGAAGAGTGGTGGTATCATCACAATCTTCACCTGGTCCTCCATTTCCACCATGACCTCCGTAGCCTCCATGTCCACCATGGTTACCATAGTGACCTTCGTTACCAAATGTAGCCATAGCTACTGAGACTAAACTAGCACCGTATAAGACGTTTGAAAATTTCATGGCTGCAAAAAAAAAAATGAAAACGATTGAACTGTTTCAATTGGAACTCATTGAAGGTGGATTCGCCTGCTATTTATACATAACTTGATGACAGAACCCACTTTTCTAGACCAGGCTAAAAAGTTACCCTGAGGCATATCTTGAAACATCCGGTGGGCATATCGATACAGTCTACTTATGCGCGGTGCTTTATGTGTGCTCGAAACCAGTGATAATGATCAAATCGAGTTAAATTAATCTGAATTGGGTTAACGCAAGGTAATGAACAGGTGTTCATATCAATTACAACGTATAATTAGCCTTGTCTTTTTAGAAATTTAGTAATGCTTAATTTTAATTAAAAAATCTATTTGAAATTAAATTTGCCGGTAAATCGGTACTTTTGCAAATCAATATTTAAGGTTTACCACTATTTTTAGGACATATTTGACGAGTTTTTTGAATAGGAGAACCCTAAAACTCCTATGTTGACTAGACGATCTCTCGTATAATAAACAAACACTTGTTACCAAATTAGAGAAGAATGTTGGCTAACTTCCGGCAAAACTATTGTTTGTTGTTAGGTGAGAGCCAAATCGTCTCGTAAAAAATAATGCTCGGTAAGGAAAAAAAAAAACGCTTTAGACGAAAGTTTCAGAATTGCATATATGAAACAAATTATAAATTTGATGGGTAAGCGTAGTTTTGATGGGGTATGGAGGTTATATATAGAAGTAAAGACTGCTATTAATAAATAAATAAATATAATTAATGTAAATAAACGTTGTTAATTATCTACAAAAGCTATAAAACCGTAAAAAAAAATCATATTTGCACTAGATCAACTTGCCAAAAGTATAATTTTTAGTGGAGATGTATACGTGTTCAAAAAAATTTTCGTACGGACAAATATCACTAGACTGACCAATACATCCATCACAAAAAATCAAACCATCTTCAGTAAGGCATTGCTTGGATAAGGCATTGATCAGGTACATCTATTAGGTTTACGGCAAAACTCTGTTCCTATGCTATATGCAGTCCCGAGGAAAGTTTATGAGGTAACGGTTAATATTTCCTGTATAAGAACTTAACGGTCTCATTACAATTCCTAAATAGTCGATTGGTTTGAATGCCCTTCGGCAACAATTGTATAATATCAGACGATATCTCTATAACTTGAGTAGTTTTAATAATTAAGTAGATAGTAGAACCGATTTAATACTCTCAATAATTCGATAATAGCTTATCTTATGATTATCTCTAGAGATCATTTGTTATAATTCACAATGTTCAAACTTAATCCACGATACGAGGCGGTTGATCGCAGGAAGCCAAACAATCAACTGCAAAAAAGGGCCTTACTAAAATTTTAATCGACTCACCTAATCTGGTTCCATTAGATGAAAATTTTTCACTTGGTCGGCATGCACTTCCTTATGTCATTGTATGGAAATCTAAAAATTTTAATATATGCATGGTCAGAACAATGAATATATAGTCTCTAGACAACCAAGAAGGGTTGATAGCCATTACCTTGCAACCTTCATTACAAATAGCATCATCAGGCACTTGAAATAACATGATATTTCTCAGTAATTTAACTATATAGGCAAAACTCTAAATCTATGTTTGAATGTATATTTACTTTATTTGGATGCTTGACTTTACTATGAAATTTGATTAAGGTATTCAACGGAACCCAGATCCTTATAAGGCGATTATACGCCGATCGAGGCGACGATGTACAGTGTAACTGAAATCATGGGATGGCTTACATGTAACTGATCCGAGCTATTACCACACATTTGTATGGCCCAACCAGCTTGTAACTGCACAGAAATTGGTAGAATATTCTTGGTTACATTATTTAAAGTGAAGTTTCATGCATAAACTAAAAGAGTCAACCATTTGTAATTAATCCAAAGACCCAATTCGCCATATTTCCAAGCCCAATATTTTAAACCGTCCAACTTTCAGATCATTATCACCAAAATCACCTTTCCCATTTAAAACTTCATTGCCAAAAGTACCGCACTGACAACTAACACCTTCTTCTAATGCAGAGTCAATATATAACCCATTTTCACCTCCCGAAGACCCTATTGCTATGAAATTATGATTTGAATATATAATATTATCATTTATGCCCGTATACATAAACGCCTTAAACCGGTATTCCCCTTTGGTTACTTTTTCTAATTTCCAAAGGAAACATTCACCATTACCATAATACCGCTTATGGTCCATGGGACGAAGTGATTCGTTCAAATAACATCCAAACCGATTGTTCTTACTATCTCTAACTATTAAAACAAATCCAATAGGTCTATTTTGCTTAGGTTTAAACCCACTGGAGGTGATCATCTGATTAATTACTTGATTACCATACCCTTGCAGAAAAGTCGACTCCTCTTGATGTTTGGTGGCACATTTTTCATACAAAGTGTTTAAGGAAATGCCATGTTGATCCATTGAATATATTAAATCCCAATTTTCATATAGTTGAAGACGAGGGGGGATTAAGTTTCTTATGTTGGATGCCAATTCAAGGTCCATTAGATGATGTTTTGTGGAAGGTTTATAACCATTAAGTTCTATAGGTGATAATGGAGGAAGCTCTTGTTCAGGAATTGGTTCCAGTGGGGCATCATCGACCGCCAGTGACGATGTTCTATGAAGTAATCTATTAACAAAGGACATGAAAATTACTACCGATTTCGCGCGGCGTGAAATTCACATTACGTGGTAAATTAATGGAAATCTGGGGATACGCAGTGTTGCTAAAACAAAAATACATTAACTTTTATATAACCTATAACCATATAACAGACAAGGAAATGGACAGTGAAAAGCCTATATACCGACAGAGACAAAAACCTTGCTCAAACCCAAAACATAAACTTACATGGTAACCTTCAATGAACTCGTTAGCTCATCGCTTCAACCGCTCACCGCTTTACCCTCGTATCGGGTCAAACCGACTAGTAGCTCTACTCCTACTTTTATACTATCTACAAACTTGACCCCTTTAAACTCTTGTTCCAACTTGTCATCTAAACCCGCCATTCCAGCACATCCTAACAATACACAATTAATATCTTTATCATCTTCAAGAATTGCTGCCACCTTAGCCTTAATCTGGCTGAAAACTTGTGGATTATTAAGATTCAACACATTAATATCAAAACTACGAGTCTTTGCAATTTTCTTGGGGAACTTTTCTGTTCCGTAGAACTTCAAAATGGCTTCATCTAATAATGGTTCCCAACTGGAAAAGCTGGTGATAATGATCAGTTTATTGAAATTTGGTTTCATCATACTATAAATCAAGGTTGCTTGCATTATACCTAATACTGGTGCACCAGTCAACTTTGTTAATGAATGAACTAATGGATGGTCTGAATAACAACAAACTAAATAACCATCATAATCAAGTAAATTTTTCGATTTTAAATCTGGTAATACCACCTTCTCTGATAATATAGAAGTTTCTGTGCCTGAAATTTCTTTCGGAGAAGGTTCTGGTGCAGTATAATAATGAAAATTAATATTGTCAAATTTAGGTACTATTGCTTTTAAATCATTGGTTACTTTTTCAGAAGAATTTGGATTAATAATTAATAATTTCATCATCAACCACTTATTATTTTTATAAAATTTTCATTTCAACCGTTATAGGGCGTTACGGGGCACCGCATTGGAGCAAATTTGACCCTCTCTTTGACCAGAAATTGACCCGTTTCGCAGTAATTGACCATAATATAACTCGCGTGTTAATGTCATTATTTATAACTATAGATAATGAAAAACATAAGCACATTTGGTCTAAAACAATCTTAGCTTTGGCGTTGGTTAATGAGTATATTAAATTCGATATAAGTGCTGAAAAATTAATTTTATCTGCTATAAATCCTACCAAGACTGCCAGTGGTGAGATATCTTTCCATAGCCAATTTTTCGATACTTATGACTTGAATTTTAATGGTTGTATTAATGAAGGTTTTCATGATGATACGTATTCATTCATCATCAATTCCAAAAATTTATCGTTGATTTTCCGGGGTATCGATCTGGCCAGTACTATCAATATTTCCACCAAATTCAACTATAGTTTCCGTATACTCATCGATATTAAACGGAAACTTATTGTGAAAAAACACCAAGTATCTTATCAGCCTGTTCAACAAGAACCCAACGATCTCTTGTTGCAGTATAAAACCGATCCTGGTACCAATTTCATATCAATGGAGCAGACCATCATCAAGAGATTTATAGATATGATCCCCATAGCTACAGAAGAATTTAAAATGGAATTGAAAAATGATAAGTTATACTTATCGGGATTCACCAATCTGATCACCAAAGAGAATCAATACCTCAAACAACCGATGTCTATTACCATTTCTATTAACGTTGATGATTTAAATACTACGTTACATTCTCGCTCATTTGGCCTTAGTTTTAAATTAAAGGCTTTAAAAATCTTTGTAAATCTTTGTAAATTCATTTCATTTCTGTTATCATTGGAAGATGTTTTTGAAACTCACTTCAAATCAAGTGGTGATCCAATTATATTTAATTTTTCAACCACCTATATAGATGTAAATTTCACCCAATTAACCACCGATAATAGTCAACCAACTCAAGCAGAATCCACAGGTGGGATTTTCAAAGAGTATAACATTGAGTCGTTACCAGAAACTAGAGCTTCGATTTCTGCATCATCTGCATTACCCAACTTACGGGAACCAGGCTTATCAGGATCATCGACTGACAGCCAAATTGACCAGCTTAATATGGATCTAGATAAAGTTTTCCCAGAAGAGTTTGGAGCTACGCAACCCGATGAAGTAAAATCTATATTTGATTGATATAGTTAATATATACTTGTACATAATCAAGCCTCAGCTTTAGCAGATTTGTCTTCAATATAATGGTGATTGACCCATCTGGCACCTTGAGCTAATTGAGCTATCTCGTTAACGACATGACATCCAAATAATAAATAGTTCTTAGGACTGACAGCTAAGGAATATCTCATGAAAGTTAATGAATATATAATTAAAGACCCAGTCATTGGACCACTAATAAGTTCGGGATCTTTTTTCAAATCCATTATAGCAGCTAAAGGAACACCAAAATTAGAGACAGGCCCCCAGAAATGCGTTGAACAAACATATTTAATTGCTTGTTTACTGAATAAAAAGTCAGTTATCTTCTTGAAGCTTGACATTGAAATCGGTATTTTCTGTTCCGCACTTTCTCCATCTCAAAATCTTCACTCCGAGCAATGGTGAAAACGTTTGAATTAGATGATTAAAATCGCTTAAAAAATGGCGGAGATGAGTGGAACTTAAATTTTCATAGAGTTTTTCAAAGTTTATGAGAAGAAATTACTTTAAACTTTCTAATTGTTATTAATCTTCGCTAGTTTAATCACCGGAGAGCCATTACTCCGAATAGTTTTTTGTCAGTGCGAAAATTTAAATCCGGCAATTTGGGGGAGGAAAATCATCAATTTATTGCGATGGGGAGTTAACGTTTAATTTGTACGCGATCAGTTCTTTATATCCGGCACCAAAGGCTTGGCGGTAGTTTGGTTTTGGTAAATTAAAGTTGTAAGCATCTTGGGTAATATGGTTACGCATAAGGCAGGGTCAATAAAACGCCATGACCATTCCATGCAATATAACCATTATGAATTAATCTTTTAACCTCTTTCTCTGTTTAAGGCGTTACTTATCCGTGTATTTGTCGTGAAATATGCACACGGTTGTATTTTAGTATCAGTTTCCTTTATAAGTAAGTATTAGGGAATTTTCCACAATTATGAAACATGTATTCCTGTGTCTTAGTTTAAGCTTTCTTACTTAATAGCACATTTAGCATCGTTAACCACCTACTGTGCCTCAGATCTAAGGCGGGCATCAAGTCATGGTTTCTTGTGTCTGTCTTGGAATCATATGATTTGAGTGATGAAGTAAATTCAGTCAGACATTTGTTTTACGCCAAACATATCAGATTCAGAAGTCACAGTTACCCAATCGAGAAATGTACTGAAACGGACACTTATTTGCACAGTTACTAAAACGGGTATTCGGGACAAAGAATATTCATTTCTTAAGAGCTGAAGTTTTAAACTAAAGGCATGCCATCTATATTACTCTATATAGTTATCTATCATCTATACTCATTCATTAAAATCCATCTTCTCTAAATTTATTGTAAATCTATATTCCTCCCTCCTGATATTCAAGTTTTATCTTTTTGTTATTCTTATTCTTTTGTTTTGAATCATCATCAACTGGAGAACTTAAATTATATGGTAAGTTATCAGGATTTGTAATCCAGAATGGATCGTTTAAATTAAAATTCATAAAATCATTCGTACTGTTATTTAATGAAGAAGCGCCAACAAATTCAAATTGATTCTCTAATTGATTTCTTGCTGGAGATGTAGAATTTCCTCCACTATGATGCAATTCAGAAACTAATGTAGGATATGTGGTGGTAGTAGTTTCAGAATTATGATTATTCCCAATAAAATTTTGTTGAACTTGGAAATAAATATTTTGTTGATTAAATATAAAATCAACAATCTCGATATTCCTGTTAATTAAATAAATTACGTTACTTGAAAATAATTTTTCAACAAAGTTATTATCAATTGATAATAAAGTCTTCAATTGGAATTTTAATTGAATCAAAAATTCATTTTTTAAATTAAATTTATCTTGGAAATTAAAATAAATTAAATCTTTTGTTTTATAATTTAAAAATGTGAATATTATAACTATTCCTTGATAAATAAATGAATTTAAAAATGGGAAATTGTAACGGAAGAATTTCCCAATTTTAATATGTTTAAAATTTTTATTAGTCAATTTTAATTCAAATTGATGGAAAAATTTAATTATGTATTTTAAAAAGTTTAAGATTGAATCACCTAAATTTTTAATAATTAAAATTAAATCTTGAGGATTTTTAAATTTATTAATAAATGGTTCAAATAATTTTGCTTTATTAATATAAAATACTGTTAAATCATTAATTAAATTAATTGGTTCAATTTTTAAAGGTAAATGATTTAACTCATCATAACTTAATTCTTTTGAATTATCAGAATCATCACTCGAGTTTGAAGAATTTGAATTAGTTGCCATTGAATTTGGTTTATTTGAAACATCATCTTCATTATTTAATTCAATATCATGTAAATATAATTCTAATAAATTAATTTCAGTTTCAAATTTTGAGTTCAAATTTAATAAATCATTCATATTAAAATCAATCATTAAATTTTCAATCAACATCATATTTGATAATCTGATACATTCACTCAAACCAATCTTTAATAAAATTGAAGTTTTGTTTTGTTTTAAATCAATATTTGAATAATTTTGATTATATTTTAAAACAATTGAATTAACTTGAATAGAAATTGGATTTGGTCTACCTAATATAGAACAGATTTTATCCGAAAGAATTCTTAACAGAAACCAAACTTTTAATTTCGAAATATCTTCAAATTCATTTATAATAGTTTGATTTGTATTATTTAAATCAATTTCATTTAATTTTAATTTGCCAGTAACATGTAAACCAATTGAATACGCAATTGAACAAGAATGAAACATCATTGACCATGCTTCTTCATATTTTTGTTCAATAAAATAATATTCAGTACATAAAATATAACTTTCAATGGTTAAAATTGATTCATTTATCAAATTATGTCTTAATTTTTCAAAATTATAATATAAATTATTATGAATTAAATTATTAACAAAGTTATTACAATCTTGATAATTTTTAAAATTAAATATTTCCATTGCTTCCATTGGAGTCATTCTAATAATTGATAAAATTAAAATCATATAAAGTAATAATAAATCATCATCATTTTCCCATTCATTATTACTGATATTTTCATAATTATTTAAAAAATTTAAAATATTTAATTTATTAATGAAAACTTTATAAATATTGGACGAGTAATCACCAAAAAAGTGTTCAACTAATTTAAAAATTAATCTAAGATTTTCATCAAAATTTAAATGCAAATGTCCCTGAGTTAAATTGGGTAATTGTTTCTTAATCAAAGATTTTTCAACCTTAATGTTATTATCTTTATCTAAATAATTCTGTGGATAACTATGATTAATATTATCAGCCAGGTTATTTCTTAAAGTTTCAATCATAAACTTCAGTGATTGGGGACCATAATATTTTGTTCCTAATTCACTGGTTTCTCCAGATATTCGGAAATTTTCATTATTTAATTTATCAAAGTTTAAATTTAAATCACTGTAGTTTGCTTCAATATTAAACTTTGATAACTTAGTGGCTAACTCCCGATTATTTGCATTAAGTTGGATGTTTTCTTCAATCAATTGAGCCTTTTCAGACTTTAATTCTAAAATCATATTCATTAGATCTTCATCTTCGGTGCCAACATTACCTAGAAGTTTATCAGGACTGGAATTATTTGTGTTGATTTCGATATTTCTAAAAGTTGATGGGAATTGACAAATGATTTTCCTCTTCTTACATTGATTACATGGTTTTAACTTATTACATTTAATTTTTTTCCTTCTACAAGAAATGCAAGATATTGGGAAAGTCTCGGGCATTTTCTCATCCAATTATAATTGAAATTCAATTAAATTGATAAATATTGATTGTTATAAATGATGCAAATTATGGATAACCTTGAACAAAAATTTTCGATCTTGGATAGTGTCAGGCGGATTTCCGTAGGATGTTGATTGCACAAGTTTTATTTACAAACCAGTTAAATCAACTCTAAAATTACTTGATTAATTCATGGAAGTCCGTTATTTATATATAATTATTGAAAATTTAATTCACATAAAACTCTACTTCACTTTAGTTGCTTAGCTAATATTGCTTACCAGACAGAAAAAAAAGATATTTTCTTTTTTTTTTGCAAGCTTCAAGTAACGGAAACTTCGATTTTAGTTGCTAATAAGCTTTAGCCTAACTTTAAGCTTAATAACTACAGGTTGAAATCAAATTGCTTTTGGTCATGAATATGACGGTTTATGAAGAGATCATTATGTAATAAAGTGATCATATTCAGGTATTGCTGAAGAATGATAGGGCTAATTTTAGAAACGATTACAGTCATTGCTAATTAAATTATGTAGATTACACATATTGATATTGAATTTCACTAGAGGCATGACATACGTTAATATGCTTTTAAATGAACAAGTACTTGAATAGAGATTGCGATGCTTGGTTACTGATCGAGGCCGAAAAAGTCTATAAAACGGTCACGTGAGGGCATCGACGACTTATCTCATCACCTCGATGGCAGATGCATGATATGGTGATGGGTGGGATTAATGCAAAGGCGGTGAGTGATGTTGATGCGGATAGTCATGGTGATGGTACAGGCGGTAATGATGGTAATGAACTTTGCAGGTTTATTAAACCTTGCATCAAATGTTAATATGAAACAGAAAAACTGAAACGTTGTATATACGAGAGGTTCGTTCATGCCGTGCCAACGGTCGCATCCACGGGCAAGTCCGTGGTAGACTCGTGCCCATCTTGTGCGCACTCGTGTGTAGGCTGGGCCCATCGCCTCCGCCCTATCCGCGCGCACTACCATCCATCGCTTCTCCACGACACCTTTCCTGCGTAGCAAACCTTATTCCCAGACACCAACGGTCACTTGTGTCGCACTTTTTTGGGATTTGCGTGACGTCATTATGTCGCCTTAACGGTTTTTAGTTATTATACTGCTGTTTTACCCAATAACAGTGAGCGAATTTACCCGCTCCGCCTGATGTATCCCGCCTCTATAGCGTCTTAGTGTTTATCTGTTTTCAATTGTTAATTCCCCTCTGTGTCTGGCTAGTGTCCTTTGACATGCACGAACTAGCTATTGTTGGACCCTAAATTCGGCACCATTCGAACCGACTCTGGACCGACTCTGAACCGACTCTGGACCGACTACGGCAGACCATCCCCGAATAAAGTACATAAAATCTTAACCACCGTATCTCTGTATAAACGGTACCCACCTCGTACTACTAGCCACTACCGACCACCTCTACCACCTCTACCCTCTCATGCCACACCGATCCCTCGCACGACCTCCCCCACTCCATCCCCTACGCGTGGCCCGTCTCAGATTTTCAGCCCCCATTGGCGCATCCCTGCTTGTTATCGCCCACGTAGTCTTATCTTATCTATAAATATTCGCACAGATCTATTTTTCAACATTGAATGAATCAACAAATTAAAGAACCTTATTATTCAGATAGTTATAGTACCACCGTCAAATCTTATACCTTACCTTTAATCTTGAAATCAGATTCATTTAAATCTTCAATTAAAAGAGATGCTAAGACCAGTAAGAGTAATTCATTAGTAAGATCCAATAGTTTAGAGCCTTATTTTAGACCCAATATTTCCATCAGTTATGACTTGGATGACTGTGCAATTGTTGATGATGAGGATGAAGATATCGCGTCTTCGCCTAAGGTTAATGATGTTTTGCAAATACCTAGTTTGACTAGTAGTAATGTGCGTGATGATTATGATAATAATGTTGTTTTTGATTTTTACTTGTAGGAATATATAGAGATGAGTAGATGTGTTGAGGTGTTGGGGTGTTGGAATGTTGGAGTGTTGAAGAGGAGTCGATGGAGTTGAAGTCGTTGATGTGATGTTGTAATCTCTTCTCTTGTGTCAATACGTCGTGGTCTGATTACGAACTCGTCTCGTGATTGTCTCGTGATATATATATACCTTCCGCAGATTAACTCCACATTTGCCGAATGCCTATTCCTGATTCAATGAAGGCCGTGGTATACCATGGCCCTTACAACTTCACTTGTGATTCCGTGCCCTCTCCTAGTCTTCAAGACCCTCTGGATGTAATTGTCAAAGTGAAATATTCGGGAATTTGCGGCACTGATCTTCATACTTATAGAGGGCATTTAAAAGCTGTTCAAGAAGGTCAAGTTTTGGGCCATGAGTTCACTGGAACAATTGTTGATGTTGGTTCTGATGTGAAAAAATTTGCTGTTGGTGACAATGTTGTTGCTACTTTTACAATCCAATGTGGTACTTGTTGGTACTGTACCCATGGCTATTCTGGTCAATGCGATATCACCAATACTTTTGGTAAATCGGGCTTACCTGGAGGTCAAGCGGAATATGTCAGGGTTCCATTTGCTGAAAATACTCTTTTAAAAGCAGATGAAGACCCCGTTAATGTGATGTTGGCGGATATTTTCATTACTGGTTACTATGGAGTAAAGAAAATAGTAGATTACTTAAGTCATAAGACCACTGAAGCTTCTGGGGTTGCTAATATTGCTGATGTCAAGATCCTTCAACTTGGATGTGGGCCTGTGGGACTTTGTGCTTTGAGAGTATTAAGTCATTTGGGGTTTAAGAATGTTATTTGTGTTGATAGTGTTGATTCAAGACTTCAACAAGCTAGTAAATTTGGAGCTCTCGATACTGTTAATTTTGCTGATGGTTTTCAAAAATTGGATTCATTTGTTGCCGATAACAAAGTTGGTTTTGATTGTGTATTAGAAGTAGTTGGTTCATCTTCTGCTTTAGAGCTGGCATTTAAGTATGTTAGAAGAGACGGATTTATTTCCTCCATTGGAATGGCTCATGATCCTTTACCATTTAATGGATTAGACTGTTATTTGAAGAACATCAATATGTCTTTTGGAAGGTGTCATGCTTGGTCATTATTTCCTGAAGCTTCCAAAATATTCAATTTAGTAAAAGATGATTTCAGAGACTTCATTGATAAAAAGATAACTATAGAAGAAGTAGAACAAGGTTATAAATTATTCGATGAACATAAAGTCAACAAAGTTGTAATTGAGTTTTAATTTATTTACTTAATTATTTAAATTTATTTTATATGAAATATACACCTCTAAATATTTTATTTGGACATGGTTTCTACTATTTCCCATAAAGTGTAGGAAATTATCGGTATGAAAAAGTTGTCATTAAGTGATACAACCCCTTCAAATAAACTAGTTAATAAGTTTACCACAAGTAATACTTCTAAATCAGATGCAGGGAATCCGGCATAGTGTTCAATTAATTTGAAAGTTACCATATTAGATACAAATAACGCAATTGATCCTTCAATGGTTTTGTTGGTACCTCTATATTTGATTTTACCAAATTGTTTACCAATAATTGAAGCAAAAGTATCACCAATACCAAGGTTAATTACACCAAGAAACATCTTGATATTAACGTTCTCACCTTTAAGTTGTTCCATAATGATTGGGAATGAAATCCCTAAAGCTAAAAAGATATAGGATAAATTCAAAGGACCTTTAAGATCTTTGAAGTCTTGGAATTGGTATAATTGATTGTAAAGAAAATCACCAATAATAGTTAATTTATTGGCTCTAATAATCTCCACAAATAATAAAACTATAGTTAAGCCTAATAATCCCAAAATGGTGAATTCTTTATTGTTAATAATACTTGGGGTAATAGTAACAAACATTAATAAATGCCATACTTTTCTTCTAAGATTAAGTTGTAATTTCAAATTAAATACAACGATAATACTAAAAGCCAATACCCCTAACCAAAATTCAAGTAATCTTAAATTAGGTTGATGATTTACTTGATTCCATAAATATTCAAGTGGATCTTGGTTCAAAATAGGAGTTAATTGATAATTGGTTAAGTAATAAAACCCACCAATAAAGAAAGGAATAGAAACAATTTTACTTAATTTGAAAATTGGATAAACTAAAAGACAACAGATCAAGAAACTAATAATAAGTTTTTGAAATATTATAATATTAATATCAACCCCAGAATCCTCAGTAATATTGAAGATTAAGTTAGTAAGAGAAATCAAAATAATTTGTACTTCAGCTTTTGAAATGGTACGATTGAGACCAGATTTAACAGTTCCATCTTCTTTTTCTGTCAATTCAAAATCAACATCTTGTTCTATAACTTCCTTAGAAATTACATGTTTTTCAGAACCTTCATTAATATATTCTAAAGAGTAGTTTATAAGAATGAAAAAGAAGAGTTTACGAACGTATTCAGCCAAATCTCCATCACCAGCATACATCATAAAGTAAGCAGCACTACTGACAGCTTTTGCAATAATAGGAATGTTATCAATTAAGAAATAATTAAACAGCAAATTTTCAATTACTTTAAACCCATATTTCATCAGTAATAAATTGGGTAATAAAATAGCATAAGCTATATTGAATTCAGGTAATTGTGGTTTAGTTGCTAACCCATTCTTATACTTCTTTAATTTAGAATTATAAGCGAAAAAATTACCAACAAATACACCTACATAGTTCATACCTGCTATTTCTAAATATTTCCAAGCAGTCTCGTTTAAACCAACATAAAACAGTTGTAATAAATACACAATCAAGATTACTTGAACGAATTCAGGTAAGTCCATTTGATCATTAAGGAAATCTTGAGTGGCATAAATGTAGTTGAATGGAAAATTATAATTAAATGGGTCGTCGTAATCACTATCTTCGTCTTGGGTTTCTACATTTTGTTCAGTTTTCGGTTCAGGGGTTTCTTCTTTAGTTTTTGGTTTAGTAAGCCCGGTTCTGTGGTCTCTTTCTAATTCTTCTGTTGCCAACTCAGCAAACTTACTGGAGCTAGATCTAGCTACTGGCTTAACCTTCTTTCTTGCCATATCGCAGTGAAAAATTCTTATCTCAGTGAAAAATTCTACGAGCAGCGAGGCGGCTTTAGATCACTAAATGGCATAGAAGAGTAGACGAGTTAACGAATGAAAACAGCACTTTGGGACTGATCGAACATTTGTTTCATAATCCAAAGTGTGCTAGTAGAGTTTAACTACATGTAATAATACATGACCTGGTCAATTGACATTTACTGGTCCGCTCTCTACAGAACAAGAGTCGTGAATTTCGCAGCTTGAATATTTACACACACATTATGATGTGTCAAAAGTTCAAAACCCGGGACTCGAACCAACAATTATATACTTCTACACATCACCATTGAATATCCTTTCATACTTCAACATCTCTACCTAAACATTTCTTTACCCAACAACTCTCTTATCGTAACCATGTGCAATGGTGATTTGGTTCGCGGAAATTTTACTTCTATAACCATGGCATCAATTTTCAAGTCGATTAAGTTTTACTTAAAATCAACGGTTTTTGGATTATTATTGACTGTATGTGCATTGTATGGTGTTGTAGCGTCTATTTTCTTAAGATTAATTGGTAAAAAAGAATTATGTCAATATACTGTTGCTAGAGCTTTTTACTATTCATTCTCCACCATTTTGGGAGTTAAAATTAAACTCAATAATGAAAAATACTTACTTGACAAACCAGGTATTTTCGTTTCCAATCACCAATCAGCTTTGGATATTTTGATTTTAGGTAGAATTTTCCAACCAGGATTCACTGTTACTGCCAAAAAAGCTTTAAAATATGTCCCATTCTTAGGTTGGTTCATGATTGCTAGTGGTACTTTTTTCATCGATAGAGCTAAATCTGATAAAGCCAGAAAAACCTTAGATAACGCTTTGAAATCTATCAAAAATGAAAAGGGAGCTTTATTTTTATTCCCAGAAGGTACTAGATCAGGTACTACTAAATTAGAAATGTTAGGATTTAAAAAAGGTGCTTTCCATTTAGCCCAACAAGCAAAAATCCCTGTTGTTCCAATTGTTGTAAGTAATTATTCAAACATTTTCCATTCAAAATCCAAAACCTTCAATACTGGAGAAATCATCATTGATGTTTTACCACCAGTTTCAACCAAAGATATCGAATCCAAAGAACAAATCGATGAAATGGTTGTAGATGTAAGAGACTCTATGATTAAACAGTTAAAAACCATTGGTTATGCATCAAGCAAAGCGAAACCACCTGTAGATGCGCCAAAAGCAGTTAATGCTAAACTAATTAAACCAGAATCTGGTGAAGAAAGTGAAAGCTCACCTTTAATTAAAGATGAGGCTGTTACTACTAGTACCGATTCAACGTAGAGTAAGTTACAGAGTTATGGTCGTTATTACTCTGAATGTCAATAGAATGTTTATATGCTATATACACTAGCGTTAACTAGTCTTGAATAATTGCTCTTTTTTTCTTTTTCGATTTCTTTATTGGAACAGGAGCTGGTGATGCATCTTTAGAGTCATTGAGTTTGCTGGTACCCTTAACACTGGAATCCAGTTTAGGAATCGATCCTTCTTTTGGTTCAGGTTGAATTAGGTCAGTTTCGACTTTGGACTCCGTTTTGGAAACCCCAGCTTCTTTAGTAGACTTTGTTTTCAGTGATTTCTTCTTAGTGTCTTTACTTTTACTATCTTTTTTGGTCTTTTTGGTTTTCTTTTTCTTTTCTGGTTCAACCAAAACAGTCAGCGCCAATTGATTTCTTAATGCATCTAAATCTACATCATATTCATGATCATTAGCCAGTTCCAAGAAGTCAGCGTTCATGTCAAAATTATCCAAATTGGATGAATCAATCTTTAATAAATTCTTCTTTTTCTTCTTTTTCTTTTCTTCTAAAGGTTCTTCTTCAATTTGATCACCTTCAGCACTATCAATTGTTTCCTCAGATAAAATGAGGACTTTTTCCTTTTTCAATTTCTTCTTAGGTTTCTTCACCTTCTTTGGAGCAACTTCTGAAATTGAACTACTTTCACTTTCGGTGACTTCTGTTATTAATTTTTTAACTTTTGGTTTCTTCTTCTTCTTTTCAGATGATAAATAATATGGATCATATTTAACTCTTTCCAAACGTTCTTGTTCTCCCTTAGTTGACTCTTCCGCAGAGAGTTGGACGATTTCTTCAGGTTCTTCATCAAAATCGGAACTATCATCATCTTCATCACCATTGCTTAAGAGGTCATATACAGGGTTATTGATTTGTGTATCAAGATCCAAGTCATCTGGTATAGGTATATTTTTTTGACCATTTTTAGCAATTGGGTTAAGAGGATATGATTTAAAGAACGATGGTAAAATATGCGATAAGAGCATAGGGACCAGCTCAAAATTGTTGTCATAAACAGGCTCAGATTCGATTTTATCATCAGCAAATCCATTTTCTTCTACAGCACCTGAATATTCGGATTCATCTGAAGAGCTTAATTCTATAACATCGTCTTCATCTTCATCATCTTCATCGTCTTCATCTTCATCACTGTCACTTTCCTCTTCAGATTCGCTGACATTTTCACTACTGCTACTATTAATATCGTTTTTGGCTTTGGTTTTAATTAACAGTCTATAATATTCTATATCTTCTTGTTCAAGACGGTCTACTTCAGTAGTATCACCTTCAGTTAATGCTTCATAACACAACTTTAAAAACTCTAACCATGATAAAGCTCTTTCTTGAACTTCATAATTAGAATGCATTTCCCAATTTTGGAGATAATAGATTAATTTACTTAAATGATACGCCAATTCCATAATCTTCTTACGAGGAAGTTTATCTTCTTCTCCATAATTACGAAGATAATCATTAAATAAACTAGAATATACCTTAACAAGAGCTGGGATAACAATTATTAATACTTCTGGTGCATCTAGATTAAGTAATTGTGAAGAAAGTGTAAAATTAGCCTTTTCATTAGCAACATCTAAGGCCTTATCAATTCTAAAATTGACAAAGTTATTTAATATTTCTAATTTTTTACCTAATGAAAGAATTGGATTAGGTTCGCCTTCATAATCAGAATCGTCACCTTCATAATCAGAATCATCATCATCAGTTTCATTGATAACAAGTTCATCTATATATTCCCCTAGAATCCAATAGAAATCTGTAAGTAATAAGGGACAATTTTCAAGAACCTTTACATCAAGAATCATTTCAATGATTACTTTATTCAAAATATTAGATCTAATTGAAGGGATTTTAGTACAAAGAGTTTTAAATTCATTACCCAATTCTTTTGAAATTATATCACAAGTATTTGAGGATAATGCAATACCTTGAGAGTTCATTGGTAACAAAGTTAAGTTGATTACATCTTTTAAAACAGCAATATACCATTTAAAATTTGGAATATTTGCATAATTATTATGAGAACCAAGTTGTAAAATCTTTAATACAACTTCAAGTTTCACATTATCTGGTAAAATAATTGAATCATTAGGAATTAATTGAACCAATAACACTTTAATTAAATCAACAATGTTATCTTCATCAAGTAATAAATGACAAACTTCCAAAGCCTTACGTTTAATGATAATATCGTTATCAGTTAAGCATTCCATTATAGTTGATTTAACCCCCGAAACTTCTTCAATTAACTCAGGGAAAAGTTTAATGGTATTAATCATCGCCAATAAACCAACAAATTTAAGATTTGAATCTTTAGTTTCGAAAAATTTCATGATTTGTTCGATACAAATCTTTGCAATATCTTTATCATGTGATGAAAGCATAGCTCCATTGATTATACAATTTATAGACTCATAGATCAATGAAGATGCAGGTGTGGTTGTCATTAAATTGATTATGGTAGGTAAAATCTTCTTTTTCATTCTTGGTTCAACTTTTGAAAGACTTTGAAAAAGTTTCAAAATACGAATTATAAGCCAATTGTTATTTGTCTCTTCAAGAATTTTGAAGAATTTTGGCAAATAATTAACAAAGATTTTAGGGTTCTTTTTCGATATTTCACATATTACATTGATGGTTGCACTTACTACAGCAGTATCTGAATCATCCAATTTTTCAATTATACGATTAAAATTGATTCTTAAACTATCAGGATATTGAAGAAAGATCTTATACATGGCTAAAATAGCTTTTTTACGAATATAAGGCTTGGAATGATTCAATTTCATGATTACGTCTTCATTTATATCCTTAGAAAGATTGGGAGTTACGATGGTAGCAATACCACTTAAAGCCAAACCTATTTCTATATGATTATGAGAGTTTAAATCCTTTTTAAATTGATTGGTAGCAAGGATAAGTAAGTCTTGTTCGTTCTTAAATGATTGAATAGCAGCCAAGTAACCAATTCTCTTATGTTGGAACTTATTTGAAGACATTACTTCAAGAATATGGAAGTTACACCATGACATATCAAAACCGTACATTTCAAGGTAAGTTAACTTCAAAATAGCCGTAGCTTTAAGTTCCATATCATTGGTGTTCAATTCATTTTTACATTCAACTATGGTACTTTCTAAAAATGACAGTAAACTCTCCGGGGAAACTTTCAGATGTGATCTTATACCTTCTATGAGGTCTGTCAACGATTTCTTAAACACAAGCCCAAACGGTTTAAGTCGTGACAAAACCTCTGAACTTTGGAACTGGAACGAGGACATATGTTTAGAGTGCGCGATGAAAAATGGCTGCTAAATACAAGAGAGAGCGAGTTGGTATGGTCGAGAAACGGCAGCGACGGTTAATTGGGGAGGTAGGAGTTGTGCTTAGTGAAGGTGGGAGATTGGGGAGAAATGTGATAGAATGATAGTTTTGGCTGATTGACAAATGAGGTTTTGGCTGGGGATATAGGGATGTAGAGCTATAGAGCTGTAGAGCTATTCGTTGTAGGTTTGTAGGACTTATAGACTTTATATAGAGCGCTATTTTACTGGCTTCCAGGCGACAACTTAGAATGACCAACTGGACTTTGCCCACCATTTAAACGGACGGTAACCACCACCAAAGACCTCTAATTAGCACCAAACGTATCACGGTGTAGACAGATATATGGCAGACTCGCGATCTGAAAAATCTCCATGGCTGCAACACACGATAAGATTGATCAATCAGGATCAGACGAAACAGAAGCCAATGGCACTGGAAACAAGAACCAGAAGGAAATAGAAGCTGTGAATGGCCATGGTGAAGAATACGCTGGCCAAATTGACTCTCTGCTAACACCACATGAAACAACAGACGCACCAACAAGTCCACCATTTACTGCAGATGAGCTTACCGATACAGTCCTCCAAACTGATGAAATCAACATCCAGAAAACCAACACACAAACTTCAAGTCCCACTGGAAGTCGTCGTACCTCTGTGTCCACCTCTGATGACGACTATATACTAAGTGATGATAACGAAGACGACACTGGTGTCTCCAAAGACTACTCCAACTATTTGTCAGATACAATATCACAAGCCTTAGACTCAATAGAACTCGATAAATCTCTTGTACTTCAAGCCCAACTAAGCGGTACTTTGAATAACGAAAATAGCAAGATTCTCGAGAAACGACAGCAAGTACTAGACAAGCTAGATAACTTGAAAGCACTATATAAAGCCAATTTCCAACCTACAAACGATTCGGGGACCCCCAGACTAAGTAAAGTGCAGAAACTTGCTTTAGATATTAAAGATATAGAAAAACGTATTCAAACCTTGAAAGAAGGTACCACATCGGTGCTACCAATTTTCAAGCATAAGCAGCAAGGTGTTATGTTGAAGTATCCTGTAGAGTACAATAGAGCAAAAGATAAAGTGCTTGATCGGTTTATAGATGAGTAATCGAAACGACGAATGAATATGTAGACGAATATAAATGAATTTATTTGATGATTTTTTTTTTGATGAACCTATTTGATAAACTTATTTGATTTCGTTGGTATATACTATACCAATACCGTCCAACCAACCACCAGTGTGTCCATACATGCCCACAACTGTATATTCGTCAGTAGGAGCCTCTAATGTAGAGAGATGTCCTCCTTTGGCGTTACCAATCATTGGAGTTGAAGTACCATTTGCAAATTCAAATTGAACAGCATCTACCCAAGCCCCATTTCTAAAATGAAATTTGGTGATACGATCAGTAACTTGAATTTCGGTAGCTCCTGCATTTTCATTACCAACTAAGACACTTTTAGACCCCGCTGGTTCAGAAATGCTTACATTAGAGATCTTTTTAACTAGTCTATCCATATAATTACGTGGTGGAACTGGTGGTTTCAGTTCTCCACCGGTGGTGAAGTAGAATCTGATCCCATTCAAAGCTGATCCATGATACACACGTATTTTATAAATTTTCGAGAGATCAAATCCTATAATTTCTTCGGGTTTATTATTGGTTCTTCCTAATAATGCACTTCTATAACCAGTGATTGTACCTCTACCTAATCCAAAGTCGCTTCTAATAATATCTTTTGGACTGGTAGAACAATATTTCTTAAAGTCCTTAATTATCAAATCCCCACCTAATGACATAATACGAAGATCAAAGGTTTCATTATTATCATTTTTCAGACGAAGCATTTGCAATAAAGTATTATAGTTCAAAGTCAATTCTGTTTGAAATCCATGGCCTCCATAAGAAATGGGGAAAAATGGTAAATGACAACGAGCTAAATCTCTAGTAATTACTTCAACTAAAAAGATACCTGAAGACGACTTCACAATAGCGCTGCCAGAGGGTGTAGCATACAGAGTTGGAGCTTTATATAAATCTCCATAAGAATCGTCTGGCAAGTTAGATGTGCTAAAAATATATCCAAAACTACCATCATTTTGATCAACAGGAATTGCAAATGATCCATGATAAAGAAATCTAATTTTATCAAGGATATTCCAATGACAAACTTTAGGCCAACCATTTGGTCCAATGATTTCACCTTTAGTTTTACTACGAAGACATTCAAGTTCTCTAGTCATAAAAGACCTGTTCCACCAAATGTAATCACGCAACATAACCCCATCAACTTGATGTGGACATCCAAGGGAATGACCAATCTCATGCATAAACGCACCCATAGTAATATTTAAACATTCCCAACTAGTTCCACATTGGTTAGCATCATTAGCCACCTCTTTCTTACTGAGATGAGTAGCATCCAAGAAACTAGGAGTGATCATCGGAAAGTTAATTGGCCATGAATGAAGACCATGAGACCCAAAAATGGCTAATTTTATATCACCATTCCCACCTCCAAGGGCAGCATGGGTTAAAATTAAATCATTAGCAACATCATAATGGGCATCAAGATAGATGACTGCACATTGAATACACGATCCCGTTTGAGTACGTTTGCTATAAATTTCAGGAGTATTCTTGATCAAATCAAGTGCATGGCTGAAAAGTCCACCTGTATTAGTACCTTTTGGGTTCTGTTGAGCCAAATTGGGATCTCTTAACTCAGCAACGGTTTTAGGTGAACGAAGAACATGAACTTTGACTTCATTATGAGGAATTGAAGATTTAACATCGTACCCAAAAATGGTTTGATCGTTGGTAGATTCTTCAATAAACTGAAAAGTCCGATTACTGAACCCTTGACTTCTCATCTCTTCTTGGGTATATGCTTGCATTATACGACCTGCAACTTTCAATTTCTTTACAGCAGTATCAAGATTAGCAACTTCACCTCTTTGGAGTCTATAACGAGGCATATCGTAGACTCCAGTGGAATCTTTACCCAAGATAATGCACAAATGAATGGGTTTATTTGGCAATGGATTAAACGTCAAGGCTAGTTGCCCTCTATCAACAACATTAGGTGAATTATCTTTGAACCTAGCGTATCCTTGACCATCAATATACCCATTATTAATCACCAGGACCTTGAAATTATTCAAATCTGGGGAAACGTGAACGAGCGCTTTAAATTGGGACCGATTGACCTCAAAATACTGCGGTGGGAACACTTTATTTTCATTATTGATAAACTCAATCACACCATATTCCAATGGAACAGAAGTAGATCCACTAATCACCACACTTGGTGAAGATACGATCTCTTTATCGCTATAGTTAAAGCCAATTGTCATCTACTTTCTGCGCGGCCTGAAAATTTCGCTTATCAAGACTTCATCTCCATGGCAGCTACACCAGCAGAAGCCGCTAGAGCTCATTGGGCGAAGAAAAGAACACAAGCCGTTCTTAATGAAGTAGAAGAAATTGATAATTCAACAAAAAAGCAAAAACCAGAAGTAATAGACATGTCAGAGGAGAATGAGTCTCCCATCAAACTTTTCTACTGCCCCACAAACCAACAGACAGATTCCAATAAAGATACAGTTAAGCTCTCTGATCTTATAACAGCCGAAACCCTTGAAGAAACGTATCAGTTCAATTTTTGTATCGACACAGACGTTTTTTTCGACTATTTGCATAAGGACTTCATCGCCAAACGACGCAAGGTCATCTTCATAGTGGGTAGTGATATCTTGAGTGAAATCAACTCTGACAAGTATAATGTGGACCAGGTTATAGCACCATTACCCGAAAGATATGGCACACATCATACAAAGATGATGGTCAATTTCCACACCGACGGTAGCTGTGAGCTCGTTATCATGACTTGCAACATCACCAAGCTTGATTTCATGGGGTTGACGCAGATGTGTTGGAGATCCGGTAGACTAAGACCAGGAAAGGATACTACAGATAAGGCTCGGAAGTTCAAACGGGACTTGACGAGGTATTTACAGGCATATAAGTCGAAAAAACTAAATCAATTGGCTGACAGACTCAATGCGTTTAGTTTTCTGCCCATAACAGTTGACTTAGTTGCATCGGCACCTGGAACTTACGATATTACGAAGCTCAACAACGATTCAAACGTTTTTGGATACGGAAAGCTCTACCAACAACTCAAAGCTAATGGGTGTCTTATTAAAACACCCTCAAATAAAGTGTATAACATACTTGCACAAGTATCCTCTATAGCATCGCCCATTAACTATTTGAAAGATAAAGCAGCTTCTTTATTCACACATCTCTTGTGCCCATTGGTGGTGTCGCCTGAAATATCTGATTTGCAACTACTTGTACCTGGAAACGAATCTGCAAGAGCTCATCAACGCCAACACATGTATGTACCACATGTGGTGTATCCATGTGCAAAAGACATAGCCAAGAGTGATGTTGGGTTTCGAAGTGGGTCCAGTATTCATTTTCAAGCCGCCAATAAAAAGAGCAGGACCGACTTTGAACAAAATATCAGGCCCTATGTTAGTAAATGGAATCCAGATACTGACATTTCTGGGAGAGAGACCACTCCACCCCATGTTAAGCTTTATATGAGCGATAATGGAGATGATTGGAAGTCTTTAAGGTGGGTTTTACTCGGAAGCCATAATCTCTCTAAACAAGCTTGGGGTGGTGGTAGAGGGTTTGGATATTGGAATGATCCATTTCATTATGTGGTCAGTAGTTACGAGCTTGGAGTGTTAGTGACTCCGGAAAAGGGTAAACTGCTTACACCAATATACAAGAGAGGGTATAGTACCGATGAATGTCCTATAAGACTTCCCTTTCAGGTACCACCTACAAAGTACGATGTTTCAGATGTAAGATGGAGTGGCTACGATGATTTTGGCCCGCTTAAAGACCGGTTTGGCGACACTTATAGAGGGTTCAATGAGGCTTAGTGTGTGCTAGAGCATTGTCTCTAATGGCCAGTAGGAAGCCTCAAGTCTCAAGCTGAAGCTGAAGCTGAAGCTGAAATCTAAAGCTCAAACCTGAACCCTTGTGGCACCCGCTCGCCCCACGGCCGTCCCGCACTCGCCTGCCCTCACTCGCGCCACCGCCACCGCCACACACTATATATATACCCGCACCACTCGCATTCTTATCAATGAAGTTAACCATATCCAACGAAGAAACTGGTGATATCATCGCCGTCGATGTCGCCGGTTCTTTCACCCTCGACGACTTCAAAGCTTATGTCGAGGCAGAATCAGATATACCTCCCAACGAGCAAGTTCTTATACTCGGGGCCAAAACCTTACAGGGCACCCAAACCCTCGAACAACTCGGTGTCAAAGATGATGATTTACTCATCTTAAGAAAGTCTGCATCCCAAGCTCAAAGATCACAACAACCAAACAACGCAAACTCTTCCTACACGACCAACCGCGGTGCAAATGGCGACGCAAACGCCCAAGTAGATGCCCAAGTCGAAGCCATGAGACAACAATTCCTTAATGATCCCCAGCTAAATAGCCAGCTCAGGGTATCTAATCCCACAGTGCACTCCAAACTTAATGATCCAGCACAATTCAAACAATTGATGTTGGATTCCATTCAGCAATTCCAAGGTGGTCAGGCCCCCCACTTAAACGCTGCCCAACAGCAGGAATTGGCGGCCCTAGAACAAGACCCAGATAACCCCGAGAACCAGGCCCGAATTCTCGAATTGATAAGACAAGAACAGATCCAAAAGAACTTACAGCTCGCCTATGACATCACACCTGAATCATTCACCTCTGTAAGCATGTTGTACATTAAGATCAAGGTTAATGGAGAGCCGGTACAAGCGTTTGTAGACTCTGGGGCCCAATATACGATCATATCACCCAGATTGGCCGAAAGAGTAGGCATTGACCGTCTTATAGATAAACGGTTTGTAGGAGAAGCTAGAGGGGTTGGTTCATCCAAAATCTTGGGTAAAATTCACAGTGTTCCCATCACCATTGGTGATTCAACCATCGAAATCCCATGTTCGTTTCACGTGATCGCCACTTCTGTAGACCTTTTATTTGGGTTAGATATGTTAAAACGTCACAAGTGTCTTATTGATTTAGTGAACAACAAGTTGGTGGTGGGGTCTAATATTGAAACTCCGTTTTTGGCTGATCATGAGATTGAAAATAACGACTTATTAGGTAGTAGTGTTGGTGGTAATGAAGGTAACTTGGGTTTTGGTGGGAACATATTCAGCGATGCACCTCCGGTGAAGAAACAGCCGGCATCGACTGCTGCTGCTGAAGCTGCGGCCAAACGTCAAAACACCGGCTCAATTGGTGGTGCTTCTAGCTCTGGTGGTTCTGGTGCAGGTGCCAGCTCTGGCCTGGGGTATAAAGAAGACGACATCAAGCAGCTTATAGGTCTTGGGTTTTCTCGAGATGAGGCCATTAGGGCACTTCAAGCGTGTCAAGGAAATGTAGAAATGGCAGCATCCTTGTTGTTCCAATAGAAATAAACGTCTACAGAAGTATTTTGTAATCTTTAGTTTTAGTACTCTTATACTGGTGCTATATGCAAACCGCGAGCTTCCTCTGGACTGTGCAACGTACGAAGGGTTAACCTACGCTTTAGTTGGGCATGAGTAAATTATCGGTGCTCAGAAGACACTATAAATAGAAGATGAAGTAACTAATCGAGTATTATATCTGCCAATTGTACCATAAGTATATTTTTGCAGCCACCAGTCGCTCACTTCATCAATCTCGCAAACGCACCCGTGCACCACACACCAAACGATTATTCAAATCGCGACAAAAATTATACGCGTCTATAATGCACATCAAACGTATCGTTATCCAAGGTTTCAAGACCTATAGGAACACCACCGTCATCGATACCTTATCACCACAGTTCAATGTGGTCGTAGGAAGAAACGGGTCTGGAAAATCAAACTTTTTCTCTGCCATCCGGTTCGTCTTATCCGATGCCTATACCCATATGACACGAGAAGAGAGACAAGGCCTTATCCATGAAGGTTCTGGTACCATTATGTCTGCATACGTCGAAATCATATTTGACAACTCCGATAGAAGAATTCCAATCTCTAAGGACGAAGTGGCTGTCAGAAGAACCATAGGGTTAAAGAAAGATGATTACTCATTAGATGGGAAGTCAGCTACCAGGTCCGATATAATGAATATACTTGAAAGTGCCGGCTTTTCCCGTTCAAATCCTTACTACATTGTTCCACAAGGTAAGATCACGGCATTGACCAACTCGAAAGAATCGGAAAGATTGGCTCTTTTAAAGGAAGTCAGTGGGGCCAAGGTGTTTGAATCGAAGCTAAAAGAGTCTCTTAAAGAGATGAATAACTCCAACATGAAAAAGCAAAGAATTGACGAAGCATTAAACTCCATCGACGAAAGATTGGCTGATTTACAGATTGAATCCAATGACTTGAAGGAGTACCAAACTTTGGAGAGAAATCGTAAGAACTTTGAGTTTAACTTATTTGAAAGGGAATTGGTGGAATTAACCAATGAAATAGAGAAGATTGATCTTAAATATAACCAAAGTTTAGAACAATCGCAAGTAGATTTAGAGAAATTAGAACTGAGAGAAAAAGATTGTAATATACTTAATGACCAAATTAATGATTTAAAGACCAATTTAAAGGTAGCCAAATTGGATAAAGATGAATATGATTCAGATTATAAACAGCTTTTATCTGAAGTTTCTGCCAAAGAAGTTCGATTAGAAGAGTTTGATAATGATTTGAAGGTATACGAATCGGAAAGGGACGATACTGTATCCACCATTAAGAATTTACAAGATCGTATACTGGAAACCAAAGATAAATTATCTGAAACTAAACCTGAATTAACCCTTTTAAACACTCAAGAACAAGAATTGAAGGAGAAATTAGTTGAATTGACCACCAGACAAAGAGCTTTATTTTCTAAACAAAGCAGATTTCTGAAATTTACCAACAAGAAAGATCGTGATGATTGGTTAAAGAAACAAATTTCAAAGCTTACTAAAGATTTAGAAACAAAGGATTTTGAAAGTAATCGTTTACAAAATGAGATCACTTCAAGGAAAGAGGATTTGATTGAATTAGATCAAAAGGAATCTGAATTGGAGGAATTATTGAACTCTAATACTAAATCTGATACCATTCATAGCTTACAAACAGAAATAAGTGACTTGAAACAACAAATATCTGAAACTTCTGATACCAGAAAATCATTATGGAGAGAAGAAATCAGATACAGAAGTCTTCATGATTCATTGACTAACGACTTAAATAACTCTAAAAACTTATTAAATCAGACTATGAGTAGAGAACATGCACAAGGTCTTAAGGCAGTTGAAGAAATCGCATCTAGATTGAACCTTCAGGATAGCGTTTATGGCCCACTTGTCAACTTATTCAATGTAAGTGACAAGTATAAAACTGCTGTAGAGGTTATTGCTGGGAACTCATTATTCCATGTAGTAGTTGACACTGATGAAACTGCAAGTAAAATCTTGGAAGAATTGATTCAAACTAATTCCGGTAGAGTTACTTTTATACCATTGAATAGAATTAACCCACCAGAGGTTCAATACCCGGATTCTTTAGTACACCAATGTATTCCTTTAATCAAAAAAATTAAATATGATGATAAATCTGTAGCTAAAGCCATGATGCATACTTTTGGCAAAACTATTGTGTGTAATGATTTATCTAAAGGTGCTGAGTTAGCTAGAAGTTATAATCTTAGTGCCATTACATTGGATGGTGATAGAGCTGATACTAAGGGTGCCATCAGTGGTGGGTATAGAAATTTTAAAGCTTCACGTATAGATGTAATTAAGGTGGTTAACAAGAAGAAATCTGAATTAGCATCTGTTGTACAAAGTTTACAAGATTGTGAAACCAAGATCAATCAAACTAATGATGATTTCACTGCTTGTAATAACGAACTTCAAAAGAAAATTAGAGAATTGGAAAATATCAATTTATCTTCTGGTCCTCTTAAATCTGAATTGAATCAAGTAAAACATTCTAAAGTTACAATAGAACAAGAATTGAAACTTTTACAATCGAACTTAGAATCTACTTCTTCACTTAAACAAAACTTGAGTACCAACTTAAAGGAACTTCAAAATGAATTAAATTCTACATTCACTCAAACTTTAAGTCAAGAAGAACTTTCAACCATGGAAGATATTTCCAAAGAAATTCACGAAAATGAATCTAAGCTTGATAAGATTGTCAATAAATTAGTTGAAGTTGAAGCTGAAGTTGGTCATTATGAGTCTGATTTGAGTATTTTAAGACCTCAATTAGAAAAGATCATTAGAGAATCTACCGCTAATAAACAACAAGTCGATGAATATGAATATAATCAATTGAAGAATGATTTATTTAGAATGAAACATCAATTGAGTCAAATCAAACAAAAATTAGATAACGCTGAACAAGTTTACGAACAAATTTCAACTGAAATTTCAATTAAAGAAGCCAGTTTGAAAACCATTAATGACGAACAGCTTAAATTAATTGAAAAAATTGAAAAAATATCTAAAAATGCAGAAAAGAAACTTAACAAAAAATCAATTCTTGAAACTAGATGTGATGAAATTCAACATAAAATCAGAGAAATCGGTGTTTTACCTGAAGAAGCTTTTGATACAGAAAACTTCGAAGATTACCTGTCTAGAGACTTACTTCATGAATTGAATAAAATCAACAAGCAATTGGAGAAGTACTCTCATATCAATAGAAAGGCTATTGAACAATATGGTACATTCACCAATCAACGTGAAGATTTAGTTGCTAGAAGAGAAGAATTAGATCAATCACAAGCTTCAATTGAAAGTTTAATTGAAAACTTACAACTTCAAAAAGATGAAGCCATCACCAAAAGTTTCAAAGCTGTTGCTAAAAGTTTTTCACAAATCTTCGAAAAGTTAGTTCCTGCTGGTATAGGAAGACTTATTATGCAAAAGAAAAGTACTGATGACAATGATATAATGCAAGTTGATGATGAAGAAGGCTCTGAATCTGGTCTTGGACCAAGAGCCAATATAGACGACTTTAGTGGTGTATCTATATCAGTCTCCTTCAACTCTAAGAATGATGAACAGCAAAGAATCGAGCAATTATCTGGAGGTCAAAAGTCACTTTGTGCCATTGCATTGATCTTAGCCATCCAGAATTGTGATCCTGCTCCATTCTACTTATTTGATGAAATCGATGCCAACTTAGATACCCAATATAGGACATCTGTCGCATCAATGATTCAATCTTTAAGTGATAAAGCTCAATTTATTTGTACTACATTTAGACCAGAAATGTTACAAGTTGCCAACAAGTTCTACGGGGTTACATTCGACAACAAGGTCAGTACCGTCAGTGAAATCACCCGAGATGATGCCACCAATTTTGTTGAAGGCCAACAACGTGTATAGTTCAATACATAGCCTATTAAATATCTCGCGAATAAAATCACCTCATAAAAAAACATGGGTAGAGATAAGATCTTGAGTCGTCAAGACGTGATAGACTTGATTGCCGATGGTAAGGCCATCGTTATCTATAATAATAATGTTCTAAACTTGACTTCGTGGTTACCTTACCATCCCGGGGGAGAAAAGGCCGTATTACATATGATAGGAAGAGATGCTACAGATGAGATGAATGCGTATCACTCGGAAGAGAGTATCAAGGTATTTAACAAATGGAAAATCGGCAAATTCGAAGGTGAATGGAAAAACCTTTTACCTCCTATCCAAGGTGCTAACTATGCTTCCAGAAAAGAGATCGTTACCTCTATGTTGGAGGAAAAAATGGATGCAAAATCTGACCGCAGCTCAGAAGATCTTCTGACATTATCTTCCAACACCTCTGTAGATTCAGCAATGTTGGAAAACAAGGGAATCGGGTTCCCTGAAGGTAGAGTAGCACCAAAGGTCCCCCAAAATGTGTTGGTCAACGATGAGAATAAGGACAAGTTGTTCCCATTGTATAAAAATCAGACCATTATTGATCCTAAAATTATCGTTGAAAAATACGATAACCAACTTACTCAAGAAGACATTTTGAGTTTACCACTGTTGGATTATAAGACACAACAGGAGCTTAGAGATAAGTATAATAAGCTTCATAAGGTGATTATTCAAAAGGGATTATACCAATGTAATTACTGGCATTATGTTAAAGAAGTGGTTAAATTGGCGATATTGTTTCTGATTTCTGTTACTCTATTAAGATCAGGCTATTATAAGACGAGTGCTATCTTCCTTGGTCTTTGCTGGCATCAAGGGACATTCATTGCACATGATGCAGGGCATATTTCTATAAGTCATAACTACCAAATAGATAATTTATTTGGAATGCTTATAGCAGATTTCCTTGGTGGATTGAGTCTTGGATGGTGGAAAAAGAATCATAATGTTCATCATTTGGTTACAAATGACCCTGTTCATGATCCTGATATCCAACACTTGCCATTTTTCGCTGTCAGTACGAGATTTTTCAATAACGTGTATTCTACTTACTATGATAAATACTTATATTTTGATGCAGCATCCCAATTTTTGATCAAATTTCAAAATTTCTTATACTATCCAATTTTGACGTTTGCTAGATTCAATTTATACAGATTATCATGGACTTATTTATTAGCAGGTGAATCACCTAAAAGGGGTAAAGCGGCATGGTTTAGATATTTCGAGATTGTAGGATTATCGTTCTTTGCTTATTGGTATTTTTATTTAATTGTATATAAAAGTTTGGAATCTAATTGGCAAAGATTTAATTATGTCATGTTAACCAATATTGCAAGTTTTATGGTTCATGTACAAATTACTTTATCACATTTTGCCATGTCAACATCTGATTTGGGTGTTAGTGAATCGTTCCCCATGAGACAAATCAGAACCACCATGGATGTTGATTGTCCTAAATGGCTTGATTTCTTTCATGGAGGTTTACAATTCCAAGCAATCCATCATTTGTTCCCTAGATTACCTAGACATAATCTTAGAGCCGCTCAACCTTATGTACTTGAATTCTGTAAAGATACAGGATTAAAGTACTCTATATATGGGTTTGGTCAAGGTAACGAAATTGTTATCAGTAAGTTAGCTGAAATCGGTAAGCAATGTAGCATTATGTTAGATGCAACTAAAAAGTTTGGTGAACATCCAGATATGTTTTAGATCAACTGGTTTCAGGGTACTTTATCAAACCCTTGTTATGCATATAGAATAAAAATTTTATGAATTTATCGTTTTCTGTTTGTAATTGATCTTGTTTAACCAACATTTTGAATAATGACGATTTTTCACTGGCATTATCTTTGACATAATTCTTATTCTCAAATCTCTTTGGTACTCGAGTTCTGATCCCATTGATCACCTGATAGTCCCCAGGTGTTTCGTGAAGGTTTTTACATTTATCTCCGAATCTACAGGTTCCGTTATTAAGGAAAAATCTACAAATTTGCTTTGATTTTTTAGTTTCTTTGGTATCTGGATCAGGTAATGAACGTTTGTTCAGCTCATTCTGCTGCAGTTGGTCGAGTTGTTTCCTTTCGATATTCTTTTTGGAAGGCCAGTTCTTCTTTCTTTCTTCAATCCATTTCTTTATATCTTCTTCTGTTTGTAAAACTATATTAGTACCAGGAATTGGGATTGGTTTATCGGATTTTTCAGATGGCTCATCGGATATTGGTTCTTTTGATATGGTTTCAATTTCGGAATTTTCGACAATTTTTTCGGCTTCTAAGACTTTGGGGACAGTTCCTGCTTCTTCAGTTTGAGGAACTTGTTTCAGCTCTTCAGAATTGGGAAGATACGTGGGTAAGCCTAAGAAGTTCATATATAAAGCATCGCGAAAAGCTTTCAACTTTTAGCTCTTTAAGCGAAATTTTTCGCATACTATACCTCTTTTGACGATTGAATAATGGACAATAGGGAAGCCTCAGATGGAATAAATAACAATGACAATACTATAGACGCTAATAATGTGTCCTCCAGTGTTCCAAATGAATCTTCAACGGTTCAAAATGCTCCATTATCAGGTACTAGCTCCAATCCTATAACTGAAGAACCAAAATTAACCGAAGAACCTAAGTTGGTTGCAAATGAAGATCCCCACGTAGCGTCTGGTAACTGTTGTACAGGTTGCAAAGAAGGTTGTGTAGAATTCTGTGACGCTTGTCAAGTAGCATGTGTGGATTGTTGGGGTGTTACATGTACACAGTGCTGTGGTGCAGTTTTATGTGCTTCGTGCTATGATATTTGTATGCCTTAGATAAGCCGTTGTGATTATTGTATAATTTTAGACGTAAATAGAGATAGATTTCTTGTACAGTAGTTTTTTAATATATATTGATAAAACAATTTAATGGGCGGTAAATCCACCTGAAGCGTAGATGGTTTGACCGGTGATCCAATAACCTTCAGTTACCAAGAATCTGACAATTGGAACAATGTCGGTAACTTCAGTTAATCTTTGTCTGATAGAAACGGTCTTGTAGAATTCTACATCTTCTTTGGCTTCTTGGGCATAAAAGAATGGTGTATCCATTGGGCCTGGTGCTACACAGTTAACTGAGATACCTTTTGAAACCAATTCTTTTGAAGCACTCTTAGAGTAGTATTCAACGGGTGATTTGGTACCTTGGTAAGCAGCATAATATGGAGTGTAAGCAGCTAATAAGGAAGTAACCAAAGAAATAATTTTACCTTTTTCGTAAACATTTTTAGCAGCTTCTTGAATGAAAAAGAAAGCACTCTTATTGTTGACAGTATCCATTTGTTCCCATTCTTCAGGACTAATATCAACAATTGGTTTCTTCAAAACCTTCCCAACATTGTTAATGGCAATATCAATTCCACCATTGAAAAATTTTTTTGCAGCCGAAAATAAGGCCTCAACTTCTTTAGCTTCATTTAACAGACCTTGGTATAAACCAACTTTAACACCATGTTGTTCAAGTTTTTTAACAAATTCTTCAGTTTTGGACTTATCACTCTCAGAATGATAATGTAAAAATAAGTTAGCCCCATGTTTAGCTAATTCTTCAGCGGTTTTACCACCTAAATTCTTGGTACCACCAGTGATAACAGCGTTTTTCCCTTTAATTTCTGCTTCTTTACTGTAAAAACTCATTTTAAATTAATTTGATATTCAATTGATAAGTAATCAATAGTTAATTGAATCAATGGCAATCGGTTCCCCTTTTATAGTTGAATTTAAAATAAAGTTGGTGGATAACTTGAATTACACTTTTCGCTGTTAGTTCCGAATTTGGATATATCCGGGATTGCTTAGTTTCAAGAATTACTAAACCAATAAGATTATACATTGCACATAATTAAAGCCAATTTTTAACAATAAAGTTTATTGTTGTGTGTAATTGTGGCTATTGGTTATTAATAGGTTAATCAGGGAACCAAAACCTAGAATTCCTTCCGGTGTTAGCACCAGTTTTAGCCATTCCAGTCTAAAAGCCGCAACTTAAATCCAAAATTGATTATGCAAGAAATATGCAGTATTGTAATTTTATAGACTTCAGGGTCACATAAGCTAGAGTCAACGTACATATACTATAATTATCACGTATACTTAAAACTATACATCTAATGACTACAGAAATTATTTCTTATTAGAAGTTGAATTTTTTGGTAATTCTTTAACAAAAGGTAAGAATTCAGGTTCACCAGGTATATACTTTCTTAAAACTTCTGGAACAACTAAACCATCTTCAGTTTGGTAATTTTCTAATATACAACATAAAGCTCTTTCAGTTGCAGATAAAGTTGAATTTAAACAATGAACATATTTCTTTTCAGTTTGGTTTTGTTGTTTAATACCACATCTGATTTCCAAATTTCTTGATTGATAATCAGTACAATTTGAACAAGAAACTAATTCCTTATATTCTTTTTGGAATGGGAACCAAGCTTCTAAATCGTATTTTTTAGCAGCAGCATTATTTAATTCACCAGAGACAATTCCAACAACTCTGTAAGGTAATTTTAATGATTTGTAAAATTCTTCTGAAAGTCCAATCATTCTTTCAAATTCTTCCCAAGATTTTTCTGGTTCAGCTAAAACGAATTGTTCAACTTTATCGAATTGATGAACTCTAAAAATCCCCCAAGCATCTTTACCATGAGAACCAGCTTCTCTTCTGAAACATTGAGAGTAACCAGCGTATCTAACAGGTAATTGTTCTTGAGGACTTTCAAACCATTCATTAGCATGATAAGCACTGATTGGTTGTTCAGAGGTTGCAATTAAATATTTTTCATCGTCACCATCTAAAACTTTATATAATTCTTCATCGAAATCAGATAATTGAGCAGTTTTGGCCATAACCAGTTTATTCATCATCACTGGGGCTTGTAATGGTGTGTAGTCGTTTTTACATAAGAAACTTAAACCGTAATTAATTAATGCTTGATTTAAGAAAACACCGTAGTTTCTTAAGAAGTAACCTCTATGACCAACAACTCTAACACCTCTTTCTGGATCGTAACCATCTAATCTTAATAACACTTCATGATGGGATAATTTAGCTGGTTTATTGGTAGCAGCGGCGATTTGACCGATTTCAGTCAAATCTTCTGGTTGCCAGGTTCTAACCAATTCGTTATTTTCTTCATCTTGAGAGACGACAACCGATTCATGGATGATATTACCAACGGTATTAACTTTGGCTCTTAAATCTTGGTCGGCTTTTTGTTCTTTTTCGATAATATCTTTCTTTTCTTGAACCAATTTGTCCTTTTCAGCTAATAAATCTTTAGCATCTTGTTTAGCTTTAAATCTAGCACCGATTTCCTTTTGAAGCTTGTTGGTCTTCTTATTAACTTCATCTAAATCGAATCTGATTTTGGTCCAATTTTTGTAGTCGTTGATAATTTCGTCAACAATTTCAACAGAGTCTCCTCTCTTCCTTTGGGATTCCTTAATGGCTTCTGGATCTCCTCCCTTTTCAACTAAAAATGAATTAATATCTAACATTTGGTAAAAATTTTCAACTTTAATTCCACGTAAATTTTTCCGCGATATCAAAAAAAAAAAATAAAATTGATTTTGGCACACTTCTTTTGTCAGCTTTAGATTGAGTTAAATGAATGCAATCATTAATAAACGATAGGAAAGTTGGGAAACTTCAGCCATTGGCGTTCAGTAAGACGGTGGTGGAGTCGGGATTCACTTCGATTGCTCAAAACATCGGCCACGATGTGTTCCCTCCAAATTGTCATAAGAATGCTGCTGTGAATAGCTTATCATTAGAGAGTGAAAATTACACCTATTTGTTGAGTGGATGCGCTGACTCTTCGATAAAGTTGTGGGATTTGTCCCAAAAAACACAAACTGACGTTGAAGAAGGTCTAAATGACTATGATAACCCCTTTTCCACCTATAGTCTTATGGCTACCATACCTAAAAGAAGTGCGCATGAGTATGGTGTATCTTGTATTCAATGGTGGCCGGTAGATACGGGGATGTTCATTCTGTCGTCGTTTGATCACACGGTGAAAGTTTGGGACACAAACGAGTTGGTGCCGGTTCATGAATTCAATTTGAATAATAGAGTGTATAGTTTTGATATTGCTGATGGGCTTATCGCTACTGCTAGTGACCAGCCCTTCATACGGCTCTTAGATGTACGTTCGACCTCTGATGCACACACTCTTACGGGACACAAGCGGAAGACATTGTCTGTGAAATGGCATCCCAAATCGCCGTATTTGCTTGCATCTGGTGGGTTCGATGGGGAGGTAAAAGTGTGGGATATTCGTCGGAGTAAGAGTTGTTTATGTAGACTAGATATGCTACACACAAACGTTTCGGGGAATAGACTATCCAAGGCTTCAGATAATCTTTCACGAGAGTCTGTTAAGGCCCATCTGGCACCGGTGAATGGGCTAATATGGGATCCTTTGGGACACACTCTTTACACCGCAGGAAACGACGATAAGATCAGAGTTTGGGATATGGTTTCGACATTATACCCTCCAGTCAATAAGTTGACCAGTTTTGGGCCATTGACCCGGAACAAGTATCTACAGACTATTCCTCTAGCGCTTAATCATAACCTAGAGTCAGACTTACAGTACCTCATTTTCCCCAGTGATACCGGCGATATATTCATTTTCCAAACAATCGACGGCAAACTTGTTTCACGGATCTCGAGGAAGGGGTCTAAGAATTTGGGTAGAACCTGTTCAATTGCATATGGTCCACCATTTCTGACCCGATTTTACTGTGGGACCATCGACGGAGAGATCTTGAGCTTTTCGGCAGACTATAACCCGGTCAAGTTAGATAATATTTTTGAATATAGTCATGCTACGCCCCATACAAATAGAGAATTCATCGCCAAAGCCAGAGACATGTTACAGCATGGTGATTTAAATGTAGATAATTTTTAATGCACATCTGAAAAAAAATCTGCGCGTTCTGGTATCATAATAATGAAGCTTCAAGTTCATGTATACTCCACCAATCCTCCGAATAAGGGCCTCTCACTGGCCAAATCGGGGCCCTTGAGGAAGTTTCTTCATATAACATCGGAAGAATCTGATTTAAAAACAGTCTGCTCCGAGATTTGCTTGAGATTTGAAAAATTATATAGCGATGAAGGGAAATTAGAAATCGATGCCGTCCAAGACAAAGACGAATGCGATTTAGATCCCGATTTTCGGGTGTGTGATGTGTTCCACAGTGGAGATATTGTTCGAGTGTTGGTGAAAAACGGACTTTCATCAACATATACGTCGTCATCGTTCAATCAATCTTTCACCAATACTCCCCAACTACTTAAGGTTAGGTCCATGGATCACCAAAGTACTCCTATATTACCACCAGCACCGATTCTTATGGACTCGTCGGTCAACAACGGATCCATACCTGCAAGTAGTAGGAAACGTACCACCGAATACTTCGAAACTATCGATAGTAATATCCCCAAAAAGCATGTTAAACCCATTAATCGTATTTCTTCTAATAATAATTCTCGAGATCTTGAAGATACGTCTATTCATTTACCACCACCGGAATCCACCGATCAACGGATTATCCCCAAAAAGAGACAAACAAGTAATCCTACTTCCATGTTAACTGGTAAACGTATAACTTCAGGTATGTTAAATGTGCCTGTTCATACACAACTTGAAAACGAAGAGGCTGCCCATCGTGTAGTATCTGAAAGCAAGGATTATTCACGGAGTTCACTTAACTACTCTAATGACTCTGAAGATGAAGATGAGGAAACTGCTAATAAAACAGTTATGCCTCCTCCACCATCTTCCTCTAATATTCTGTCTAGTCCAACAGCCAAAGTTTCTTCTAAAGCATATAAAAACGATCTGATTACTAGAGATGAATTGAAGGACTTGGCTAATCAACGTACTAGTAATAAGCTCGATAAGATGCTTACTGAAACCACATTAGATCGTTTCTCGGTGGAAAGCTTACAAAAAACTTCAAAAGGAAAAAGTACAAGAAATATTTCAGTTTTGAAGAGTTTACAGATTGATTTGGTACCTGATGCAGTTTATCCTAGTACCAGAAGAAGGAAACCCGCTGTAAATAAAGAAGAAACTAGATCTGAAGAACCTTCTGAAGAGGCCAAATCTGACGAAACTAAATCTGAAGAGACACAATCTGAAGAGCCTGAAAATAAAACGGGCAAGAAAGGTAAAAAAGATGTTGTCATTGTCGAGATTGAGTCTCCTAAGAACTCTGATAAGAACTCTGATACTAAGCGCAGACCAAGAAAGTCATCAGGGTCTAAACTGGCATCGGTTTCTAATGAAGCATCACCTCCTCCAAAGTTGGTGGCTGCGGATATGGAGTCATCTCCTTCTATATCAGTGACCAAGTCATCGCCTGCAGCCAAATTGGATATTGTTGACCCGTTACCAGAGGCCACTCCTGCAAAAACTCCTGCAAAAACTGCGGCAAAGACTACGGCAAAGACTCCAGCAAAGACTCCGGCAAAGACTTCTGCAAAAGCTACACCCAAACCGGTTCAAAATTCTGCATCGAAACTGGCTGCAAAGTCGGTACCAGAGCCTTCAGCAAAAGTTTCTACTCCTGCAAATGTAAACACTAGTGTTACAAAACCCGTCACCTTTAGCTCACCTGTAAGAAAAGCACAATCTAAATCTAAAAAAGGGTTAAAAAATAAGAAAAGTAGCACTGGTTCTGGCTCTAACAGTTCCAGTGATTCAGATTCTAGTGACTCAGACTCTAGTGACTCAGACTCTAATAGTTCTTCGAGTGACTCAGACTCTGGCTCTAGCAGTTCTGGATCTGGCTCTGATTCTGGCTCCGGCTCTGGCTCCGATTCTAGTTCCGATTCTGATTCTTCAGACTCTGATGTCTCTGCTTCTAAAACAGAAGCTTCGACCACAAAGAGTAAAATCGAATCAAAAGATCTGGCAGTCGATACTAATGCGTCAAGCAGCGGATCTATAATCATAACCCCACAACCACAGTCAAGCCCTTCTAATATTGCTGTTGAAACCTCTGCTCAAGCAGATACTGTACAAGTAGAAGGATCTTCTACCCAATCTAAACGCCCTGCAGAAGAAAAACCTCAAGGCGGTATAAGAAATTATCTTAGTGGAATTAAAAGACCGAAGTTAAATTCGTTGGCTGATCTTATCAAATCAGGAATTCCTGAAGTTAGAGATAGAAATTCCCCTGCTCCACCTGCTAAAACGACTTTCTCATCAGACAGTGAAAGTGGTAAAAGTAGTTGTAGCAGCGACGACAGCAGTAGTGATGATAGTAGTAGTGATAGCGATAGCGATGGTGATAGTGATAGTGATAGCGATGACAGCGATAGTGATAGTGATTCAGGCTCTAAGACCAAAAAGTTCATCAAGAAACCAAAGAAGAAAGGAGGATTCTATGCCATGATGAGAGATGCAAATAAGAAAAAGTAAAACTAATATGTATAATAAGAAACATCATCTAGCTTTATAAATGTAAATATAATCATAACCTTTTTTTGTTTTTGAATACTCTTGATCTCATCAACTACCCAACCTTCAAGTCCTTACAATTTCCTTCCAATTACATCGACACTCCATAAATGATAGTCATACTGTATTAGTTTTCTAGATTTGAGTTTATGTTCATCTCCAATCAGGAACAATATGTTCTGGTAAATGGTTTTTATCCATCTCTGAGCAACCTCTGGCTGTTCTAGGAAAAGTGTACCTACATACTGTTCGAAATAATCAGCTACAAACTCTTGTTCATACCTGTAAGATGCAGATTCCTGACAAGTGTCAAGGTCTAAATCTTTCCAGATACTTAACTCAGGTACATAAGAATCTCTGAACATTCCATTAAGTAAATCGTCTTGAAGACCTTCATGAAGTCTATAAGCCAATGCCAACCTCGACAATAAAGTATTGGTTGCCAAAATCAGTTTCAATACAAGATACGATTTTCTACTGAAACTCAGTTCTTCTACATATGGAGCCGAGTGTCTAAAGGTATAAAGTAAGTTAGAAGATTCCTGGGATAAGTAGTAATCTCCTAAACCATCAAAATAAGACAAATCATTCCTTATTGTTTTACAAACAGAAACATCCGGTTCTATGCCGTTTTTCAAAAGAATTTGATAGAAAGGATGATCTTTATGTATCAACGCCCGATACAATTCTTTATGCATCAAGGCTTTGGTCAATAGTCTTTTATTCTGAATACGAGGTAAATGTGGGAGATCTATCTGAACGTGTTTGGCAATGAACAAGCCAATCGACTTTGGTTCATCGTTAAACAAAACATCATAGGCTACCGGAGCCGTGGTGTAATACTCATTAGCCAACTCTATGACCTTCTCAGTAGTATTATCATTAGCAAGCACACCACGAATGGAATTGTGCTGGAATTTAAGATAGATCTGGATCAATTGGTCCACAAACGAATCCACATGGTTGTTTTGGTTCACAATCATATACCCTACAAACATAAAAAAAAGCCTGTTATCGTGGATCCGGTAATCGGGTCGTATCTTGGACATCAAATCGTTATCATACATATACATCAAATGCTTTAACTCTTTTGTGGCTGTTGTCAGACTGGCCTGGTGTAACTCTGTGTTTACAAACGTGGAAATATCACTAACTAAGGATTTAATCAACCCTCCAGCATTGGTCCCGATTGATTTGCTAAGTTTCTGATAAGACCCCAAGCGAATATGATCGAATCCAAGAAAGTATAAATGCTGGCGGAGCCATGCCTGGGAAAAAAACGTATCTATTGGTATCACTGTTGACATATAGTGTCTATGTTTTAATGGAAAAATACGTTGCATGTTTTTAGAAATTTAATTACCTTATATAGCACGAGGGTTCTTATCAGTCATTCGCAATAATTTGGGTGCAAAATAAACATGCACCATAAACAATGAGCTGAAAACGCATTTTTGGGGTGATTTTGGAGCTGATTTCGAGAGGTTTGGCGACGATAAGAGTTGAGGAGAGGTTGGGTAAGTTTGGAGGGTTTTGGGGTTCTGGTGGTGGTGATAGAGACGGATGGGTTTGGTGATAATGAAAGCGTATAGGGCCACGTCAGTGAGACACGAAATAGTTTATATGAGTCAGTGCGAGAGTTTTAGGTATGTAGGCGTAAGTTAGATGTAAGTTTATAGGCGTAGCCAATACAAATTGAGCTGTAGGTCTTGGTATGGGTAGTTTGGGGAACAGTTGATGGAAAGCGTTAGCGACTGTGAGTCAGAGGTGCATTACATGTGAGTCAGGTTGCATTCGCTGGCTGCGCTGGACCATGGTAAAGAAAGTTAAATGGATACGTAGGAACTATATTTAGCAGTATACCTGAGACCAATGAGTCACATTGGCTTCGTTTCCGTATTTAGGGGAAGCTTGTATAAATCAGGTGTACTAATGTGGTGTGTTGGTGTTTTGGTGTACTGCTGTGGTGCACGGGCCTTTATCTCTCTGGTGCACCGGTGTATACCTTCCCGATGTCCATGTTCCTAGCGGCTATAATCATATTCGATTAAGAATAAACTTTTTGATTTGCTGTCGGACCTTGCGGGGTTAAATCTACCACCATCGCAGGCCATCAAGGTGTGTTGTCTTTTCTTGGTCTAACATCTGCCTCCGGTCCTGAGATCTGCTTCCGTTCTCCCTCGCCTGCTAACAGAAACCATCTCTGCAGTCCCCCACCTAGCCCCACCTTACCGGCCCCAATTTTACATCCGTCTTGACCTACTCCGTACCACATCTACAAACCAAAACCTTAACCCTCTGTGCGCTATCACATGAGCCAGCTTTCATGCTACCATCTTCACCTCAACAAAACTCGTCTATCAGCCCAAATCGTCTATTAACTATACAAATCAATATCTCTATTAACCCATCCAACACCAACCTCCAATCCCAACCTTCATAAACCATCCAATAGAATTCCCTATATTGGAAAATCACCATTTTAGGTATAATTCCGACATTATCGTTTATCAGCTTCTTCTCCACAAAATTATTTTATTTTTCCTCGGTCAAAATCAACCGTTGACTTCTCATATAAGAATCTTCAAATCCGTTCTCCGAATTTTAACTGCCCAAAATCATGTCGCTTACAGTAGATGAAGCTAATTACATCCAAGGCTTAATTGACAATAGATTACCTAAAAATGAATTAGAAATTGGTTATGGTGTAGCATTGCCTAATAGTGAAGTCAAAGGTTTTTCATCGGTATATAGAAATAAGTTCTCTCCCGACCAATTGTTGGAAAACCCCCATCCAAGCTTAAATACTTTCTATGCTTTATTCGAATTCGCTACGCAACTTTATGGTGACAATCCATGTGCCGGTACCAGAACCTTTAACGCAGATGGGACTAGAGGTGAGTATGAATGGGAAACTTACAGCCAGATCAACCAAAGAAAGAAGAACTTTGGGTCGGGTATCTTCTATGTTTTAGCTAACAATGTTTTCCAGCCAACCGACGCTGTTAAAGAAAAAATCGAAAACCACTTCAATTACAAAGATAACTCTGACTCTTTTATTGTATCAATTTTTTCATCAAACCGTAAAGAATGGGCTATTACTGATTTGGCATGTTCTAACTATTCGATTATCAACACTGCGTTGTACGATACTTTAGGTCCAAGTACTTCAAAGTACATTTTAAACATCACTGAATCGCCAATTGTCGTTTGTTCCAAAGATAAATTGGACTTATTGATCAATTTAAAGAAGGAATATCCTGAAGAATTAAAGAATTTGACTACTTTAGTTTCTATGGATGATTTAGATTTAAATAATCCTGCTTCTGCTGATAAGCAATTATTGACTTCTGCTAAAGCAAATAAATTGATGTTATATGACTTTAAACAAGTTGAAAAATTGGGTGAATTAAACAAAATACCTGATTTCCCTCCAACCCCAGATAGTACTTACACCATTAGTTTTACATCTGGTACCACTGGTAGTGCACCAAAGGGGGTTGTTTTAAGTCATAGAAATGGAGTTGCTTCCACTACTTTTGTTTTAATTAAAGGTACTTTAAAGAAAGTTAATGCAAGACATTATAATTTCTTACCTTTAGCCCATATTTTTGAAAAAATGAATCTTAATTATGCATTTTTTTCAGGTGTAGCAATTGGATTTCCTCAAGGTCCATCTCCATTAACTTTATTAGAAGATGTTCAAGCTTTAAGACCAAATGCTTTAATTTTGGTTCCAAGAGTTTTAACTAAATTAGAATCGGCTATTAAAGCTCAAACCATTCTTAATGATGAGAAGCCAATTTTAAAGAATTTATTCACTAAAGCGGTTGAATATAAAAAAGCTCAACATGCATCTGCTGATGGTAATGATGGTCATCATTTCCTTTATGATAGATTAATTGGGTTATTAAAGAAGAAAATTGGTATGGAAAATGTGGTAACTATGGCCACTGGTTCAGCTCCAATTTCTCCTGATACCATTAGATTTTTAAAGGCTATTTTAAATATTGGTATTTCTCAAGGTTATGGATTAACTGAAAGTTTTGCAGGTGTTTGTTCAAGTATTGGATATGAAGCAAATCCTGGTAGTTGTGGTGCTCCAAGTGTTACATGTGAAATGAAAGTTAGAGAAATCCCTGAAATGAATTATTATGCAACTGATGAAGGTGGTCCAAGAGGTGAATTAATGTTAAGAGGTCCTCAAATTTTCAAAGAATATTTCAAAAACCCAGAAGAAACTGCTAAAGCTTTAGATTCTGAAGGTTGGTTTTACACTGGTGATGTTGCTCAAATTTCAAGTGAAACTGGTAGAGTTACAATCATTGATAGAGTTAAGAATTTCTTTAAATTGGCTCAAGGTGAATATATTACCCCAGAAAAAATTGAAAACACTTATTTATCATGTTTCCCAACTGTTATTCAAGCTTTTGTTCATGGTGAATCAACTCAAAGTTATTTAGTTGGTATTTTTGGTGTTGAAGTTGAAGCTGCAACCGGTTGGTTAAAGAAAAATTATAAAATTTCTGTTAAATCAGATGATGAATTAATAAAGAAATTAAATGAAAAAGAAGTTAGAATTAATTTCATAAAACAAATGAATGCTTCAACTGGTACATTATTACAAGGTTTTGAAAAAATTCATAACATCTTAATTGATATTGAACCATTAAAGATTGAAGATGATGTTATTACTCCAACCATGAAAATCAAAAGACCTTTGGCTAAGAAATTCTTTAAAGAAAAATTAGATGGTTTATACAAGGAAGGTTCCTTACTTAGAGCTGATGAAGGAAAGTTATAGATACTCAAAGAATATATACTGTATTTATTTCTATTAACAATAATAGTGATTTTTCTCTAATAAATAAGCTTTTAATTAAACTAAATGTATTTGTATGGATTCATGATTCCATTTGGATCATAAACTCCTTTAATTTGTTTCATTAAAGCGATTTCGGTGGCATTTTTGGTATATCCAATATAATTTTTCTTTTGGAATCCTAAACCATGTTCAGCAGAAATGGAACCTTTATGTTGTTGAATCCATTCATAAACAAATGGTTCTAAAACTTGTTCAATTTCTTTAGAATATTTTCTAACACATACATTTAAATGTAAGTTACCATCACCAATATGACCATAACCAATAGCTTCAACAACTGGTTTAGATGGATCTTCCATATCAACTAAACCTTTTTCAGCTAATTTTTCGCTAGATGCTTCAACTAATCCATATAAATCTTTTAATGGTAATGAGACATCATATTTATATACACCACCATTATGGGTTGAAGCTTCAGCAATTGATTCTCTCCAACTCCATAAACTCTTTAATTGAGTTTCATCTTGTGCAATGATACCATCTTCAACTAATCCACTTTCCATTTGATTACCTAAGAAAGTTTCCAATTTTTCATCATCATGTTCTTTAATAGAACCACTAGTTTCAATTAAAATGTAAAATGGGAATTCACTACTTTCAATCGGATGGTCAAGTTTCAAATAATCAGCAGTGATTTTTTGTGATTTACCATCCATGAATTCAAATGCAGATAAGATTTCACCTAATTCTTTTCTACATTCAATGAAAACTTTTTGAACTGCTTCATAACTTGAAACTCCAAGGAATGCAACATTAACTGAGGTTGGTCTGGCAGGACATAAGATAGAAACACCGGTGATAATACCAATAGAACCTTCGGAACCAATGAATAATTGTTTCAAATCAAACCCGGTGTTATCTTTTCTTAAAGAATCCATAGAATTATAAATAGTACCATCAGGTAAAACCACTTCTAATCCTAAAACAGTACCATGTAAAGAACCATATCTTAAAAGTCTTAAACCACCGGCGTTTGTGGCCACAACACCTCCAACATGACATGAACCTTTAGCACCTAAATCAAGAGGGAAAATATAACCGTTTTCAGCCAAAAAGTTGTCGGCATTTTCCAAAATAACACCGGCATCCGTCTTCAAGATCCCACTTACATTGTCAAAGGATCTGATTTTGTTCAAATTAGCAACAGAAACAACAACTTCATCGAAAACTGGAATAGAACCTCCAACTAAACCGGTGTTACCACCTTGAGGAACAATTGCAAGCTTTCTTTCATTACAATATTTCAAAATCTTTGAAACTTGTTCGGTGGTTTTTGGCTTTAAAACCAATTTGGATTGACCTCTATACTTTCTCATCCAATCTTCATTGAAGAATAATAAATCGTCTTCGTTTGTAATCACACCGTTTTCATCATTTAAAATATCTTTAAATTTTGCAATATCAGACTCTGTTAATGAGGAAAAGGCTTCATTTCTTTGGACTTTATCTTTATAAGTTTCAGCGGTTAAAGGAACTGTAGAATAGGATCTAGCAACTGGAAGTATGCGTATAGAAGTGTGTAATCTCCATTTTGGGAGATACGACAAGCATCTAAGCGATCTAATAGTTCTTCTTGCAATCATAATCTGACTCAGAAATTATTCATTTTTCGCAGAAATGTTGCAATAAATCGTGGAAAAATGTCGTTACAGATAACGGCGGGTATTCGTTTGCGACATTTTATAGGTGTGAAGTTTTTAATGTTTCCAGCAGGCTGAAGTGCTTGTGTGGAGGTCATTTTGTAGGGCTGTTGATGTATATTCATACAAATTCGCCTTTCCGTAGGGCAGAGGCCCCGGCAGCGCCGATGTGTTTGAACCTACGGGACCCTATATGGTGCCCATTCATCCATCGCGTTACGATGACAAGAACATTATATACATTGTACCTTTGGAGTGTCCTACGAAGCAATTCGGACCCTGCGGTCTTCTCTCCACAATCAAAATACCCTTCCTTGACGTTGGTGTACATTGCTTGCTCCAGTGTAGATTTCTTCTTCGCTTCAGTCTTAATGTCCGAATTAGGCAATTTTTCACCTAGTCTCCAGGCATAAATGTATGGATGGCTTGCGGACTTCATGATCCGTTTATGATCTGATTTGAACCTTTCAATGTATTGCGGGACTTGTGACTCATCTTGAAGTGGAACAGCATGGCCCTGGAACACAGACTTTCTATCTGCCAAAGGCTCAGACGAATTCCACTCTATAGTGTCTGGTAATTGACCATTCGAGGTCGAGAGACGCTGCACTCGAGGAACCGAGCTCCAAACCCACTGTGTGGTTCTTATACCTATTATCGGCCCAAACACCATCATCCTACTCTTCCCAACTCCAGTTTTCCCCATCAATCGACTCATCTTCACTATCTTCAAAAATGCTAAATGAAATACTTTTGATCCACCGCACTACCTCAGTCGCACTAAAAGTCTCACCAGAGAAAAAATTTCACCATGATCTACTTAAAATCATTATTAAACGTTATAGATAACTCCGGGGCCCAGATAGTGGAGTGTATTAAAGTGTTACGTCATGGACCTAAGAACTGTGCTAAAATAGGTGACGAAATCACCGTGGTCGTAAAACAAGCCAGACCTCCAATCCAAGGACAAAATGCCAACGCCAAAGTTAAAAGAAGAGATATCTGCAGAGCAGTGGTAGTAAGAACAAAAGCTCCTTTCAGAAGACCAGACGGTTCTGTGATCAGATTCGATGACAATGCGTGTGTTTTGATCAACAAGAACGGAGATCCAATAGGTACAAGAGTCAATTCAGTAGTAGCACAAGAGTTAAGAAACTTGAAGTATAGTAAGATTGCAACTTTGGCTCCAAAGACCTTTTAATTATGTAAATAGATTTATAAACACGACTAAATACGAATAAACATGTTCACTTTGTAAAAGAGCCGACACAACTCTCTACTTTGGTGATAAAATCGTTCAAGTTCATATTATTGGCGATGGTGCTGGGTGTATGGTGGATGAGTTCTTCTGTCGACTCAATTACTTGTTTGAAAGCGGTTTTGTGGGGGTTGTCGATCTCGCAGGAGTCTAGGTAGCCGTTTAGTTGTCGTAAGAGGTCGTGTGGGGTCTCGGGAACGGAAACACTCTTATAGGTATTGTCTATGGATTTTTCATTATCGTCAAATTCGTTATCTTCATCAAATTGGGACAGGCTTTCGTGGATAGGAGCTGTTGGATCTATGAGACTTGTGGTGCTTTCGGATGGAACTTCAACTCGGTGGACCTGACGGCTGTCGAGTTTGTTGGTGTGGAATTGGCTGGCCTGTCTTGTCTCATATTCTCTGAGTATATCGGTTAGCTTTCGTGTCATAAGCTCTATCCGGTTTACGCCATTGGACTCCAATTTTTTGACATCTCTTTCGATTTTATATAACCTCAGGGCCCTTTCTATCAATAATTGTTCGTTTTTACTAAGTAGATCCGCTAGAACCAAATCTTTATTACTTCTCTGGTACTGATTCATTGGTGTATTTAATCAAACACTCGCGCTGCGTAAATTTGGGTCCGAAACCGTAATCTTGGTACTAAATCTCAGTGACGCATCTAAATTTTTTTCAGATATTCCAACCACTTGTAAACCAGTAATGTCAACTGAAAACATTGAAAAGAAAGTTGAACAACTTGCAGTTGACTCTCAACCAGAGAAGCCAAAACAAGAAAAACCTAAAAAGGAAAAAAAACAAAAAGCCCCTCAAAATTCCTTATTATTGGACCCACAACCCGAATTTATCGACTCACGTATTCAATTATTTGATGAATTAAAGGCCAAATATGACCAAGAAATCGCCCAAAAAGAGCGTAAAGATATCAAAATCACCTTGAAAGACGGAACCATCAAAGTCGGTAAAAGTTACGAAACTTCTCCAATGGATATCGCTACTGAAATCGGTAAATCATTCAGTGAAAGACAAGTGATTTCTAAAGTAAATGGAGATTTATGGGATTTAACTAGACCTTTAGAAGGTGATGTTGAATTGGAATTTTTGGATTTCGAACATCCTGAAGGTAAAGCTGTTTTCTGGCATTCATCTGCTCACGTTTTAGGTGAAGCTTGTGAATGTCATTATGGATGTCATTTATCTTATGGTCCTCCAACTAGTGATGGGTTCTTCTATGATATGTCCATCAATAATGGTGAAGGTGTTGTCACCCAAACCGACTTTGGTAACTTGGAAAAAGTTGCAACCAAAGGTATTAAAGAAAAGCAAAAATTCGTTAGATTGGAAATGACAAAGGAAGATTTATTAAAGATGTTCCATTACAACAAGTATAAGGTTCAATTCATTCAAGACAAAGTTCCAGATGGTACTTCAACCACTGTCTATAGATGTGGACCATTAATTGATTTATGTATGGGACCTCATATTCCTCATACTGGTAAAATTAAAGCCTTTAAAGTGTTGAAAAATTCTTCATCATACTTCCAAGGTGATTCCAACAATGACTCTTTACAAAGAATTTATGGTATTTCTTTCCCAGATAAAAAGCTTATGGATGAACATTTGAAATTCTTAAAAGAAGCCAGTGAAAGAGACCATAGAAAGATTGGTAAAGAACAAGAATTATTCTTATTCCATGAAATGTCTCCAGGAAGTGCCTTTTGGTTACCTCATGGTACCAGAATCTATAATACATTATGTGAATTGATGAGAAATGAATATAGACAAAGAGGCTTTGAAGAAGTTATTACTCCAAATATGTATAATTCCAAATTATGGGAAACTTCTGGACATTGGGGGAATTATAAAGAAAATATGTTCACTTTTGATGTTGAAAAAGATCATTTTGGTTTAAAACCAATGAATTGTCCTGGACATTGTTTAATCTTTAAGAGTAGAGAAAGATCATATAGAGAATTACCATGGCGTGTTGCTGATTTTGGTGTTATTCATAGAAATGAATTTAGTGGTGCTTTATCTGGTTTAACTAGAGTTCGTCGTTTCCAACAAGATGATGCCCATATTTTCTGTACTGAAGATCAAATTGAACAAGAAATTAAAGGTTCATTTGATTTCTTACAAAAAATTTATGGAATTTTTGGATTTGAATTTAAGATGGAATTATCTACTAGACCTGATAAATATGTTGGAGAACTTGAAACTTGGAATAAAGCTGAAGCTAAATTAGAAAATGCTCTTAATGAATTCTTAGGTAAAGGTAATTGGGATTTAAATCCTGGAGATGGTGCATTTTATGGTCCAAAGATTGATATTATGATTAGTGATGCATTAAATAGATGGTTCCAATGTGCCACTATTCAATTAGATTTCCAATTACCATCTAGATTTGAATTAGAATTCAAGGCTGATACCAATGAAAAAGATAATGCTGTTTCAAGACCAGTTATGATTCATAGAGCTATTTTAGGATCTGTTGAAAGAATGACTGCTATTTTAACTGAACATTTCAAAGGTAAATGGCCATTCTGGTTATCACCAAGACAAATTTTAGTTGTTCCAGTTGGGGTTAAATATAATGAATACGCCGAACTGTTGAAAGAAAAATTAGTTAAAACCCATGGATTTTATGCAGATGTTGACGTTTCTGGTAATACTTTACAAAAGAAAGTTAGAACTGGTCAATTATTAAAATACAACTTTATTTTCATTGTTGGTGAACAAGAACAAGAGGAAAATAGTGTTAATGTTAGAAATAGAGATATCCAAGAAGAACAAGGTAAGAATGCTACTGTTAAATTTGATGAAGTAGTTAAACAATTGATCAATTTGAGAGAAGAGAAGAGAAGAGACAACAAGTTGATATAATTGGGGTGTAGTCGGTAAGAGTTAATAGACATGCTCCGTCAATAGTGTATTCAGTCAATAAACAGTGTATTCAGATAATAGACAGTATTCAGTCAATAGCAGTGCATTCAGCTAATAAACAGTATTCAGTCAATAGCAGTGCATTCAGATAATAAACAGTGTATTACAGTCATACGTAAACCAGTAAACTGCTATAGCACCACTGCCATAGCACCACCTTCCTCCCACCTTACCACCATATCTCAATCTACCCATGGCCCAATTTGCAGCCATTCCGTGCGCATGAAAAATTACCATGAATAACGATTCCTCTGATGAAGCTGGTCAATTACCAGACCAAAAACCTTTCCAAGAAGTAAACCCTCTTCAAACCCAATTGACCAAATCTCAATTCGGTGCTACGATCAAATTCTACGACGCAGACCACACTTTAACTCCCCAGCAAAGAAGTGAAATATTCAATGAGTTACACTCCATCGTCCCCAAGACTGGGTTATTCAGTTATGGTGGAGGTATCCTTGCATTCTTTGGCCCTACTATCTATACCAAGTATAGATATCCGAACGTTAAGCAGCCCAGAATACTTAGTAAACCATTCTTGCTGTTTGGGTTGGGGATCTTAACTATGGGAGTACTTAATAACTTTATTGGTAAGTACCAATTCAACCAGATGAAGCAAAAATCAGCCAATCCACAAGTATGGGAAGCCATGGACCCCCGGATGATGACGGTGTTTTATGTTTATTATATGAAGACCAAAGATGACCCCAGCTATATATTGAAAGATCCCAGGACATACACTGAAAAAGACTTGCATGAGGTGCATTATAACAAGCACCATAAGAAAGATAACAGACAGGTGATTGATCCGGAAACGAAGGAGTTGACACACTGGGAGCAAATACGGATCATGAATGGGTATGGTGATGGGGCTTATGGTGCCGGTGCTGCTGCTGCTGCTGCTGGTGATGGTGAAGGTGTTGGTTCTGGGGCCAAAGCCGGTGCCAAGTCGGCCTGGGACTCGGTCCGCGAGAGCGCCAAAGGGAAGTAACTTCTGCCCAGCTGCCACTAACAGCGCTGCCTGTAAATATCAATAACACGTATCCTAGCAACTTTAGCTTCCTCATTCTTCGCCTTCTCCCTCTTCCTTTCTCTCCTTCCTCTCTCCCCTTCCTCTCTCGCCAACTCCCTCCAGCCATTTCGTCTCGCTGCCCATTTTCTCGCTGTCTCACTTCCACTTCCACTTCGCACCTCCAACGCGATTTTCTCCAACTGTCAACATGGACTACGGTGATTCAGAACTCTACACTATCAAAACCCAGTTCTATACTGCCCAATACAACAAAGTCATCGAATACTCACTCGACCAATTCAACCAGGAATTCCAATTACAAGTTCTCTCCTATCAAATTAGAGCCACCATCTCCTTAAGTAAAGATGCCTCCAAATTGATCGAATTCGGTAAAACTGCCTTCCCCGATGAACAAGAATTATTCCTTTTGCTCAGTGCTTGGAACGACTTACATTCATTTGGTGTTGATGATTCCACCTATTTTGAAGACATAAAGGACCCACAATTCGAATTACAAGCTGTTTTAGCCACCTTATATATTGTCAAATTCGCCAAAAATATCGACGAAGCCATTAGTGTATTAACAAAATATATTGATAAAGTCGGATCGATGAAATTAAATGATTTGGAACCATTTTTGATCTTAATTCAATTACATTTGGTTAAAGGTAACTTCCAAACTGCTTATAAATTTTATAATGATTTCAATAAATTACCTGATTCTGCTAAAGATAGTATTATTTATCAAGTTTTAGAAAGTTGGATCTTATCAATTAAAGGAGAATCCGATAATATTAACAATTCTTTCTACTTTTATGATGAATTATTATCAAATGATTTAGATGAAGAAGAGTTTGCTAAATTTAAAACCATCAATGTATTATTTGTTTTAACTCTTAAATTGAAACATTATCCAGAAGCAGGTGAATTTTTGAAACAATTGAAAACCATGGGTAAAGAAGACGATAATTTATTGGCTAATGAAGTTGTTTATAATATTTTAACCAATAATTCTGATGATAATGAAAAATTGATTGAAAAATTATCTGACTTAAACCCAGAACATCAATTTGTAGTTGACCATAAAGCTAAGAACGAATTATTTGATCTGATTGTTGCCAAATATAAGAATTAGATTGGGTAAAAAAAGGTTCACAGTAGTTAGAGAATACAAAATTATGTAAATATCATTTATTACAGTTCAATTTCCACTATTTACTCATCAACTTTTACAATCTCATTTTGATCATTTAATTTCAAACCTTCAGCTAACAATCTCTTTTCAATTTCTTTTAATTCATTTTCTCTTTCTAATAATTCTTTACGTTTATTAATTAAATCTTGATGAACTCTTTCTTCGAATTTCTTTAATCTTTCTTCTTCTAGTTTAATTTGTTCTTCCTTTAATAAATAATCATCTTGTTGTTTAGATTCATCTTTAGTTGAATCTGATTTCGTTGATGGTGCTAAACTACTTGTTCTATGTTTTTCATTATTAGCAGTTTCACCATTAATATATTGAAATTGTTTACCAGATAATGCTTCAGTTCTATAATTTTCATAAATAATTTCATGAGTAGTTTCTTTAAATTCATTTAAATGAGTAATTAATAAAATATTCTTTAAAATTGTAAAATCATTATATTCTGGCATTTCAATATTAATTGGTTTTGAATTAGTTGGATCTAAAACTCTTAATTTTAATAATTCATCATCTTCACCAGAAGGATTTGGTATAAATTCATTAGCTCCAATAATTGAAAATGGTATCATTGAATTTAAATATTTATTATATTCAACAATTTCATCATCAATATATTCTTGTTCATATTCATATTCATTAAATTGGTAAAAATTAATTCCATAATTTTTCAAATCTTCTAAAATTAATTTTTTATTTAATTTTAATTCTTGTGGTGTTAAACTATCAGCTTTTGCAATAATTGGAATTAAATTAACTAAATTATTAATATGTAACATAAATTTAATATCAACTTCACTTAATCCATGACTAGTTGGATTGATCATATAAATTAAAGCATGAATTCTACCATCTTTAAATCTTGGGTTTCTTTTAACTCTGCTTTCTTCTAATAATACTTCATCATATTGATGTCTTATAAAATCAACTATAATTTTAAAATCTTCATCACAGTTGATTGAATTGGCAAAATTAGGGGTATCGATAATATTTAATGAAATTTTATGTCCTTCATTGTCTTCTAATTCGACATTTTCATGTCTTAAAGTTAATTTTTTATCAAATGGATCTTGATCAACTGTTGATGATGTGGGAACAATTGAATTCCCACCACATAAGGAATTAATGAAGGTAGATCTCCCCATACCACTTTCTCCGATGACCATGATGGAGAAGTTGATTGATTTTTTGAGAGTTTTCCTCTTTCTTAAGGCAGCAGAAGAAGTATTAGCATCAAGGAATGACATGTTCGTTGGTCGATTCGTCAAAAAATGTTTATTTCAATGTGCGCGTTGGTTGAAAAATCTAACGCGGGCTTTCGTGCGTTTATATGCAGGTCGAGGGTTGAAACATTGGATGAAAAAGAACAAATTCAACAATAGGTTTATTCATTTTTGGACTGAAGTAAATAGGGGGATTGTTTTGAGCGAAATCCACTAGAGGCGTTCAAGTAGTTTAGATTTTAAGCAATTGAGTTCTCTCATTACCTGAAGTAATTCTGACTGGAGCTCTTGTACTTGGTGACATTTCTGACGCAACAATTGGCGGGTGTGCACCAAGTCTTGATCTGATTCCGACACCGTGGCAGCATAAAGAGGAAAAGAGACGAGTTGTGAAGATGTGTTTGTATCATGTGACACCTGGGGGTGGGAGTCAGGTGGTGTAAGGGTTTGTTTTAGTGTTGAGTTCTCTAGTGTAAGATTCTCTATGATTTTTTTTGAAGTTTTTAAGTCTTGTAAGGTGATTTTGATGATGGTTTCTGACTTGAAGAACAACTCTTGATACGATTTTAATTTTTCTTTTGTAAGCTGGAGCTCTTTTTGGAGGTTGGAGACGTGAGTATGAGGTTGGGAGGTAGAGAGGGAGGATGGGAAGTTGGAGGGGTGAGGGTGATTTTTAGGATTTTGGATTGAATTGGGGACGGGATGTGATTGGAGAGGATAAGAGAGGGAAGGAGATTGTGGGTGAGTAGACATGATTGAAGTAGCATATGGCTGCAAACTATCGCGCGGCTCAGAAGAGGTGGTGTGTAGAGACATGAATATAAATGTATTGTATATAGACGTAGCGGTGTAGTGGTGTAGCGGTGTAGCGGTGTAGCGGTGAAGATATCTGTGTAGCTGCAGTGTAGCTGTAGTGTAGCTGCAGTGTAGCTGTAGTGTAGCTGCAGTGTAGCTGTAGTGTAGCTGCAGTGTAGCTGTAGTGTAGCTGCAGTGTAGCTGTAGTGTAGCTGCAGTGTAGCTGTAGTGTAGCTGCAGTGTAGCTGTAGTGTAGCTGCAGTGTAGCTGTAGTGTAGCTGCAGTGTAGCTGTAGTGTAGCTGCAGTGTAGCTGTAGTGTAACGGTGTAGATACCTGCAGAATAGCTGTAATGTAACGGTGTAGATACCTTCAGTGCAGATAAGCAGGCAGATCTGGTGGTACTCAGAGATCGTTGCGGCATGGCTTCCAGGCCAGAGTGCCAGGCCAAAGTCCCACTGCTGTAGAGTGTCAGAGTGCCCGATTACCACGCCAGTGCTTAGAGGCCAGTGCTTAGAGGCCAGTGCTTAGAGACCAGTGCTTAGAGGCCAGTGCTTAGAGACCACTGTACAGTCCCACTGCTGTAGAGACAGAGTCCAAGCCAGCCCGTAGAGACAGAGTTAACGGTAGAGACAGAGTCCACGCTAGAGTCTAGCAGTCGCTCTCCAAACTTACATTACTAATCTAACCATCTTCTCTTCTTTGCAGCCGTACTCAAAGATGCCTTGGTGACCCTTTGTGCTGGATTATATTTCACCGATGGTGTAGGTGCTGGTGAAGCATAATTATGAAGCGATTTTGGTGTATAAGACCATCCCGGAGTGATGGTAGATAACACCTTAGGTGACTTTTGAATCGTTGTATAATAACTTTCAATCGAACTAGTTGGGAATAATGTGTCCCATGAGGTAGCAGTCACTTTGGTTCCTGGTTGCATTTGCATTGGTGCATATCTGGTCTTACCAGTTTGTAAAGTATACGTGATAGAAAACGACTTGGAATTAATCGATTGGGCATCTGCACCAGATGTTTGAGCCGCTGGAATGTCTCCAGTATAGGTGTTTTTAACTGTCAAAGTCTTTGTTGAACCAGTCATGTCTTTTAATTCAAATCTGTTGGAATAATGAATGGTGGTACCTTGATCTTTGAAAACAGAATAGATCTGGAAGAAATAGAACCCATCATCGGCGGCATCGGCATCGATTTTGGCAGTATATGACTTACTATCCAAGTCCATGGATTTGTCAAGAGTTGCAAAACATTCAACTGCTGATGCTGATCCAGTACATAACAAGATGGTTGAAGTTTTCACATTTGATAATGAAAATTCTGAATCTTCATCGTCGGTATCGTCAGACCATTTGACTACTACTTCAGCAGTACCACCACTAGCTGAAATTTCTTGACCTGATTTTGGAGCGGTGATAATGAAATCTGCTAATATTTGAGATAGGAATAAAAAGAATATTACAAATTGTTTCATGGATGCAATACTTTATGTGATGAGGGATGTGGAAAATGAAGTGTAAAAAGAATTACTTGAAGGGATGTTATTTAAAGAAGTTTCAATGCCAAACAATTGATGCGAATAGCTTACACAAAAAAGAGTTTTTTTGCTTAAAAAATGGCAGTGTGGTTGACTTCCCGAATAGGAAGGCTGTGCCCGACGCGCACAGCATAGCTTGGACTGGGGCATGTGGATAACGGCTGTAAATTGGGGCCGAGAGGCTGGCCGAGAGGCTGACTAGCCTTGGTTCAACATCTGTACTCTTTCCAGCTACTGCCTTGTCTAAACTCTATTTGGCTTATGTCTGCATATCAACGGCTAGTCTCTACACCCTTTAACCCTTCACACCCTTCAACGCTTCACACCCTCTGAGTGTGCCCTGCATCAGTAGCCCAGGCACCCCATCGCTCTGGCATATGCCAAGGTAAAGCCAAGTGGTATTTCCTTGGTCAGATGACAGATGTAGTGGCCAAAATGTTGACAATATACGACCTACCAATTTATAATTGACAGCCTAACAGTTAGCCACAGCTGTAACAAGAGTCATGAGCCAATGGCATCCAAGCCTGAAAATCCATACATTAGAGGTGGCTGAAAAATATGCCATCATATATTTCTATGTACAGTATTAACCCAGCCTCTTGGCTTCACTTCGTGTCATCACTCGATGATTTTCTTTCTTCTTTGACCCGAATAACCAGCCAAAGAACTTCTTCATAATTAGCATATAAAATAAAGGCAAACTTATATTATATATATACTATCGGAACTGTAATTTTAAAGCCGTATCCGACGGGTGCTAATACTAATACTGCAATTCCGCCTTAGCTACGACCGCTGCAATACTACCGCCCTACCGCTGTCCAACAATACGAGTACTGTAAACGGCCCCGGCCAACCAGTCGGCCGAACGTCTCGGCTTAAGTTATACCGCCGAAGGGCTTCGGACCTTATTCGGCTCTAACCAACTACATACCCTGATGCATAACTAACACTACTATCATAGTAGTCTGTTACGGCACTGCTCTGACTATACCCTAACCATTTAAATCCTTGGTTACTGGTACCGGCACTACCCAATAACCTTAAAATTACATGAATTGGTTTCTGACCACAGATTGTATTACCAGTACTTTGAATATAATCATACCAGTCTTTGGCATTTCCTTTGGATGCAATTTCCATCGCTAACTTGTCTAGAATTTCAATCGACTCGTGGATTTGGTTCTTTCCTAATTGGGTAGCCGCCGATAATGCCACCAATTTGTTACCAATATGACGATTATCATAACTAATAGGCACTTTATCTGGTAAATATTCCGTATACCCAAACCGGGCCCCCCAATGACAGAAATCAGAGCTTATAACAAACGAATTCTCTGGGTCTTCAAAGAATGGCTGCAAACTTTCGCATAATTTACTTACAGTAGAGGCATCTATAGAGCTAATCATGATGGGGATGATCTTGATATGAGGTGCTTCGTCTTTAAGTAACCGGTACTTGATGAACGGAGCGTGCATTTCAAAAGAATGTTCATCTTCATCTACAGTGGGGGACATATACTTGAATAAAGGCTTACCCTCATGGGTGATTTTAGATAAGGTATGGTTGACATCTACATCTACTTCAAGGTCGCCCAACGGGGTTTCATAGGTGTTGAATTTAGAGATCATGACGTGGTTTTTGAAATAAACATGATGGCTGGGTCCTAGGATGAATATCCGTTGGCATTCGGAGTTATCCCATACATTAAAGGTCTCACCTAGACGGTCTCCAGAATAGGTGAAACCGGCATGGGGACCAATCAAAATTCTAGCGCCTGGGATTGGGGTGAAGGAATTGTTGCAAAATTGTTGAATTTGAGTTAATAACCGTTTGGGGTTGCTGGAATACCATGAACCAGAGTGGGAAGCCTGTCTACTCATGTTCGCGGAGGAGTGGTATGGTGTGAAGGGTGTAGTAGGGGCGCGATGGGGCGATGGGGTAGGGCGATGTGGGATGGCGTGGGACGGGCCAGGGAAAGTTGCTGTAGAGTGAGGGCATGGAATGCATGGTGGAGGTTAGAGTAGTTAGACAGTAATACAGTAGTTAGAGAGTAGTTAGAGAGTACTCAGAGTAGTTAGAGAGTAGTTAGACAGTAGTTAGACAGTAGTTAGACAGTAATCAGACAGTAGTTAGAGAGTAGTTAAGGTGCTAGTCTGCTGGTGCTAGGCTGCTGGTGCTAGAGACACCACCAAGCGACCGCTCGCCAGATTTTGCAGCCATTATCCGGTGCAACCTCCAGTACAGACCTCCCCCAAATCACTCAAGTTAACGTATATTATTCCTTCTTAACTAACTCCACAATCCAATCATTGGATAATACCTCTTCCCCATCAATATAATAGGTGGAGTTACATGAGGTTTGTCCTCTGAATAAAAATCCTGCTGGGGTCGTTTCCGGCTCAAATTCAACGGTATAAACTTCTTCACTTGGTTTAAAATCTCCAATGTATTTCTCTGTTCTTTTAACAACCATACCTGCTTTCTTAGCAATTTGAATATACTTGAAATCCTTCAATTCATCTTTAGCAATAAAGTGAATTGTGGTGGTATATTTAGTACCTTCAGGAATTGTCATAATAATTTCTTCTGCACCATAGACAGGAACGGTTACCTCATCGTCTTTTCCTTCAATTTTGACGGTGAATTTAAGCACACGGAATTTACTATGTTCTCCAAATTTTGACATTTTTGTTGAATTACCCAACAATTAGGAATACTGGCTTTATATAGTACGGTATAGTTAACGTTACCGAGGTTGCTGAAGTTTTCACTTTATGTGGAGTGGAGTCAACGGTGCGACACCCCTTTCATAAATGAATGTCGTTTCCTAAACCGGTGATGAAGCTTTGGTTGGTTCGGATGGTGATTCTGATTTCAGCTTTATTCGTGTTGTGTTTGATCCTTAGTTTACCTCTATTATAGGTGTATATGGTTATTCTCTTTGTTATATTGCCAAGAGCGGTACATTAACTTGCGTCGTTTGACAGATCAGCAGAACTAAATTAAACTCAAAGTTTATAGCAAGCGACTCGGATCCTTGGCGAATTACTAACTAATTTGTTTAAATTAATTCAATTTAATTTTCTTAACCATTCTGATGTCAATGTTAATGTCTAAGAATAAGCTTTAACATCTAATAACCGAAAGATTTATCTCTAAATCAATTTATAGTTAGCCCAACTACATAAAATTTAGATTTCCCGACATCCATTTTAAACAGGTGTGGGACGATTGAGGGGATCCCCATTACATAAACAGCACCAATTTCGATTAAAGGGGAAATGGATGTTTTGTGGAGTACATATTTTCGGCAATTAGTACCTTAATCCTTTCCTCTTGATTTTAAAATCTTTAACGTCTGTCTCTAATTGTGATTTTAATCCGGATAAGGTATAGTTTTGTTCGAATGAAAAATCAAATACTTTTAAACTACTGGGTTCATTTTCAACATTACGTACTGGTGTTAAAAATGGATGGTTTAAGGCCTCTATTATATCAATTCTTGATTCGGGATCCCATTTTAATAAATTTTCTATTAAATCAATACCTAATTCTGATGCAAATGGATATAATAATTTAAATGGTACTTTTTTATAAACTTGTTTACCTAATAAGTTAACATTCCATTTTTCCTTTAGAATTAATGATTTTGATGGAGACCCAAGAATTCGTAATATTTCAGCTAATTGACCTATTTGATCTTTACCAATAAATAATGGTTTCCTGCCGTATAACTCAGCAAGAATACATCCAATTGCCCATAAATCAACTGGTTTACCATAAATCATATTATTAAGCATTAATTCAGGCGCTCTATACCATCTTGTGGCTACATAATTGGTTATAGGATGATATTTAGGATAAGTTTGGGCGTTTATACCTCTAGCTAATCCAAAATCACATATCTTCAAAACCCCTTGAGTTGTCACTAAAATATTACCAGGCTTTAAATCTCTATGAATGACATTTGCTGAATGAATATACTTCAACCCACATAAAATTTGGTAAATAAAACTCTGGATGTGAAATTCACTAAATTGAGTGGTTGAATAGATTACTCTCGCCAAATCATAATTACAAAGTTCTTGATAACAATATAAACCTTCATACCCTGGAACGTGAACGATATCCAAGTCAATCAATGAAATAATCTTATTGGTTAGTATCTTCAATTAAAAGCAATTTAAATTTTAACTTACATTTTTATGGCCATTAAAATGGTCCATTAATTTCAATTCTCTAATGGCTCTCTTTAATAAAGTCTCTGAAAGAAATATTTTAGATATCTTTTTAATGGCAAGTTTTGGATGGCTGGGGGATTTCACATCAATGGCAGAACAAACCGTCCCATAAGACCCTTTACCAAGTAAATCTAGTAGTTGATAACGATCACTAACAAGAAATTTCCATTCCTCATATATGGCCTTCCCATTCTCAACAGCAGGACCAAAATCCACCATTTGAACACCCTCATTTACCCCACTTCGAGACCTTCCAAAGAGTCTAATTATTGATCTTCCTCTTTCTTCAGCTTCATTCATATTAATGGTTGCAAAAAATAAGTGCACACAGAATGGTGAATCCCAATATAAATAGAAACGGTACACACACGTCCACCAGATTTTCCAACAGTAAAAAAATTTTATTCGCATTGAAAAATTGATTCATACAATTAAGCTACCAAGATGAGTTCTTCAAATTGTAGATATTATGAAAACAAGTACCCTGAAGTGGATGAAGTGGTCATGGTCAATGTGCAAGAAATTGCAGAAATGGGTGCATATGTCAAATTATTAGAATATGATAATATTGAAGGGATGGTTTTATTATCAGAATTATCAAGAAGACGTATTCGTTCCATACAAAAGTTAATTAGAGTCGGTAAAAATGAAGTTGCCGTTGTTTTAAGAGTCGACAAAGAAAAAGGATACATCGATTTAAGTAAAAGAAGAGTTAGTGCCGAAGATATCGTTAAATGTGATGAAAGATATAATAAAGCCAAAGCAGTTCATTCCATATTAAGACATTGTGCTGAAAAATTCAACATTTCATTAGAAGAATTATACAGAACTATTGGATGGCCATTATATAAGAAGTACGGACACGCCTACGATGCATTTAAGATTTCTATTAGTGATCCAACCGTTTATGATGATATTGTTCCACCAACCAAAGAGATTTTAGAAGAATTAAAGTTATATATTTCTAGAAGATTAACTCCACAAGCAATAAAAATAAGAGCCGATGTTGAAGTGTCATGTTTCAGTTACGAAGGTATTGATGCTATTAAAAAGGCATTAAGTGAAGCTGAATCTGTTTCAACTGAACAAATGCAAGTAAAAGCTAAATTAGTGGCTGCTCCTTTATATGTTATATCTGTACAAGCATTAGATAAAAACCAAGGTATTGAACTTTTAAATAAAGCTATTGAAAAAGTATCTTCATCAATTGAACAATCTGGAGGTATTTGTAAAATTACTATGGCTCCAAAAGCAGTTACTGCAACTGAAGATGCTGAATTACAAGCTTTATTAGAAAGAAAAGAAGCTGAAGATAAAGAGTCATCCGATGAAGAAGAAGATTAAAACATGAAGAAGAAGAATAAAATTCTGTATTAATAATATACATAGGTAGGAAAAATAATGTCTATATATGCGTTTAATTTCATTAAAATGGAAGTGATTTGGTTATCACCAATTGCTTCATATTGGCTCTCTCTATTATATAACCAGGTAAATTTGGAATCAATTGGGATGGGATTCTCAAATCAGTAACTGAGTTTGGTATAATTAATTGATCAATTTCAATTAATTCTTGATTACCACTTAAATCAAGAGTTTTTAAATTATTACCAAACCTTACATTACGTATCATTCTAACGTCATTATAACTTAAATCTAAATGTTCTAAGCTATTAGGGAAATCTATTGATTCCAACGATTTAATATTTTGATATCCAAGGTTTAATATTTTTAAAGAATTTGGTAATATTACATCTTTTAAACTACTTATTCTTTTATCATTATCATCTAAATCAGGATCCATTTCTAAATCCAAAATTTCAAGATTTAATGGGAATAAAACGTTTTTTAAAGTAGTAATTAAATTATTACCTAAATAAAGAGCCTTTAAATTACTTGGAAATTGTACTTTATTTAAGGTTTTAATATTGTTGTTTGATAAATATAATTGTTCAATGGTGTTTGGTAATTTCAATGGGTTTATACTATTGACTCCATTATTACCTAAATTTAATTGTTTTAAATAATTTGGTAATTTAAGACCTCTAGTATTTGTCATTGATTCTTGTAGATTTAAAGTTTCAAGCAGATCAGGGAACTTTATACCTGTCATGGAATCATTCGGAATACACAGTAGATCCAAATGTTTTAAATGATCAGGAAATTTGGCACCTTTTATATTATCAATAGGATTAAAACTTAATGATAAATTTTCAAGATTATTAGGGAATTCAATTCCTCTTATATTATCAATTCTATTATATGATAAATCCAAAGTTTTCAAATTATTTGGAAATTCACAATAATTTAAAAAGTAGATTTTATTATCTTGCAAATTAAGAGTTTCTAAAGATGAAGGGAATTTGATATTATCAATAGAGCTAATACAATTATTACTAGCCAAAAGAACCTTTAAATTGGATGGAATCTTGAAACCTGTTAATGTTTCAACAGAATATCCACCAATAATATTGATTACTTCCAAAGTTTCAGGAAATTTCACTCCTGGAAAAAATCTAATACAATTACTACCATAATCAAAGATCTTTAAATTGTCCCAACTTCGTATATCATCTTGGATTTCTTCACCCAATTTGGTCAAGTCGTCCTTTTCCGTTAAATAAACCGTACTGACTTCATATTTATGAATTATAGACACATGAGTTACTTTGTCTGGTGCTAATTCTTTTAAAGTGCTTAAAAAATTATTATATTCATTTTTTTCAAATTCGGTATAATCCGTTGCCCATTTCTTCGTACTGTCAAAGTTAAAGTGATAACCTAATTCTTTACAATCTGAAAGTAAAGGTTTATGATTCTTCAAAAAGTCTATGATTTTTTTGATATTATTTTCAAATTCATTATTGTATTCTACACAGATATTGATATAAGGATACGATTTATTAAGATCAACTTTATCGAGATCATTAAACTCTATGATGTCACTTGAATGGCTAAGGGAGTCTATTTGTTCTTTTATGTATGGATATTTGGGTTTATCATATAATAGGATTAGTCTATTGATGCTCATCTCGGGACCATGAGATGGGTCTTGGGATATGAGGGTTTGTTTTTCGGCTACTTCTGCTTCCATGATGATTTTATCTATGTCTGAGCCATTAGTATCTTCGTGTGTATGGGAAAGAAGCTGGGGATCCGTGGGGATTGAGTTCTCTGATGAGATACCGTCCATGGTGTGTTTAGTAAATTTTGCTTTTGGCGCGGAAAATGCCAACTAAATGGCTGCAAAAACCGATGCCATTTGGTTTCAATGTGTATTAATATATGCCATATATACAGAGATTAGGAGTTAGTTTTGGTTAATAAATAAATGATCGTTAATAGTTTTGAGATTACTAAACCTTGGTAGTCCAAGAAAAGGAGTATTTCAAGATTTTACGTACTGGTACTTTAATGTCTATAACATCATGTAAATCGTGGTCTTTTTCTTCTTGTTCCATCAAGGAATCTCTTCCAAGGATGAACCCTTTTAATAATAATAATGATAATGTACATACTGCAAATGATACACCTGCAAAAATAGAACAATTTCTATAAGCTGTTGGATCTACTAAACCATGTTGTTTAACCAAAGAGATCCCAATAATAGGTGAAGCGATCCCAGAAGCACCTAAAAAGCACCAAATCATACTGAAACTGATATTCATTTTCTTGATACCAACCAATCTAGCAATAATTGGTGCCATGGTAGACCAAATACATCCCATTAACCCACCAATTAGTAAACTGAAAACAATCACAGTGGCATAATTACGGGCAGGAATCCACATGGCTAAACATAAAATGGTACTTAATGCATAACAAGCTGCTGTCATATTAATGGCTCCAAGTTTATCAGCAATCATCCCCACTGTTGGTCTTAAAATAAGTGAACCAAGTTGAATCATTGCAGAACAAATCGATCCTTGGTATTCACTATATCCCAAAGAAGTGGTAAAATGTGCTACAGAGTATAATGTCACCACATATCCAAACATACAGGTTATTACATATATCACACAAATCCAACATCCCAAGTTACTAGCAACACTTTTATCATAGAATGTGAATTGAATTTGATGTTGCAGAGAACGGTTTTTAAAGAGAAAGATCGCTACCCATACCAATACAAAAGATATAATACTTTGGGTTCTTAAGGCCCAAAAAACACCCTTTTCTTGTTCAATTTTTTGCATCGCCAAATTGAACAAAATCCCTCCGGCCCCAGAACCAGCAGTAGAGATTCCTCCGGCCAAAACTCTTCTTTTCTTAAAGAATTGTGGTAAAATGGTCTGCGCTGGTAACGAAATCATCGCCAATCCAATACTTTGCATCAAACCTTGAGTCAAATATAACTGCCACAATTTCTTCGAAAAACTGGCCAACATCAACGACGTGAACTGGAAACAATTGCCCACGATAATGGAGTTCTTAACCCCAAGAAGACCTTGTAAATAGTTCAATACCGGAGCAAAAGAGAGGGCCGTACCGAACGCTAGACCTCCTATAGCAGCATAATCGAGCCTCGTGGCTCCTTTAAACGTCTCGTTGTTCTGGTAGACGGAAAAGTAGATGGCAAACCCGGAGTTCATTCCCCAGGTGCTGAAGTTTAAAAGGAAACAAGCAAAGCATACTACCCAGCAGTAGCCTCTATCAAATACGAGGTCTTGATTGGACTCCAGAGAAGACGGATTTTGTTGCAATTCGGCGTTACCTGGCGACGTTTCTGCAAGTTTATCGGAATTGTCATCTTTGGATTCATAATCGCCGCTTTTCATCGTAGGAATAGGACTTGAATTCGTGCTGGGGGACCTTTCCATGGTGAAGATGAGCTTTATATAAAGTTCCGCGCAAGATGTGTCATCGGAAACCGGGCAGGGCAGCGGTCCGCTTACCGGTATTTTGGACTGGATTACAAAGCGAAGAGGAAAAGCCGTTTTCATTTCCGAAGGTTAAAGGTTAAATGATGTGATTGGCTTGGAATAAGAGGTGGAAAGAGGTTCAGGAGATGTTCTGTAGAAATAAAAATTTTCATATCGGTGTTAGAGTCTCTAACTCCGCAGCGCATTGCTCGTCCCAAACGGGCAGTCGCTAAGATCGGAAACCGTACCAAAATCGCTAAAGGCATTAGCTGGCTGCTGTGGCTTATTGGTGATTCACCGGTGGGGGGATGGGCCAGGAAGAGCGGTTTGACGGTGTATGTTGATATTTGTGGTGTTGGTGAGGATCTCTGGCCCTAATTGGTCCTCAGAAGGTTTACCATGTACTAAAAACTGTTTAGAGCACATGAATATCATATGTATGTAATATAATACCTAAAAGCTAAAAAAAATATAACTTGGGGCAAGCCGGGAATCGAACCCGGGACCGCTCGCACCCCGAGCGAGAATCATACCTCTAGACCACATGCCCTAAAAGTAGTCTTAAATTGGTATAATTAATTGATATTCGCACGAACTGTATGTGTTGGCATTATATATAAATAACTTTAAAGCCCTGTCAGTTTCAAAATTTTCAATTGCATATCAGTATTAACTTGCTCAAAATACGCCACAATGGTCAATAAAACAACCCATTAGTGTCCACCTTCCCAAATAATCTCTTCTTATCTAAACCTCTTCATCGCGATGAAATTTTTCACTCATGATACCACTTAGATTTGGTTTCATACGAAGGCTTACAACGTCTTTGGCCTTGAAAAATGATGCTCTAAACAATATTCCCATACATAGAACAAGAGATATTGGTATTATTGCCCATATAGACGCCGGAAAGACCACCACCACAGAAAGAATGCTTTATTTCAGTGGGAAGACTAAAAGAATTGGAAATGTAGACCAAGGTGACACTGTTACAGATTATCTTGAAAGTGAAAGAGAAAGAGGGATAACAATTCAGCTGGCAGCAATCACTATTCCTTGGAATAACCAAAAAATCAACATCATAGACACCCCAGGACATGCGGATTTTACATTTGAAGTCATAAGATCATTGAGAGTTTTAGATGGTGCAGTGACGATCTTGGATGCGGTTGAAGGTGTAGAAGCTCAAACCGAAAAGGTGTGGAAACAAGCCCAGGAACTTAACTTGCCTAAAATAGCATTTATAAACAAGATGGATAGAGTTGGTGCTGGGTTTAGTAGAACTGTTAAAGATATAATTCAAAAATTGCAGACCAGAGTAGTGGTTTGTAATTTACCTTATTTTGAGCCTGGAAAAGACAGTTCTATAGATTTTAAAGGAGTAATTGACATTTTGCACCAAAAACTCTTGGTTTGGGACCTTGAAAATGATGAAACTGGTAAGACTGTAAAGGTTTTAGATGTCTCAGACAATCCAGAAATTAGTGAAATCATCAAGCAATCGAGAGAATCGATGATTGAAACATTAGGAGAGTTTGATGAAGCTATTGTTGATTCATTTTTAGAAAACGACGAAGATTGTACGAAGATTCCATTGAATCTTATAACCAACGCTATTCGTAATGCATGTCTCAGTAATGAGCTTACACCAGTCTTTTGTGGGCTGGCTTTTAAAAATATAGGTGTTCAGCCATTGATGGATGGTATTAACGACTTTTTACCTTCACCAACTGAAATCACTTTGCCTGAAATCAAATCATCTAAAAAACTTTCAAAGTCTAAAAAGAAGAAATCTCAAGCTGACCAAGAAGTGAATGTACCAGTTAAAATGGATAAATCTAAAGGACTTGTGGTTAATAACAATCCAAATTTAACGGTTGCGTTGGCTTTCAAAGTTATCATCGATGAAATCAGGGGCCCAATGACCTTTTTCCGTGTTTATAGTGGTAAATTCTCTCGTAATGGTACTTTTATAAACACCAGAACCGGTAAGAAGTATCCTCTGAAGAACTTATTGCTTATGCATGGGGATGAACCTCAATCTGTTCCACATATTTCTTCTGGGAATATTGGGGTTATTTCGGGTAATGAAGAGATTATCACAGGTGATACATTGGTGATGACATCTTCGAAGAACTTCAATGATATTGAAAGCAATTTGAAACTCCATTCTATAGAAATTCCACCACCGCTTTTTAATTCTTCAATTGAACCATTGACTGCTGGTGATACGAGATATATGAATGAATGTATCGCCTCTTTATTGAGAGAAGATCCCTCATTGCATGTACATGTAGATGAAGAGATGGGACAAACCATTCTTAGTGGGATGGGTGAATTACATCTTGAAATCATTAGGGATAGGTTATTGAAAGATATGAAGGCCAAAATAAAGCTTAGAGACGTGGCTGTTTCTTATAAAGAAACATTATCGAAGCCGGTTTATGAAAAATTCCTGTTAAGTACTGAAGAAGGAATTTCTATTGAAATTGAAGTGGCATCATTTGAAGGTAATTCTGCTGATAGTGAATTTGCTGATGAAGAAGGTGCTGAGTTGATGGAAATTGATAATAATATTATTATTTTTGAACCTCAAGCAACACCACAATATATGTACGATGCCATTGATCAAAGAAGATGGAAGTGTGAACATTCATTAGAAGTACTTCAAGATTATATTATTAATGGATTATCTGTTGGCTTATCACTTGGAGGACCAATTGTTGGACTCCAACTTAACTCAATGGTTATAAGAATCAAAAAATGGGATTTCCCCATCGAAGATAAGACCATAAACGTCTCTAAGCTATTAGAAATCAGTAGAAGAGTTTTAACTAATGCAGTGTCTGAAATACCAGATGAAAATTTTACAATTCTTGAACCTATCATGGAAACTAAAGTTTATATTACTTCAGATAAATTAGGAGAAGTTAGTCATGATTTAACTACTAGATGTCAAGCAACAATCCTTTCAATTGAAGATGACGGTTCGGATAGCGTTGAAAAGGTTAATTGGGCAATTGAAGAGGCTAATAAGATATATTTACCTTCAGATTATACCATGCAACAAACACAGGCGCAACAAGTAAAGAACATGAAGATAATTGTGGCCCAAACACCTTTAAGAGAAATGATAGGATATTTGAGTAAGCTTCGACTGATTACCAAGGGAAGAAGTACTTTCGATATGACATATTTGGGTATGAACCGTGCCAATAAGACTAGAGTTGCAACCATATTGAAAGATCTAGAGGTTTAGGCACCAGAGGTTGGGTACCAGAGTGTTGGGCCCTCGTCTCTACATCAGAGACATACTTGTACATACATACACACTATACTATTATCCTATATACCTCTAACGACCCACTTCTTCTATATCGTCCCCTTCTACTTGTCTTGCTCTCGTCACCTCTCGTCATTTCTCGTCCTCCCGCACCGTCCCATCCCACTGCCGTCCTACCGTCCCACCACCTCAATCGCTTCGCAACCTCGCTGAAAAAATCACATTCTAACACATCATGGATTCACTAGACTCAAAAGACCTCTCTGCATCTTCCTCCAATTCCTCCTTTGTTCCTATCGATAAACAACTCGTGTTCGATGCCATCCAAGTAATTGACGAATCAAAGCAATTCAATGCCAACATCCTCGATTATATCGAAAAAACCGCTCCCGTCTCCACCATCGGTAACAATTATCACATTATATCAGTTTTTGGGTCCCAGTCCACCGGGAAATCAACACTTTTGAACAAATTATTCAACACAAACTTCGATGTTATGGATGAAACTCGTAGACAACAGACCACCAAGGGGATCTGGATGGCATATTCCCCGGCCGTTAACTCGAATCATAGACATAATAATAAGAATGAAAACATCTTTGTCATGGACGTTGAAGGTTCTGATGGGATTGAACGAGGTGAAGATCAAGATTTCGAACGGAAAGCTGCTCTTTTTGCGTTATCTACAAGTGAAGTGTTGATCATTAACATTTGGGAACACCAAATCGGGCTTTATCAAGGTGCTAATATGGGGTTGTTGAAGACGGTGTTCGAGGTCAATTTGTCGTTGTTTGGCAAGAGTAAGTTGCAAGCAAACGACCATAAAGTGTTACTTTTGTTTGTAATTAGAGACTTCATTGGAGTCACTTCTATCGACAGTTTGGCAGAGGCCTTGACTAGAGATTTGAATAAGATGTGGACTGATTTGAACAAACCTTCAGATTTGGCTCATTTGAAATTTGACGACTTTTTTGACGTTAAATTCCACGGCTTAGGGCATAAAGTCTTGCAGGAAGAGAAGTTCAACAGCGACGTTAAAGATTTGGGTGATAAATTCATTGATCATGACAACCCTCAATTCTATTGGTCTCCAAAATATCATCATAACATTCCTATTGATGGTTGGACCATGTATGCCAACAATTGTTGGGATCAGATCGATTCTAATAAGGATTTGGACTTGCCTACTCAACAGATTTTGGTTGCAAAATTCAAGTGCGATGAGATCTTGAATAACTTGTACCATGAATTCATCGGTAAATACGATGCTTTGTTTGATGGTTTGGATGATGATTATCACCAAATTGGCTTGGTGATGGCGGATTTGATGTCTGATTATTTGCAACAATTTGAGATGTCTGCATCTAAATATAATCAGGTGGTGTATCAACAGAAATCCTTAACATTAACCGAAAAGATTCTTTCAAAATATCAGGAATCGTTTAATAAGTATGCTAAGAAGTTGATTTCGAAACTTGTTAAAGATTTCAAGAATCAACTTGAAGATAATTCTGATGCTAAATTCATTGATAAAGTCACTACTTTAACCGTAGAAAAGAAATCACAACTCAACAAGAACTTGGGATTGATTTCTTTGAATGGAAGACTCGTATCAAATGAATTTGAATCTGATTTAGATGCTCAATTAGAAGAACTTATCTCTAAACAACAAACCATTGAATTAAATGGAATTTTTAATAAGTTAATCAAAAAATTGGGCACTCAATTAACTAAAACCATTACTTTTGAAACCAATGATGTTAAAGAAGATACTTGGGATATAATTTATAGTAAATTCGAATCTCTACTTGTAAGTTTATTGGAACCATATACAGTACAAGAAAACGGTTCTACTGCGTATGATTTGGCGCTTGGTATTGATAAAGAAACCACCAAAAAATCCATTGAAACCTTTAAATTTAAATCATGGATTAAATTTCATCAATTAACTAAAAAAATCCTTTCTAAAGATAATATTTTAAATATCTTAAAAGAAAGATTTGAAGGGAAGTTTAGATATGATGAAAATGGAGTTCCAAGACTCTATTCTAATGAATTTGAATTAGATAAAAGTTTCAATGAATCTAAACTTTATGCATTAAAGGTACTCCCATTACTTTGCATGATTAAATTAAAAGATTCGAGTGAAATTATTCCTAAATATGATATTTTTGATACCAAATCAAGACAAGCATTTGGTATTGATACGAGCGCAGATGATCATGATTCAGATAATGAAGATGAAGATTCAAATAAATTCTCTCATATAGTTTCAGAGCATGAAAAGAATGATATTTTAAACAAATTCAAAAAAGAAGTCGATGCAAGATATATTGAAACAAAGAGATCAATTATTCAGCTGGTTACTTCGATTCCATACTATATTTATCTTGTTATAATGGTATTAGGATGGAATGAATTTATGGCAATAATTAGAAGCCCTATATTTTTCACCTTAAGTTTATTATTAGGTGGAGTTGCTTATGTGATGTATCAATTGAATTTAATTAAACCGGCCATGGCAGTTGGTCAAAAGATGCTTGATGAATCAATTGTAATTGCAAAAGCAAAATTAAAAGAGTTTCTTATAGATGATAACGAATTTCATCAACGTAATTTTAATAAGATACAAAATAAGTCAGAAAATGACAATAAGCCTGTAGTTACTGAAGAGATTGAATTAGATGATTTAAGTGAAAAATAAGTAGTTAAATATTTCAATGCAACATTTTAGTATTTTGTAACGAAAGAAAAAATGTAACCTGGATCAAAGTAGTGCGCGTGTTACAATCTTCATTTATATATGCAACACGATAAGACTAGAGAGCCCCGCGTTGAATGGATGTCGTAGACCTCTTAATTACGGATTAAGGTAACCACCGCTAATAATAATAGATTTGATAGTATATGGTTGCATTTAACAGCATATACGAATAATATTGGTTAGTTCATCGAAGGTTATGGGCGGTTACATAATACAAGACTTGGCTTATGGCAACGATGTTCATTAGACCCATGTTGTATATTCGGTCTTGGATTTAATAATGTTGTACGGCACTTGAATAACGGCAGCTATGGCTATCATAACCGATTAAGATAGGCCGAGAGGTGGACATGGTGGTGGTAGTGGATGGGCCGGATGGCAGTAAGTGTGGTGCAAATAGGCACGCGATATGAAATCGAAACCCTCAGAAATGCCTTGTACTTCCCCTTTCTTAATCTCTTAGCTCCCCTTTTTAGCTTTAGATCCCCCATCTTTGGATTTAAAGCCTCCTTCATACTTACTCTGGACTCCCCGAATCCAACACAACACCAATGTAGAGAAGCAACCACACATTAACCATCTTACTCATCGCCATCCAATAGTATAACCATTCGCCCAATCATCTAAGCATTAACATCACTGCCGAACCTTCCCTCTAATTACATCAGGTATTGTACCAAACCACTGTAACCCCCCCATACCTCCCCCATCTCTTTGTTCAATCGGCAATCAGATCTACCTAATCAGACATTCTATCGCGACATCCCAATAATAAAGGTCCATTCCTGGTAACGAAATTTGGTACAACCTCAAAAAAAATACAACCTTACTCTGGTTGTACCCAGTATTCAGTGTAACCTTATCAAATTTAAATTTATATAACTACATATAGGCTTTCCAAAAATTATATTCATATTTCTAACTCGTTTATTGTTCCTTTTTAATTAGCATCAACACCTACTTCCTCCTCATTAAATGTGTCTGTTCAGTTTAGTTGACTCTGTTGAGTCAGTTGATTCCATCCCGGTACAAATATCACCAGTTAACATTAAACTGTTAAACCTTAAAAATTCAATAATTACTGACGACTTATCCATACTGGAAGATGATATCATCAATACCTCCGAAGATTTCGATCAAGATTTGTTCTCTCATATCATAAATCAATTTAATAGTAAGGTAAAACCTGATCAAATTGACAGACTTTCCAACCAATTACTTAATGATTTTAATGAATCTTTAACTGATAATTCCCCTTTAACCATGTTACCAAATTTCAATATCAGACCAACTGGTAAAGAATTTGGGAACTATTTAATAATTGATTTAGGTGGATCAACTCTTCGAATTTCAATAGTTGAAATCAAACCTTTTAAAAATGAACAAGAAAATCGTTCTGAAAGAGTTAATATTGTAATTGAAAGAAAATGGATAGTTAATAATAGTGATAAGATGTTGGATAAATCTTTTTTCAAGATGATTGGAGAGAGAATTATCGATACAATTAAGCAACAAGATTTAATTAGTTTAAAAGATGATATCATTAATGTTGGTATTTCATGGTCTTTCCCATTAAAACAAGTGAGCCATAATTCAGGTAATATTGTTCACGTAGGGAAAGGATGGACAATTTCAGAAGAAATTTACGATCAAGATTTGAAGAAAATCTTGGAATCTTCATTAAAAGATAATTTCAATTTAACTATCGATGTTAAAGTGATTATAAACGATTCATTAGCCGTTTTTGCAGCTGGTTCTTTCTTATCATCAGATTTAAAACTTGCCATGGTTTTAGGTACTGGATATAACTGCTGTTGTTCGTTATTAACTAATAAAATGCATTTACAAAAATCATTAAATCAAGAAGCTTTATTAATTAATAGTGAAACTTCATTATTTGGATCAAATTTATTTGAATTAGCTAATGAATTTGATTTTAAAATTGATAAAAGATTTAATGGTTCACCAATTAAATCTCATATGGTTGCAAATAGTGATGAAATTTTATTTCAACCACATGAAATAATGACTAGTGGTAGATATTTACCAGAATTAACCAGATTAGCTTTGGTTAAGCTCATTGAAAATAAAGATATTTTTGTTAATTTCGAAAATAAATTACCAAAATTGTTTATTGAATATGATGGTTTTTCAAGTGAATTACTATGCTTAATATCTGAAACAGACGATTTGCTCAAAATTTCAGAAGAATTTAAAAGAGAATTTAATATAACAGACGAAGTTTCTATTGAAGATATCAATAAGCTTAAATTATTGGTTGATTCAATTATTAAAAGAGCAAGTTATGTAGTTGCAATTTCTCTTATAGCTTACATTAAATTACTTGTGTACCACAATAATGAGACCTTTCCTACAAATAAGTTGGTAATTGGTTATGTTGGTTCGATTTTAGTATACTTTAAAACTTATAGACAAATGATTACTGATATGGTTAATGGTGATGAGTATATTAGAGGAATTGACTTAACAGTAGAGTTAATGTCGATAGATGATAGTTCTATAGTTGGACCAGCTATTGGTGCTGCGTATTATATAGATTAATGCATGTATGAACTGGGATGTTATAGAACTGTGATATTATGGGGGAAGAAACGAACTCTGGACTCCAGTAAGCGTAATGAACAAGTTTTGTATTCTGGTCTTCTGTAGGCTGTTGGTCTCTTCTTGGGCTGTAGCTCTTCTTGGCCTCTTAGGCTCTTTTTAGACTCTTTTTTGGCTTTTCCAGGTCTGATCAATACCTTTACTTTCACAATACTCCAAACTTATATTACCTACTTACAATTTACTCTTAAGTCCTTTGGCTTCAAAATCAGATACTAATAACACATTAGAATGATCTTGTAAATAGCTTGAAGGATATTTACCGTCTTGTTTACCATTAATAGTCTTATCTAATGCAAATTGTTTAGATTTACCCAATACTATTACTATAATTTCATCTGAATTATCAAGAATGGTAGAAATACCTACTGATAATGCATGTTTTGGAACTTTTGAAGGATTGTTACCAAAGAATCTTGAATTGGCTTCAATAGTAGATTGAACTAATGAAATCTTTCTGGTTTTTGAGTCTCTAGTAGATCCAGTTTCATTAAATGCTAAATGACCTTCAACTCCCATTCCACCAAGGAATAAATGAATTCTTCCATATCTTTTAATCTTGGCTTCATAATCAGCACATTCTTTTTCAACATCTTTAGCTAATCCGTTTAAAATGTTAATATTCTCTTTTGGTATATCGATATGGTTGAAAAATTTATTAAACATAAAATAATGATAACTTTGATCATTTGATGGTGGTAATCCCAAATATTCATCCATATTGAAAGTAACAACATTTTTAAATGAAACTTTACCTTGTTTATAAGCTTCAATTAATTTTGCATAAATACCTTCTGGAGATGAACCAGTTGGTAATCCCATTACAAAAGGTTTTTGTGGGGTTGGATTAAAACTATTGATTTTATTAACTATGTATTGAGCAACATAACTGGATGCGTCTTCTTTATTACTGAAAGTAGCTTGTCTCATAATTTAGTGATTTTTATTAAAAAGAAATAACCACTACTTTTATATCATTTGAAAAATAAAAATGTAACGCTAAGACTATTGTTCTATGGTTGCAATAATATTTTTACTGATAGTGCGGTACTTTTGTTCGTGTCTAAACCGGTTACCCAATGTAACCATATGTAACCCTCAGATGATGTTACATCTTGTAACCTTATCAGAAATATACTTATATTAATGTTACAAGTGCCAGTTTTTCAAATACTGGAAAATTAAATTAAAAATGAGTTATACTAGGTTTACTAATTGTCATTTAATTGATAATGGAATAACATATTTCAACACTGATCTTTATGTTGATAATAATACTGGTAAAATAACTACCCCTAAAGATAACGCAAAAGTTATCGACTTAAATGGTAAATACCTTGCACCAGGACTTATAGATGTTCAAAATAATGGGTTTTTCGGATTGAATTTTTCAAACTTGAACTCAAATAGTTCTCCACAAGAAGTTGAGATTTTTAATAAGAAATACCATGATGTTATGAAGAAATTTTTGAGTACTGGGGTTACCTCAGTATGTCCTACAGTTACATCAAACTTCCCAGAAGTCTATGAAAAAGTCTTACCAATTTATAAAAAGAATAGAAATTCAGAAGAAACTGATTCTCTTGGTGCCCATTGTGAAGGTCCTTTCATCAGTCATTTAAAGAAAGGATGTCATCCAACTGAAACTTTTGTAGATGCAAAAGATGGAGTCCATAAAATTGAAGAAATTTATGGATCTGAGAACTTATTAGAGAATGTTAGTATTATAACTGCTGCCCCAGAAATCCCTGGGGTTTTGGAAAGTATTCCAAAGCTTGTTAGTAAAAACATTGTTTATTCCATTGGTCATACAAATGCTGATTATGAAACTGGAATTAAAGCTGTTGAAAATGGATGTACCATGATTACTCATTTATACAACGCTATGCCACAACCACATCACAGAGATGTTGGTGTTATTGGTTTAATTAACACTCCTATACCTAATAATACCCCATATTTTGGATTAATTTGTGATGGTATTCATGTAGATGCTTCAATGGCTTCTTTAGCTTATAAATCACATCCAGATAAATGTATCTTAGTCACTGATGCCATCTTTTTATTTGGATTACCAGATGGTTCTTACAAATGGGATACAAGAAATATTGTTAAAGAGGGATTTAAATTAACTTTAGAAGGAACTAAAACTTTAGCTGGTTCAGGTACTTCTTTAATTCAATGTGTTAGAAATTTAATTGACTGGACTTCAATTACCTTAGCTGAAGCTGTTAAAGCTGCTACTAATAACCCAGCTAAATCATTAGGTATTGAACTGGAAAAGGGATTTTTAAATGTTGGTTGTGATGCCGATTTAGTTGTTTTAGATGAACATGCGTTTATTCAATCTATTTACAAATTAGGTAAGCCAGTTAAAGTCAATGATTATAATCAACCAGCAAAATTGATGGCACAATTGTAAGTTTCTCCTGTGGTACATATGTGACTGTCTAGTAACCATATTGCGGTTGGGTACATTTTTGCAACCATTCTCGGTACATTTTTGCAGCCATTTTTGGTACATTTTTGCAACCATTTCCAAGTTAGGTGCTCCTTTTATGTGTTGCCGTGTGTTTTTAGTAAAAATATAGATAATAATATAAATTGCATATTTGTTATAACACCATAATAATCCCCTATCAAATAATTGGGTATTTATTCAGTGATGTCTTGTGAGTCAATTTACCAAGTAGTGCGGTGTACAGGGCCAATCAAATGCGAACTCGCTATATGATTTGTTTAAGGATCACCACACATAAACTACCAATTAATGGGGCATGTCAAGCTCTTTTAAACTCTATACGGTGCTACGCTACAGCTGCAAATATAAAGAATTTCCATGATAAACAACAACTTCCAAATTGGCCTAAATCGAAAGATCCAACACCTCAAGATATTTTCAACTTATCAGAGAAAGATTTCAAATTATCCCATTTAGAATTTACCAAACTTATTAAACAAACTTATAATAAGTACTTGAAGATATATCATCCCGATATCTTAAACAATGTCGAGGTTTTAGATGAAAAAAATAAACTAATGACTAATGAAACTAAGAGACAACGTTTTGATAAGATTCAAAATGCTTATGATATCCTTAAAGACCCTAGAAGACGTGTAGCATACGGCAGATCTGCAACAACAAGCTGGGAGTCGTATCATCCTCAAGCATCTGGATTCCAGAGTTATAGAATGGCTAATGCACATCGTAAGAAGTATGCATTCAATCAAGATGAAGAATTTTGGCAAGCGGGAACTTGGGAAGATTATTATAAGATGAAATACGATAGAGAACCTCCAACACGTGAAGAATTTGAACGGAATAAATATAAAATATTAACCGGAGTGTTAGTTGTAATGGGGATCACTACTACCATTCAATTAATTTTGGCATTTGATAAAGCTAATGATGACAAATACCAAGCCCACTTAAATTCATTAAAGTTGATGCAAGAGCTTAATAATAATTATAACCTTCCTGGGGAATTCAATTCCAGATTTTCTAATGTGAGAAGACTATTATTACATAGAAGATCTAATATCACTGATGAACAACTTCGTAAAGAAGTGGAACAAGAAGATGCAAAGTTGTTGACCGATTTGGCGAAGAAGGAGATCAGTAAGTCACAATAAGTAGCAATGTATGATTATTAACGATAACAATGTGTAGACGGTGTATAAAAGATGGCTTTTTGCAGCCATGGTTATTTTACAGTTTATTCTGCAGCTTATTTTACAGTTTATTTTGCAGCTTATTTCGCAGCCATGAGATATGGCAGTCCTAGCATATCTTGAAATAACTCTGTCTTCGGGATGTCTCTGCTCTCCAAAGTACTCCCAAATGTATCCCATATAGAATCTCTACAGCCTCATCCCATTACTATCATAACCCGCCCAATTAAAGGGGCTGTGATAACGGATGTACCTACCTGAGTCATCACCGCGAGGGTGAAAAAATTCACCAGAATCATGGACTTTACTAAACCAGAAACAGTACTTAACCTTAACAATATACGTCAAGTGTTGGTTAGAATGGAGGAATCCATTGTGTTTGCCCTCATTGAAAGAGCACAATTCTATCTGTCCCCTTCAGTTTACGAAAATGGTAAACATATTCCAGATTTCGATGGCTCAATGTTGGACTGGTTCTTGATACAAGTTGAAAAAACCCATTCTCAAGTCAGAAGATACGAAGCACCAGATGAAACTCCATTTTTCCCAGAGAAATTATTACCTATCATCTTACCTTCAATTGAATATCCTAAGATTTTAGCCAGTTATTCATCAGAAATAAACGTCAATGAAGAGATTAAACGTTTCTATATAAACGATATTGTTCCCAAAATTTCCATTAAAGAAGGAGACCAAAAGGAAAACTTGGGATCAGTTTCATGTTGTGATGTTGATTGTTTACAAACTATTAGTAGAAGAATCCATTTTGGTAAATTTGTCGCTGAAGCCAAATTCCAATCAGATAAAGAAAAATATATAGAATTTATTAAAGCTAAAGATATAAAATCCATTGAAAATTCCATCACCAATAAACAAGTAGAAGATAAAATTTTAGAAAGATTAATTATAAAAGCAACCAATTATGGAGTTGATCCAACTACTAATGATAAACCAAAAGTTGATCCAAAATTAATTGCTAAAATGTATAAAGATTACATTATACCTCTTACTAAAAAGGTAGAAATCGATTATTTATTAAGAAGACTTGAAGATTATTAGAGTTATTAGATAATATATAAACAATTTAATTATTATATTTACACTCTAAAAGATTAACCAACCAATAATAAAGGCTAAAATCATTAAAATGATAGTTAATGGGAAAGAAATCCCCCAAGGTTCTTCCTTTGGTTTTTCAACCTCAGTGGTGGTTTCAGCTTTATCGAATTTTTCATTTAATTGTTTAATTTGACTTGAATCATCATCAAATTTAGATTCAATACCAGAAGTGGTGGATTTAGAAATTTCGGGGATCTTTTCAGTTGGTGCTTCTTTTGATAAGCTTGAACCAACGGCTGCAGCAACCGCACCAGCACTAACACCTGCACCAGCGGCAGCAGTGGATGCTTCATTAATAATATCACCACTTTCAACCCCACTGGATTTCTTGATTGGTGATACATCAACTTCACTTGTTTCCTCCTTCATTTCTTCATCAACTTGAGTTTCAATAATATAATTTACTCTTAATTTCTTACTAATTAATTTGGGCTTTTGAGATTTTTCCAACTCCCCCCAAAATTCAGAAACTTTGGAAGAATCGGCATCTTCTGAACAAGGTAAAGCAACTATTAAGAACTTATCTTTACATTTATAATGAGGAGATAAAGGTTGGCTAAAAGCTTGTAAAATAACGGATATTTTTAATGATTCACCAGGGTTTACGATGCTTGCATTGGGTCTGACACAGTATAATTTGGGGGCGGTGGTCTTAACTTTGAATGCAAGAGGTGTTTTGGAGGTGTTTGTAAGCTCGAGATATTCGGTGTTTGGTTTAAGGAAGTCTCCTATGGTTGTTAGTAAACAGACAGCGAATGTTTATGGGTCGGCAATCGGCTGGGATGATCTGGGATGGTTGGGATGATGGAGAGGTTTAAAAACGGCGAGATTCGGCCGATTTGAATGGTTTGGTGGAAGCGTACGATTGGTTCGATTAAATCTGGCTATACATACCTTTAAACTCTAAAGTAGATGGTTCAATTTCCATATTGTCGATAATAAAGGGGAATAAAAAATTTCACCGCGAATGTGAAATTGAGGCACAATCACAAGCTATAAAGCAAGTGGGTGAGGGAAGTGAGGAAGGTGGAAGGATTTGTAGAGATGATTAGAGATGATTAGAGACTTGTAGAGATACTATGGGTATATAGACAAGCTTATATAGACATACTTGTATAGACACACGCTTACACACCTATAGACACACACTAGACTCTCTACACTCCAACTAGTAATCGTCTCCACGACTCACCACTTCCTTTTTATGTGGGTGCAATAATATCGTGTGCTCAAATTGTGCAGTGTAACTTCCTCTAATATCGACCAATGGTGGGTAATCGTTCACCACACCCGCTCTCACCAATTGGTTCAATGCCAACAAGTACTTCTCTTGTCCTAATCTGTCCAAGTATCTTCTACACCAAGGCAAGGTATTGAAATTTTCCTTGATGAAATTTTTCAACTTGGTGGCAGATTCGGGCAAAGAGGCATTTACGTCGGGATTAAGAGAGTAATGAGAGCATTCACCTTCTGAAATAACATAACCATTCCCGGTGGTACCAAAAGTTTCAATTGCAAAAGTTTCACCTTCTTCCATCTTGGTCATATCTCCATTAGCAACTATAGGCACGGATTTATCTCCATGAATTGAGTAAGGAAAGATATTATGACCATTCAAGTTCTTGATACATTTGATAGGATACGATTTCCCATTCAATTCAAGTTCGTAACTTTCCATGGTTTCTTGAATTCTTTCCCCAATATCATTTAATCTGACGTCAATACCAGCTTCTTTGATCCCAGTATTGGTAGCATCTTTGACTGCTTGTAACAAATTGTCGTATTTGTCGTCAAAAGTGAAGGTGAATGCAGAATCAACGATTCTACCGTTAATATGGACCCCAATATCAACTTTCATCACATCTTCATACTTTAAAACCACTTTATCTCCAGCATTTGGAGTATAATGAGCAGCTACATGGTTCAAAGATAACCCAGTAGGGAACCCGATCCCTCCAGCCAATAAGGAGTCGGCATTGGCGTAAGATCTAACGGAATTTTCAATCAAATCGGCGATTTCTGTCATAGTCATCCCAGGTTTAATTGAAGATTTGGCTTTATGACGGACTCTTCTATGGATCTCGGCGGCTTTTCTGAAATCTTGCCATTTGGAATCATCTTGTCTGTCTAAATATCTTTTCTCTTCATCGGTGGTTCTATAACTGTTAACTTCGAGAGGATATTCCATCCATTGACCTTCTGGATAGACCCCATCGGGGTACGAATTCTCAATGGCAGTGACTTTCTTCTTTTTCTTGTTCTTTTTCTTTTTTTTCTTAGATGCTTCGGATGTTTCTACAGGTTCATTGTCGACATCGACATTTTTGTCAACGGGATCGTCGATTTTGACGTCTTGGGTCTTTTGCTGTAAAGCGTCTACTTCACTCATGAAATTTTTTACGTGCGAAATGGCTTGCATTAGAACTGAACAATCTATATAGTGGGTGGTGCGATGGTGCGAGACGGTGCGAGACGGTGCGAGAGGGCTGTTTGGCAGGCTGTTTGGTGGGTGTTTGGCCTGGTTATAGTCTGCCTACCTTGTTGGCTGTGGCATCTGGTGGACGACATTAGAGCCAATGGTCAGCAGTAGAGCTGTCAGCATTATCTCAGCACCTTTCTTAACATTTGGCCTGGTTATTGGCTTTCGTTGTGGCCTGGCCTTGGTGGTTCTTAACTTGGCCTGGCGTCAGTGGCTCTTGGTTAGTTACTCTTAGCAATGAACTTTCATTTAGCCCAATCTTAGCAATGAACTTTCATTTAGCCCAATCTTAGCAATGAGCTATGGTGAGCCCTATCTTAGCAATGAGCTTTCAGAAATCTTAGCAGTTAGCTCAGATCAACTCTCTCAACTCTCTTCAATAGCCAACCTAATCCTTCGTCTCACTATTCTTAAATAACCCCACCTTATCAAAATTAATCATCTTACCATCAACTGTCTGCTTCCCATTCGTCACATTTTGCATCGCCTGGTTCGAATTAGAATTTATCAAATTATGGAAATCTGGCGTTTTAAGAAAATTCCCACTTGGTTTACCCAAATTAGCACCTCCTGGTGATGGAGAGAAAAAATTAACATAATCATTCATATTAAACCCAGCAGGTGTTAACCCTAATCCTGATGATGGTAACCCACTTGCAGGATGGTTTACCAGATTATTGAATAAATTTACAGATGGTGTTAATCTATTGGTTGGGGTTTTACTATTAAATGTAGAAGAGATATGACGTTTTGGCGTTAATGGTGGTGGTGGAACCATAAATGAATTAGCTGAAGAATTAGATGAAGTATGTTTATGAATAAATCCACTGGAAGTTGGAGCGGTAGAACTTTCAGGGACATTAATTATTGGTTTACCATTAAGTTTAGGAGTATTAGGGAAATAAGATTTGGCTGGAGATGGTGAAGTAGCAAGGTACATCAACAAATCAGCTCCTTCTTCATCATTATAACTTTTAGCAGACGGTTGAGTTGGTGTCTTTAAGAGAGGATTTGAAGTACTAGAGCCAGTATTTAACTGTTTTTTAGGTAAAGTAGGAGTGGTTTGTTGGGGGGTTTTATGGCTATTTAATGGCGGCGAAGGTCTAACGTTTGTCTTCAGTGGTGTGGTGTTGGAACTCACCGGTTGCAACACCATGGTTGGTTGAGGCTTCAATGGTGAAGAGTTTCTAGACTTCTTGATTGGACTGTCATTAATAGGAGAAGAGTTAAGTAAAGAGGCCGCCGCCGACGTTCTCATGTGTGTTGGCGACTTGTTATTTGGCGAATAAAGCGGCGATGAAGACGCTAAATAACTAAACTTACTTGGACTTTCAAAAGTCTTCTTGGACACATACTCTTTCAAAGGACTGGCCTTTTTGTTGATGGGGCTAATCAGTTGTTTAGCGGTGATAGATGCTTTGGAAAGCTTTTTCTTCAATTCTTTAGCGATTTTCTCCAATTCTTCCTTTTTCAAAGGGGTTTTGCTTTTATCTATCGTTGTATTTTGTTCGACTTCGACAGAGTTCATTGTGCAGGGGGACTTGGGGGGTTTAGCGGATATAACGGGGCAAAATAAGCACTAGAGGGATTTAAACGACACTAGGATCACGGGAAACAATACAATAACACAGATATGAACTAAAACTTTTGTTGGCTCGAGTTGTAAAGCAAGTAAAGGATTGTAAAAAGACTTGACGCGTTAGCAGGTAAAAAATTCATTTGTCTGGAATAGGAAATATAATTGTGCGTGTGGCTCACGTGAGGTGCCAGGGCGGTGGGCCAGTGGTGTGGTGGTGGGCCGATGGCAGGGAAGGAGGTTGGAGGGAGTGGACGGGGCTGGGGTGGTTGGTTGTGTGGAAGGATAGGGTCGTTTGAGGTCCTTGTGGCCCTTTTGTGGCCCTTTTTGAGCACCTTTGGTGGCCTTTCTGGGGACCTTTGGTGGCCTGTTCTTCGCCCTTGAACCAGGTCGGGGCACGCCGTATGCCAGGCGGCCCGCTCCCAGGCGGTCGCGCCAGCCCGATACTCAGGAAATCTCCGTTCCCAGATTTTCACCGATAAGAACATTATATAAACCCTTATCGGAGACACCCATTATGCTATATTTCTTGCTATTTGTGTGTGTGGTGGTGTACATTATCTCCCAGATCATTACCACCGCCCTCCCCCGCCTTTTCCTTGTCCCCACCCAGAATTGGGCCGATAAAGTCAAACTGGTGATGGAATATCCTACACCAATTTACCTTAAAGTGGGCATTAAACGGTCCAGTTTTAGAAGAAGACTTGTCACATCGTCCATTGATCCTTCCTTCTACAATAACTTCAACAATAACAAGCTAAAGATCCATCCTGTGGACTGTGAGAATAAAGACGAATTTTTCACCAACGGCTTTAAACGTCGTGATATTAGAGATCCCAAACGGAGAAAGTTATACGGTTTTTTCCATCCTTATGCCAACAACGGAGGTGGTGGTGAAAAGGTTTTGTGGCAAGCGGTGCATTCGACGTTGGTCTCAAACGATAATAATATTGCTGTGATCTACACCGTTAACCTAGATGCTCAACCATTGCAAATCACCACCAAAGTTGAAGAGAAGTTTAATATCAAGTTAGACCAAAAGAGAGTTGTTTTCATCTATTTGCGTCGGTTTGGGAACTTAATTGACAACAATTACTGGAAGCACTTTACTTTAATTGGCCAATTATTTGGTTCTTTAATGCTCTCATTGGAAGCGATGTTTGAATTATCGCCAGATATTTGGATAGACACCATTGGCTTACCTGGAAGTTATTGGTTGGTGTATCATGTGCTTAAAATTCCTATTTTGGCGTATGTTCATTACCCAATTCTTCAGCAAGATATGTTTAATAAATTAAAATTCAAGAAATTTAAAGATTTGGTTCGAATTTCACCAAGTTTATCCGATTTAAAAGCAGCAGTTAAGTTTGTTTATTGGTCGGCGCTTTATTATGTATATGTTTATTTAGGATCTTTAGTTGATATTACTCTTGCTAATGGAACCTGGACGTTTAATCATATGAAATCAATTTGGTTTTTGAATTCGGGGGAAATAAGTATTCTTTATCCACCTTGTGGAACTGAGTTCATTAGTCAAACCGAATCCTCAAGGGCTAATAAAATGATTTATATTGCACAATATAGATCTGAAAAGAGACATGATCTTATACTTGAAGAGTATAAAAAATTCTTAAATAATAGTAAAAAATTACCAATTTCCAAGATTCCTACGTTAGTATTCCTTGGTTCTTGTAGAAACAGTGGTGATACTGATTGGTTGAACAAGTGCAAGCAATTGGTTGAAACCTTGGAACTTGAAAAATATGTTGAATTTATCGTAGATTGTTCATATGATGAAATATTACGTCAATTAGCATCAGTTAAGTTTGGATTGAATTCCATGTGGAATGAACATTTTGGAATTGGTGTGGTTGAATATATTGCCAATGGTGTAATTCCATTGGTGCATGGATCTGCTGGACCTCTTTTAGATATAGTGTTAAATAAATCTAATGATGCTTCATTATCATGGAAATCAGATACTGGGTTTTTCTTTAAAAGTAAAAGAGACCCCGATTTTGATAGTTCTATTCAAAAGGACGATGACAAATTGTATTTCCCCCATCCTTTATCGGATGAACCTATCGGGTATCCAAGTTTTAGTAGATTACTTGAAACACTTTTCGTTGAAGAGCCTGAGCTTATAAGCGAAGAAAATCTTGAAGCCATGAGAGATTGTGGAAGAAAGTTGAGTGAAAAGTTCTCTAATAGACAGTTTGGTTCCAACTGGACAGTTTACTCGAGAGATTTGGCAGTTTTAGAAATGAGATACAGAGAAGATAGGCGGATAGGTATTGAGAATTTGCACTGAGGTGATTTATAGAGCATATACGTAATTACTGTGAGGCATTGGGCCCGTTTCTTGCCCGTTTCGTAGACTACAGTGTAGAGTACAGTGTATACTATGGCATCTCTTCCTCTCGATCCATCATCCCCCGCCCATGGCCCTTTATACCCACTCTCTCATCCTCCCATTCTTCTCTCCCACCTCTTCGCCCTACCTCGACCGCACCACCGCACCACCGCACCACACCGTCCCTCCCCCTCCACCGCGCCGCACCCTACCATGCCTTCGCGAACTTTGTCGATCGCGATCAACCAACGAATAACAACACATCAATGAAATTGGATATATCCAAACAACTCTCCATCAGGACAGAACGTGTCAAAGGTTTGGATTTCCATCCCACGGAGCCTTGGATCTTAACCACCCAATACAGCGGTAAAGTCGAAATCTGGTCCTACGCTACAAACACATTGGTCAAATCATTCCAAGTAACCGAATTGCCCATCAGAGCTGGTAAGTTCATCGCCAGAAAAAACTTGATTGTCGTAGGAGCCGACGATTTCCAAGCCCGTGTGTACAATTACAACACCGGAGAGAAAGTGGCCCAATTTGAAGCCCATCATGACTATATTAGGTATATTGCTGTCCATCCAACCAAGCCTTATGTCTTGACCTGTTCGGATGATTTCACCATTAAATTATGGAATTGGGATAACAATTGGAAGTTGGAACAGGTTTTCGAAGGCCATCAACATTTCGTGATGTCTGTGAGTTTTAACCCCAAAGATCCCAACACATTTGCCAGTTCTTCATTGGATAGAACCGTCAAGATCTGGTCTTTAGGGTCCCCAGTTCCAAACTTTACTATGGTAACTCATGATATTAAAGGGGTTAACTTTGCCGAATATTATCCACAATCTGATAAACCATACTTGATTACTTGTTCAGATGATAAAACCATCAAGATCTGGGATTATCAAACCAAATCTTGTATTGCAACTTTAGAAGGACATTTGGCCAATGTTTCATTTGCTTTATTCCATCCTGAATTACCAATCATTGTATCTGGATCTGAAGATGGAACCATCAAGTTTTGGAATTCAAATACCTTCAAATTGGAAAAATCCATTAATTATAGTTTGGAAAGAATTTGGTGTGTAAGTATTTTATCTAAATCAAATTTATTAGCAATTGGTGGTGATTCTGGATTTGTTGTAATCAAATTAGGTAATGAGATTCCATTATACTCGATGGATTCAAATAATAAGTTGATTTATGCAAAGAATTCTGAAGTTTATCAATCAATTATTAAACCAAATTCAACAGATGGATTAAAAGATGGTGAAACTTTACCATTACAACAAAGAGATTTGGGATCAATTGAAATTTATCCTCAATCTTTGGATCATTCTCCAAATGGTAGATATGTTGCCGTTGTTGGAGATGGTGAATATATTGTTTATACTGCTTTAGCTTGGAGATCAAAATCTTATGGTAAAGCATTAGATTTAGTATGGAATTCTCATGATTTTTCAAATGATTGTCTGTTTGCAATTAGAGAAAGTGCTTTATCAGTTAAGATTTTTAGAAATTTCCAAGAAGAAGTTACCCTTGATTTAATTTATCAAGCTGATAAAATTTTTGCTGGTTATCTTTTAGGAGTTAAATCTGATGGTTGTATTACATTTTATGATTGGGAAACTGGTAGTTTAGTTAGAAGAGTTGATATTGATGATGATATTACCAATATTATATGGTCTGATAATGGTGAACTTTTAGCAATTATTACTTCATCATCAAATTCTGATTCAAAAAATTCAGGTGAAACTTATTTCTTAACTTATAATCATGAAATTTTCACTGAAGCTTTAAATAATGAAGAATTAGATCCTGAAGATGGTTGTGAAGATGCTTTTGAAGTTTCATTTACTTTACCAACTTCAGAATCAATTTTATCTGCTAAATTTATTGGTGATGTTTTCGTTTATACTACTTCAACTACTAATAGATTAAATTATTTTGTTGGTGGTGAAGTACTTAATTTAGGACATTTTGATCATAAATATTATATAATTGGTTATAAACCAGGTGCTGAAGGTAAATTATATTTAATTGATAAATCATTTAATGTAATTTCATGGTTTGTTAATTCATTAGTTTTAGAATTACAAACTTTAGTTATGAGAGGTGATTTAGAACAATTTTCAAATAAAGAAATTAAAGATGAAGAAACTAATGAAACTTATCCTGATGTTTCAATTATTACTAAAGATATGTTATCAGAAGATTATTTAAAATATTTTAAAAATTTATCAAAAAATGAATTAAATCAATTATCAAGATTATTTGAAAAATTAGGTTATTTATCATTATCTTATGATATTTCTCAAGATTTTGATTCAAAATTTCAAATTTGTTTAACTAAAAATGATTTAAAAAATGCTTATAAATTATTATATGATTTCCAAATTGAAAATCCTTCAACTTCTATAATGAATACTTCAAAATGGAAAAAATTAGGTGATTTAGCATTAAATAAATGGAATATTAAATTAGCTCAAGATTGTTTTTGGTTAGCTAATGATTATTCTTCATTATTATTATTATTATCTTCATCAAATAATATTAAAGAATTAACTAAATTAGCTTCAAAATGTGAAGAAAATGGTAAATATAATATTGCTTTCCAAGCTTGGTGGTTAATTGGTAAAAAAGAAAATTGTATTAAATTATTACAAAAAAGTGAAAGACCAGTTGAAGCAACATTTTTAGCTCTGAATTTTGGTATTTCAAATTCTGAAATTAGTGATTTAATTACCCTTTGGAAGAATAAATTAAATTCATTAAATAAAGAAAAAATAAGTGATAGATTAATTCATGAATCTTTAGTTGATTTAGAGTAAATTCATTTGTTAATAAAAAAAATTTCATATACTATATACATAAACTCTATTACCGACTGAAAACCTCTTGCTTATTGGGTAACTCTTCCTTTTTGTCCTGACAAATAAAGAATATTTCATCTATAGGCTCAAGTTTATCTTTCCAAGTCCATTCATTAACCTTATTGAATACTTTATTTAATCTCTCTACTAATAGCATTAATTCTAAATCTTCTCTATCTACTTTTGAGAGTCTTAAAGCTAATGTGCCTCCTTTCTTCAACAAATTACATGAAAGAATCAACGCTGCATCCGCCATATCAATCGAACTTTTCAACTTGTTAGTAATTGGCTCTTTTAGCACCTCATTCGATGAAAACCGTAAGTATGGACGGGTATAAGTATTGTTGTAGAACCCTTTTGATTGCATAAACGGTGAAGATAAATCGCTAAGTATCAATTCGGGCTTGTAACTATATTCGTTACCAATTGATAACTTATCGAACTGGTTGGTTAGTTGGTCGATATTATCAGCCTGTTCTTTGAAATAATACGAAAGTTGATCATCTGCTCGAAGTTTCTTCTGTCTTTTCTTCAAATTGAGCTCTTTAAACACATTTTCAAGTGATTCTTGTGATTTCTGGGAAAATATATTACCTTGAACAGTGGTGGTGTATAGTGGAGGAGTCCCAAATAGGATATCAAACCCCACAAAATTACATAGTTCATTGATCTTTGACTCCTCTACTTCATGCAAGTCACACATTCGGAACTTGGCAAACTCAAGCCAATTGCCGGGAACGTATCCTAGATCAAGAATATTGCTTAAGTTCTTGTGAAAGATTTGGAATTGGTTATCTAGATGGTATAGCTTTCTCTGAGATGCCATATTAATTGTGTCCAATTTATCTTGTCTCGTGGCCTTCTGGTTGGGGCCTTTCAACTTATAGGATTCCTTACTGGTTCTAGCATACTGTCGTATAAATACAGAATAATATCGTGGATTTAAGTGGGTTTTGGTGGTATACATGGATTTTTCAGCTACTGATAAGACGCACTGTTAACCATACGCGCGTCGTCTAGGGCTGCAGCCCTAACTAACCCATGCCAAAGTTTCAACCAGCAGCGAGAAAAAAACAAAAGTCGTGCGCCTGCCCAACCTCATCTCCAAGGCATAAATTTTTCACTCTCATTTAAAAAACTTCATCCTCGTCGAATCAGTTTTATTACCAATTTCTTTGGGAGACGAATTATAGTTAAAGATGTCTAAAATCACTACTACTCACGTTCGTGAAAACGTTCAAAAGTTATTACAACACTCCAACGAAACCAAAAAGAGAAACTTTTTGGAAACTGTTGAATTACAAGTTGGTTTAAAGAACTACGATCCTCAAAGAGATAAACGTTTCTCTGGTACTTTAAAATTACCAATCGTCCCAAGACCAAACATGACCATCTGTATTTTTGGTGATGCTTTCGATGTTGACAGAGCTAAATCTGTTGGTGTTGATGCTATGTCTGTTGATGACTTGAAAAAATTAAACAAGAACAAAAAATTAATTAAAAAATTAGCTAAGAAATACAATGCTTTCATTGCTTCTGAAGTTTTAATTAAACAAGTTCCAAGATTATTAGGTCCTCAATTATCCAAAGCTGGTAAGTTCCCAACCCCAGTCTCTCACTCTGACGATTTATACCAAAAAATCCAAGATGTTAGATCAACTATTAAATTCCAATTAAAGAAAGTTTTATGTTTAGCTGTTGCTGTTGGTAACGTCGAAATGTCCGAAGATGACTTAGTTAACCAAATCTTAATGGCTACTAACTTCTTAGTTTCTTTATTAAAGAAACACTGGCAAAATGTTGGTTCTTTAGTTATTAAATCAACTATGGGTCCATCATTCAGATTATATTAGGTGTCTTTATTAATGGATATTTACTATAAGTGTTTTCTCTGTTTTCTGTTCTCTGTTCGCTGGCGTGTTGAGTCTGTCTTGTTCAACTTTTAGAGGGCCCGGTGCATAAGCGTCTTATATTCTAACTATAACCTAAACTAATAATTCACCACTCTTTCCTTCTTAGCAGCTTTCTTATTCTTCTTATTATGCTTCTTGTTACCAACAGATGTTTGTTGGTGGAAAGGTTTGTTTAATTTCCCCTTCACATCATTCATATTAAAAAATTCTTTATCTAAATCATCACCAGCACTTTCTAAATTAGCTTGTTTACCACCGTAAAAAAGAGTTTTAGCTTGTGATTTGTCTTCTTCACCAATATGCATAGAAAAATTTAACTTTGATAAATCTTTTGATAAATCAAAGGTTTTCAAATCAAGATTTTTATCTTTAATTGATTGTAAAATTTGGTGTTGTCTTGATTCTGGTAAATTTCTTAAATTATATAATCCATGATTAAAATCTCTTTGTTCTTGTAAAGTTGCAAAAGTTAATTGACCATCAGGTAATTCTTTTGGAGGTGGATTTATGAATAATAACTTCCCATTAATATAATCTTTTAAAATATATCTTGAAGCTCTTGATTCATCAGCACTACCAAACCCTTGAGTCATATAACCTCTTGATCTTGCATAAGCATTCAATAATTCACTAGCAGTTGGATATTCTCCATTACCACCATCTTCAACTTTCTTGATGGTAATATGAATACCATAAATGGCCTCTAAATAATATTTAGGAATTCTTTGACAAACCAATGACACCGGTGGTATATGTTCTCTTAACTGGTCAATTGGTAACACACCGTTACAAACTAATTCACCGTTAGTATATGCAAAATTTGGGAAAACTAACCCAGGACAATCACATAATAAAATATTATCAGATAAATGAATTGTTTGAAAATGTTTTGTTTTACCAGGAGTTGCAGAGACAGACACTTTTTTAGATCCAACTAATGCATTAATAGTCGATGATTTACCAACATTTGGATAACCAACTAACCCAATTTGTAATTTTCTATCAGGGAATTTTTCATCAAATTCGAATTTTGGAGATTTTTCAATGAATAATTCTTCTAATTCGTTAATTTTTAAAATTTTAATTTTACTAAGAACGTCTTCACTTACATCCGAATTATCATTATCATCATCATAATCATTACCATAAATTCCAACGTTTTGGAACTTTTTAGCTAAATCAGTAACTGATTCATTTTGGAGTTCTAATAATTCATTGGCTTTTGCAGCAGAGAAAAATACGAAATTAATGTCGTTTTTAATGAAATATTTGGCCCATTCAATACGTTGATTTTTGGTTAATAAATCAGCTTTATTGACTAATAAAAGATTGTTTTTAGGCTTGTTGTTCTCTGGGTCATTTAACTCTTCAACATACTTAACTAAATCAACTGATCTAAAAAATAATGGGTTTCTAGCATCGACAATTTGCACCACTAAATCACATCTTTCAACAACTCTCCATAATTGTCTCCAAACTTCAAGATTTCTTTCAAAAGGAGTCAAAATTAAATCATTATTTTCAGTTAATTGAGCAATGTCTCTTCTCCATTCTAAAAACGATAAATTTTCCTGTCTTTCGATCTGTAACTTCAGCATCGATTTATCCCATTTAGGTCTTCTTGGAACACTTAATTCATTTGCAAAAATTTGGTGTTTGACTCTAATTTTCTCCATTTCTTCTGGAGTTAATAAACCATTTTGGTTAACAATCGAAGTGTTTCCAACCTTGATGATTTTGATTTGATTCCCCTTTTCTGCAGTGAAATCTGTATCTGCTAATTGGGCGGTGTTTAAAAATTCATCAAGAGAGTTTTCCTGGGTGACAGATCTTAATTTGACCCAATTTGCTTCTTTTTTATCGGTGGTAAACCTCATCTCACCATCAGGTAAGATCTGGATTTCATTTTCTAATCTTCTTTGGTTAGCTATGGATCTTCCAAGACCGATCGTGTTCTTATTCTTATGTTGGATAGGCTTTGGACCTTTGGGGGCCTTCCACTTCTTTGGTTCTGGGTGTAAAGCTCCTTTGTTCATTAGTAAAAATGCGATGCGATGAGGAAAAAATGTGCGGTGAGACCATGGAGATTAGAGACCAGAGAACGAACGCAACAGCGGCCAAACAGCGGCCAAAGAGCAGCTAAAGAGGTGGCCAAAGCAGCAGCCAAAGCAACCGCCAAAACACCCAACCCTTATAGTAAAGCGTATAACACTATCAACACTACTTCATATATACAGCGTATACACATATGACAAATCAAAAGTGCCTAAATATATTGTGATAACCACTTGAACCCTTCCCCATATCCGGATCTCATGACAACAGAACACATGTAAACTTCAATAGGTCTTTGGTTCTCTGGTAATTTCCCAGTATCTTTACCAGTGGTGTTGTATAACCCTAAAGCGGTCTTTAAATCCATCTCTCCAACAGCAGTATGAGAATCGATCTTGTTACCCAAAATTAAAAATGGAACATGATTCAATTCTTCAATTCTAAACAAACTTTCTAATTCAGCTCTAGATTCAGCAAATCTTTCTGGATCAGCAGCATCAACCAAAAAGACAATCCCATTAACTTCAGGGAAGTAATCTTTCCATAATCTTCTGGCTTGTTGATGGCCACCCAAATCGAAGGTGGTGAACCTGACGGTTCCAATGGCCAATTCTTCAGAAGTAGGATGTAAAGTTGGTTGTAAAGTGGCTAATCTATCGTTTTTCAACATGTGCAATAAGGTTGTTTTACCGGCGTTATCCAACCCTAAAAATAATAATTTGGCATGTTTATTCCATAACCCTAAAGAGGCAAGGACATCTTGAACTATAGAGACATGTTAGTAACTCAATTAGTACACAATAATCTTTAATACATACACCATTCAAAGACCCACATAGCAATTGGTTGTTCAGTTGTTCAATTGAATCCCTTCGCGATTTTTCACTGGGTTTGGTGGCAGTACACGACCGAGGTCTGAGACACGGCGGAAGTGTATGGAGACATGTCTTAGGTTGGTGGGGGCAGCTTACGGGAAAAGTGGTCGATGGTTATAGATCGGAACTTGGCGATGGTATGATTATGCATTGGGACTGATTTACGAGGTTAGTAGACATTTGGTGTTGTGGCTGACGAATTGACTTTAGATCTCCGAGAGCCAGATCGGGTTGCAGTGGGAATCACAGGTTAATCTTAGTGAACCGTATTGTTGGGCAAATGGGCCCATATATACGATGTTAGTATTTATAGCTTATAGATTAACGATAGAGGCTGATGCGGGGGGAGGGCCCTTTCTGATAATATACATGGACCATAGCCCCCAACCCTATTGTATAGCCTCTACTCCTGCTGCCATAGACCTCAGCCTCTATAGTCTTCAGTCTCTACAGCCTTCAGCCTACTAATACGCCTCGCCACAGGACACCTGGTGCCGTGTCGCTCACCCTAATCTCTAGGCTATCTTCGCTCTAATCGCCTTAAAACACCGAGATCCACAACGTATGTGGATACTTCCGAATTATCAGCCAAATATTTGTCGATTTTAACCTGAAATAACCCCATAACTCAATCGTATCGTACACGTATAATATTAACCTATTTATATAGTATACACCTCTATAAACGAACCACCTTCAACCTCCATCTGAATCCCCCCAACCCTATTTCTAAACAATAGTCGTAACCCCAATTGTAAGCTCATTTGAAACGTGTTTGCAGCCTTTTCCACGCAGGCTTATAATGCTTCGTGCATCAACTAAAAATGAGAAAAAAAATTCTACACCAACTCGTTCAGAAGATATTTAGACAGCAGTCTAAAGTTGTCATTTAATAATAAAGAATATCGTTGTAAACCTATAGATCACACCAAAGGTTCATTATAGAATATACGTGAAAACCCTCCTTACTACGCAATAAAAACTCACAAATTACACTTAACTCATCCCAAAAATTCTCAACAAATCATGTCCACCACGACTACTGATTATAAAGGTTCATGGCTGGAGCTTATTGAAAGAAACCAAATCCCATTTTGCAGATCGTTGTTTTTGTTATTGGCACTTGTTCATTTTTCATTTCCAAGTCTCCACCAGTATACCACTAAATTTTTCCAGTTACAATATAGGGTGGGAGAAAACGAATACGATATTGGATTCGATGATATTTATATTATATTAGTATTTGTTAATTTGCTTACTTTTATAAGATCCTTTTTGATGATATGGGTCTGGGCCCCAATTGCTGCAAAATGTTTCAACATGGGCAAGAATGCCAAAGTAAGATTTGCAGAACAAAGTTGGACTTTTTTCTATGCAGTAGTATCATTTGCATATGGATTTTATTTATATTATCAATCTGATTATTGGGGGAATTTAGATAATGTTTATAAAGGATGGCCACATGATAAAATGTCGGCATCTTTTAAATTATATTATTTAGCAGAAATTGGATTTTGGTTACACCAAATTATTGTTTTAAACATTGAAAAGAGAAGAAAAGATCATTATCAAATGTTTAGTCATCACATAATAACATGTTGCTTATTATTAGGTTCATATTATTATTATTTTACTAGAATTGGGAACTTAATCTTAATTATAATGGATTGTGTTGATATCTTTTTAACCGCTGCTAAATTATTAAAATACGCTGGTTTTAGTAAACTATGTGATCTTATGTTTGTAATCTTTTTACTTTCATGGGTTATTTTAAGACATGGTGTTTATAATTATTTATTTTATCATGCTTGGGCAAAGGCCTTAGATTTAATGGATGATGGTAAATGTATTGAAAATGTTGTGCAAAAAAGATGCTGGTCTCCAACTGTAGTAAACACATTTTATGCTTTATTAGGTGGTTTACAAGTGATTACTTTGATATGGTTATGTTTAATCGTTAAGGTTGCCTATAAAGTCATAACTGGTTCTGGTGCTGAAGATGTAAGAAGTGATTCTGAAGATAGCGATGAAGAAGAAGGAGAACAAACTGGGGATCAAGAAAAACGTGGTAAGGTTAATGCTGCTCAAGATAAAAAATTGAAATCTAAAACAACATCTAAGATTAATTTTAAAGAAGTTGATAGTATAAAAAATTAGAATTGATCTATGTAACTACTTTATATATATATTTATAAAAATAAACTACTATATAAACATAATACCATTACTACAAACCCCCAAATTACTAATAAATATGATAATAATTTTAGTATGTATTCATCTTTTGAATCACTTGAAATAAGTTTATAACCAAACAATCCTGGTAAAATAAATGAAATTGCAGTTGATCCTGTTGCTCCAACAATTGCTAAAACTAACGCAAATGATGTAATAGTTATAGCTGCTATATAGCCTACGATTAATAAACTAAAACTAATTATATAAAATCTTGTATCTGGGAATGGGACTACTGGAGGTTGTGAACTTGTTGGTAATAAACTGGTTGTTTCGTCACTGTTGCCTTTGCGTGAAATGATCCAATGATAAATGTTATTAACAGAAATCCTTGCAGGATGAATCATTAATGGGAACGAGAAAATCACCATAAATACAAGACATCCTCTACCAATTGTAGTTAATAATGAATCTGGAAACAGTAAAATTATATTGCCATTAACATTCGTACCAAATATTAAATAACCTGAAATACCAACAATTATAAATAATAATGAAGATAACCCAATTGATGTATAAGTTAATAAAGTTAAATTTTTAAGAGATTTATCTTTCGATTCATTAATAATTGAAAACATATTTTGGTGACCTGTGAATGCAAAGACAATAATTGAAAAGGTTTGAAAGACACCAGTTGCTCTTGGAGGAAATGGGGTTATTGCACCTTTTAAATCGGTAGAAATATCACCAATTAAGAAATGACCAATGACTAATATTGACATATATGCGATGGCTACAAGCCCTAAGATCGAAGTGTACTTCAAAGAGTCAAGATTTTTTAATAAAGTAAGAGGAACTGTGATAATAGCAGAAATTAAGATCCAAAAAGTTCTACCATTAAAGAAATCAACCGGAATTATGGTTGGCATTATATCACCAACCAAGACCAAATATGAAATGGCACACCCAAAACATTGAATAGCAATTGCTAAGTCGAAGATTACTGATAAGCTTGGATAAGTAATTGAGCAAATACTGAAAAAAGTTGCATGTCCAGCAGGAACAAATCTTGAAACATAAGCTTGGAGGAATAATCCGAATCCGGAAGTGGCTGCAGCTAGCAATATGATGAAAGTTCCAAATATATAACCATCAGTGGCATACGCAAGCGGCATTGAAAGCAATCCTGCCCCGATGATAGTCTTTACAAGACTAATGGAAGAGGAGGTAAAAGAAGCAGTCTCTGAAACCATTGATTAAATTGGAAATTTGCGACTGAAATTCGCATATTGGTAGCCACAGTAGTTATATATGTAGATGAGATATGTTAAGTTATTAGTGATATTAGAGGGCTGGAAGAAGGGTAGAGGTGTAGAAAGGTTAGATATATACATATTAAGGGGTTAAAATCGGAAATTGGAATAATAGGATACTTACATGCTATTAGCCCTAAAATTGCTATGGCTGCAAAATTTGGAGACTTAGGGTGTTAGGGACTATATAGTCTATAAGAGTTAAAATATATTATATTAATAATAATAGAGACTTAACTGGTGTATTTTATTGAAGAAGAAGAAGGTAGAAGGACTTAAAAAGAATAGTATATGGTATTGTAAGACATTGAGAGCCAAATATGTCTTTGCCGTAAATTGGCTACTACTTGTGCCTGGATTTTGTATGTGCCCAGATTTACTTATGGGTAATAATTAATATTCACCTTTCTAAATTATCTAAAATAACTTAAATATCAAATTTTAAAAACATTATGGTTAAGTTTAATGTAAATTTTTTTTTTAATAAAATCTCTAAATCTTGCAAATATGACAGATTTAATTTTATATTTTTTAAATATTTGTATTAATCAAACAAGTTCAATAGAAGTGAAAAATCGAAATAAAGTTAGAAAAGAGGTAACATGAACTTCATTATACGTCAAAAATTAATCAGAAGCATCTTAGATCTGTATAGTTTAATCTTTCTGTATAAGTTATTTTTTAAATGAAAACCCTTCTGCTGTATAAAATACCAAGACATGAATAAACCACCAATACATGATACACCTTAGCATATCAATCGCATGAATCCAAGGGTTATCATATACTATATATTCGGAGAAAGTCCGCTGATGCTTTTACAATTTTAATGCAAAAGTGAGATACCAAGAAAAATGACACAACTTTCTTATTAATATCGACATAGCTTATTAATAATAATGATACGATCTAGCTAAGAGGCTTACATTGAATTCCGGAGCATAAACAACGTTTTTTTGATTAGTTTAGATGTGATTAGAGAAAAAAAATTGAACAATTACCGGTGGTTATACTGTTTGATTGATAATACCATAGTCTCGCAACTAAAAATTTATTGTGACACGACACTTTATGAGTTTATTAGGCAACCAGCCAAAAGAATCACCGACCTAAAAGAAGAATATACTGTACAATTACTGCATTTAAGTAGAGAAATATAGAGAGAAATATAGAGAGAAACATGTATAAGCCTTTATGGCCAAGTTGGTAAGGCACCTCACTAGTAATGAGGAGATCGTCAGTTCGAATCTGGCTGAAGGCATTATTTTTTAGTTTATGTTTACACTGTTCACATAGTTAAAGTGCTTAGTTGTTCTCTTCTTATTTAATTAGCTCTTGGCCGAAAAATTTTTCACTCGTCGCGCTAAACAAATTGTAGGAAAAATGTCGTAAATAGCGTTTTTTGGATTAACTCATGAGACATTTTGCAGCCATTTTTTGCAATCATCCACACACATGTCACAAGCAGAAGTTCCGTGTACGGGTGCCACTATGGGCACTAGGATGTCTGGTATAGATGATTACAACATATACGAAGGTTATAATGGCCCAATCACCAATGAACATCTAATTGGTGAACTGGAAGTTTATGGTTCATGGTGTTTTGAAAATGGTGCTACAGTAACAAAAGAACAAATCAGGTCGATTATTGATAAACTAGTTGACATTTATGGGTTTCAAATTGATAATGGATTGAATATTTATGATTTTTTCATGACCCAATTAGATTCCAGAAGTAGTAGGATGCTGTGTCCAAATGCTTTATTATCATTACATGCAGATTATATCGGTGGATCAAGATCAAACTATAAAAAGTGGTATTTTATTGCATTTTTAGAATTAGACGAAGGTTTATTAAAAGAAAACATATTTAAATATTATAAAGATAAGAACTCCAAATTATCTAATTTTGAAAAAAAATGGAAACAAAATTTGAAAAATAAGAGCGATACAGAATATATTACTGAAATTAGTTTATACCTTTTGATTTGGGGAGAAGCTAACAATGTTAGGTTTCTACCAGAATGTATTTGCTTTATATTTAAAATTGCGTTAGATTATTATCATACCAATCCTACTTCATGTAATCTAAATTTCCTTGATGATATTATTTCTCCACTTTATAAATTTATTAGAGATCAACAATATAAACGAATTGATGGGAAATGGATTAAAAATTCAAAAGACCATAGTTCTATAATTGGTTACGATGATATTAATCAGTTTTTTTGGTTCCCGGAGAACCTTCAGAAAATTAAACTTTCAAATGGAACAAATTTTTTAGCCATTGATAGAAAAGTAAGATACAAGTATTTAAAAGAAGTTTCTTGGAATCAATGTTTTTACAAAACATTTAAAGAATCAAGGTCTTGGATCCATTTGATTTCAAACTTTAGTAGAGTTTGGATCATTCATCTTTCAAGTTTTTGGTATTATACCAGTTTTAATTCCCCTACATTATATACTAAAAATTATATTCAGTTAATTAATAATCAGCCACCGTCACAAGTGAGATGGTCAATAGTTAGTCTTGGTGGGTCAATTGCATGTATAATTTCATTATTATCTTCAATTACTGAATTATTCTTTATACCAAGAAAATGGCCTGGAAAGAGAAGTCTATGGCCACGAATAATTTATTTATTCATTTTATTAATGATTAACTTGTCACCATCTATTTATATTCTTGGATTTATTCCGTTAGATGTTTATTCATTCTCTGGTAATATTATTGGCATTTGTCAATTTGCAATTTCACTACTCACATTTATTTACCTATCAATTCAATCACCTTCTAATCAATTTACTTGGTTAACTAGAGTAGATGTTGGCCATTTAAAAACTAAAATGATTATTGGATTATTTCCTAAGCTTCCAAAGAAAGGTCAAGTATTTTCAATTTTACTTTGGTTCAGTGTTTTTACTTTAAAGTTTCTTGAATCCTACGTATTCCTTACATTATCTTTAAAAGATCCGGTGAGAGTTTTATCAGTTTTGGACCTTTCAAGATGTAATGGAGATATCTTGTTAAAAAAGATATTTTGTTTATATCAAGGTAAAATTACCCTTGTATTATTCTTAATTACTGATTTAGTCCTTTTCTTTTTGGATACTTACCTTTGGTATATAATTTGTAATTGTATTTTTTCAATTTATCTTTCATTTTATTCTGGGATATCAATATTTACTCCTTGGAGAAACATATTTGTTAGATTACCTGAAAGAATTTATAGTAAGTTGTTATATTTAAATTCAAATGATTTAAGGAATGTTAATATAATGACCCAAATTTGGAATGGAATCATTTTCACAATGTATAGAGAGCATTTATTATCAATTGAACAAGTTAATAAGTTGATTTATCAGCAACAAAACATTAATAATTTGAATGATAAGATAGAAGGAAACAATTCAACAATTAGAGCTCCAAATTTCTTCATTTATCAAGATGATAATTCTATTAAATTAAATAAAGAAAGCCAAAGAAGATTGTCATTTTTTGCACAATCTTTATCTAGCTCACTTCCTGATCCGATACCAACAGTTTCAATGCCCTCTTTTACTGTATTTATAACCCATTATTCAGAAAAAATCTTATTATCTTTAAAAGATGCAATTAAAGAAGATAAAAATTCAAAAATTTCAGTATTAGATTACTTAAAACAATTGAATAAATCTGATTGGAATAATTTTGTACAAGATTCCAGAATTCTTGAAGTTTCAAACAATCTGAATTTAATCATAGACTCAGTTAATCTTGAAGATGATAAGCCTCCAAATAAAAATGATGATATTCCTTATTATTATTTGGGATTTAAATATTCGGACCCTGAGTATATTTTAAGAACTAGAATTTGGTGTTCATTAAGATCCCAAACTCTATTTAGGACCATTTCAGGGTTTTCAAATTATGAAAAGGCAATCAAAATGTTATATCAAGTTGAAGATCCTAATTTTATTTATAAAAAATCTTTATATCCTGAAGAAATTAATGATGAATTGAATCAGATTTCTAAAAGGAAATTCCAATTATTAGTTTCAATGCAAAAATATCAACATTTTAATGAAGAAGAGAAAGAGAATGTTAAAATACTAATTGATGCCTTTCCAAATTTGGTAATTTCATACCTTGAAGAACAAATAGATGAAACAACAAATGAAGTCATTTATTATTCAACATTATTAGATTTAAAATCGGTTACAGAAGATGGTCAACCAATTAAAAAATATAGAATTAAATTATCAGGTAATCCAATTTTGGGAGATGGAAAATCTGATAATCAAAATAATTCTATTATTTTTTATCGTGGAGAATATATTCAAGTCATTGATGCCAACCAAGATAATTATATAGAAGAATGTCTTAAAATAAAATCAGTTTTATCTGAGTTTGAAGAATATAATTTGGATTGTAGTAGAGAGTATGATCCAGAATTAAATATATCAAATAAAGATTCGATTGCAATTGTTGGTGCAAGAGAGTATATTTTCCTGGAAAATATTGGAATTTTAGGAGATATTGCCGCTATTAAAGAACAAACTTTTGGTACTTTATTTGCAAGAACTTTAGCAGAAATTGGTGGTAAATTACATTATGGTCATCCTGATTTTTTAAATGGTATATTTATGAATACAAGAGGTGGGATCTCCAAAGCTCAAAAGGGATTGCATTTAAATGAAGATATTTATGCTGGAATGATGGCTATTTGTAGAGGTGGTAGAATTAAACATTGTGATTATTACCAGTGTGGTAAAGGTAGAGATCTTGGGTTTGGGACCATTTTAAATTTCACTACTAAAATTGGAGCTGGGATGGGGGAACAAATTTTATCAAGAGAACATTTTCATTTAGGAACTTCTTTACCAATTGATAGATTTTTATCATTTTATTATGCACATGCCGGCTTTCATGTAAATAACTTGTTTATTACAATGTCAATGCTGTTATTTATGATGATATTAATTAGTTTAGGATCTTTAAATCACGAATTAATTTTATGTGACTACAATCCATCAAAACCAATTACTGATTTATTGATTCCAATTGGTTGCTATGATTTAAAACCGGCATTAAATTGGATTTCAAGATTTGTCTTATCAATCTTTATTTGTTTTTTTATTGCATTTTTACCACTTTTATTTCAAGAACTAATTGAAAAGGGAATTTTTCAAGCAGTCAAAAGGTTGTTTCTTCAATTAGTTTCCTTATCACCTATTTTTGAAGTTTTTGTTTGTCAAGTTTATGCTAAATCTCTTAGAGATAATATTAGTTTTGGAGATGCAAAGTATATTGCAACTGGTAGAGGCTTTTCAACTTCTAGAGTATCATTTTCATTATTATTTTCAAGATATTCTTCAATTTCAATTCATAAAGGGTTCCAATTCTTTATGGTTGTTTTATTTTCAATTATAACTATATGGCAGCCAGCATTGATATGGTTTTGTCTTAGTTTTATAGCCATGTGTTTGGCACCATTTCTTTTCAACCCACATCAATTTGCTTGGAAACTATTTTTATTGGATTACAGAGAATTAATTAGATGGTTTTCAAGAGGTAACTCCAGATTTCATTCGAATTCCTGGTATGGATTTCATAAAAATGAACGAGTTAAATTCTTAGGTTATAAGAAGAAATATGCATTTAATGAAAATAACTCAACTCCAATTACCACCAAGGCAATTTCAAAGATTCATTTATTATGTGATAGAATATTATTTGATCTATTTATATTAATTATCAATTTATCAAGTTATCTTTTCATTAATTCACAAACTGGAGTTAAAAATCCCAAAAACGTAAACCCATTGATAAGGATTTTATTAATTTCAGTATTACCTATACTATTCAACACTATTATATTGATTTCGAGTTTCTTTATATCATGTATTTTAGGTCCAATTTTACAATTTAGACAATTTTCATCATTTATTGCAGGATTAGTTCATGGAATTTCGGTTATAATCAATATCTTCAGTTTTGAAATACTTTTTTATCTTCAAAGTTTTAACTTTTCAAGAACTTTGGTAGGCATAATTACAATAATTTCCATGCAAAAAGTAATCAAGGATTTCATATTCATTGTAATGTTAACTAAAGAAATTTCAAATGAAATAACCAATACTTCGTGGTGGTCAGGTAAATGGTATAAGAGTGGGTTAGGGTTTATGGTAGTATTTCAACCAATTAGGGAACTCTTGGTTAAAATAATAGAAATGCAATCATTTGCTTATGATTTTTTACTTTCACATTTATTATTATACAGTGTTAGTCCCATTATGCTTATACCATACATCGATAAACTACACAGCTTAATGTTATTTTGGCTGAAACCCCAATATTTCAACCCTAAAATTGTCCTGAAAAAAGAGAAAAAGCTCCAAAATATCAGAGTTTTTAAATACTTTATACTTTTCATGACGATTTTGGCGTTGATTTGCAGCCTAATTATAGTGCCGGTTTATATGGGGAAGTATATCGGTGAAATGGTGTCCAAAATTAATTTACCCCCTCAAGTAAATCAATTCATTCAGCCAAATCGCCAGAATAACAACGACACAGGTATAAACGCTCCAGAGTCAATATTAAGAGAGCCGCCCCAGATCAGATCAATGAGGACGGTGTTATAAGAGGTGATGCGCGGTAATGTGAAAAATTATATAGTAAACAAAAAATACATGAAGAAGAGTCGAAGTATAAGTCGTAATCTCACGGCCCCAAGCCAAAAGTCTCGACTTCTAAGTAAATATCAAGAGCCTAAACCCGTTGGAGATGATATATTCGGAGAACAAGAAGAATTGGAAACGCTAGATGATGATTTCAAGACCCTCAAATTACAAGACATAGAGACCTTAAGAGCCAGTATTCTTAAAGATAATGAGTTTGAAGATGGATTCGAATTAGGTGACGCTTTTGAAGAACAGCCCAAAGTGCATCTTAAGCCCAAGCTCGAGACCAAAGCACCCACGTCCATAAAATTAAGTCCTGGGTTGGGATCAATTTCCACGTCATCACCAAGACGACAATCGTTGAGTGATTATAGTGAAGATGATACCGATGTAACGCTGCATATGAACGAAGAGGACTTTGAAGATATCGACGATATCTTTGGAAACGAAGAGAGTGGCATCTATAACAGTGGAGGTAACAGGAAGAATTTACAAGATCACCTCAAGAATCGACAACGACAACTCCAGAACGATGCCGAATTAGAAGAACGAGAACTAATTAAGAAATATCATCGATTACAGGCACAGGAAGAGGAGGTTAACACTCTTAAATTGAAAAAATTCGACGTGGATTCCTTGGATAATGACCGAACTATTAATTATGAATACACCAGAGATGATTTTGAGGATTTTGAAGATGGATTTGATATACAAAACAATCAGGATATTAACAATTCCATAGCGAAAATAAGAAACAAGAAATCCATGCCCAATTTCAATCGATTTTCCCGTCCTTCAACTGTGAATTTAAAGAAATATAAATCCACAAGTTTCCAAACCAATCCAAAATATAACAAAAACGTCTTAAATAAGCTTGATAGAATCCCATCTTTCTATTCTCAAAGAAAATTGAATGAAATGATTGAAGAAACCGAAAATATCAAATTAACTAAACAACAATTACTTCAACAATACAAAGAAATTGATCAACACCATAAACAAACAAACCAACGGATTATAACCATGAAAAAATCCATGTCTATGAATGAAGGAATCAATCTAAAGGCTAAAAATGGTAAAAAAATTGGATTGGTACGATACCTTAATGAGATCCCAAATACTCCCAATAATAATATGAAATATAATTATAAGGAGAAGAAATGGGAAGGTAATGATATAGATCTTCTTAAATTTAATAGTATAGCGAAAAAGAAACCTTCATTGATTAAGTTTAATGAATACGACACTCAAGAGCAAGCTGGTGGGGATATGGTCTTTGATTCCAAAAATCTTAGATGGGTGTCTAAAGCTGGAGAAGATGAAGAAGATATTTTCAAGGATGTTAAAGATTTACCGGTAAATCGTGGTATAAGTACATTTACTCAAAGAACTGCATCTACCAATATAGAGGATGATAACGATGTATTTAATCTTACCCAAAAACAATTGGATAGATTTTATAAAGAACAAGCTAAATTAGAGAAGAAAACGGAATATTGGTTTAATAAACAGACATATAAGTTCAATAGTGACTTTAATGATGAATATTACTGGGAAATACGGAAGATGGTGATTGATAATTAGTATGATGTATAGTAATAGAGACAAGAAATGATGAATATTACTGGGGTGTGTGCAAGATGTTACAATTAGTATCGTGTATAGTAAATTAGAGTACATAGTAATAACACAAGACATGGACATGAGCCAGTACATTGTGAGATAGTACATTGTGAGCCAGTACGTAGTTTGAGCCAAGACGCCAAGACCGGCCAGGAGCCAAGACGCAACAATAGCTGTCAAAAGTTGCCAAAAACCAAGCGCTAAAAACCGTACGTATATATTTATCTAAGCTAATAAAACACCAGCACCAAATAACATACATACACTGACCATAGCAGCAGTGAAAGGATCAACAGATCTTGGAGCAGCAGAATCAGAATTGGAACTTTCTGAAGAATCAGAATCATCAGATGAAGATGAGGTTGATTCAGAATCAGAGTCAGAATCAGAATCAGATGAAGCATCAGCAGTCTTGACTGAACCACTTAATGAGCCCATACCAGAAGAACCAGCAGATTTTAATACAGCAGTACAACTTGAAGCAGTGGTGGCCTTTTGAGTAGATGCAGAACCACTGAAATCACAAGCATCACTAGCTTTATCATTTTCATTATAGTATAAGTTAAGAGCAAAATTCAATTTTTGTTTAGCAGAACATGGTGAATAAGCACCATAAGAACCTTCAGTTCCATTAGCACCAATACCACCACAATCAATATTACTACAAATGTAATCGAAAAGATCTTCATAATCATCTTCATCAACATCTTTAGCAACAACACATTCAGCAGCTTTATTCATACATTCACAAACATCCTCATCAGGAGTTGGAGGTAAAGCAGTGGCTGCAAGCCAGTTTGAAGTATGAGTTGGACAGTCAGTAACGGCGGTTGAAGCGACATCTCCAGAACTAACTAAAGAAGGAGAAATAGATGCTAATTCGGATTTTAAGTTATCAAAATCATCTAAAGTTTTAACATCATCACCTTTAATACTAACTAAACCATAGTTGTTATCTTCTTCAAAATACATATAAACAATACCACCAGACCAAACTTCAAGCATATCGTCACCATAAATGGTACCGACTTCTTGGAAAAGTCTTGGTCTAACTTCATTACAACCATATTCACTAAAGAAAATAGGAATACCTAAATCCTTATATTCTTCAGTAATGGTTTCGTAACCAGAGGTCTTGTAAGTGGATTTTCCACACCATTCGTACATGTTCATACCAAAGAAATCGGCTCTTTCATCTTCATCACCACAGGCAAAGTATTCAGCTAATGGTAATCTGATATCAGTATCATCATTGGCAGAATATCCAACAGGAATACTTCTATAACCTTGAGCTTTGATATAAGCCTTGGTGTCTCTAACAGCAGCCTTGACGAAAGCAGAAGAACCGGTATTGTTGACAGCATTGGTGACTTCATTACCTGCGAAAAAACCTAAGATGTTGGTATAGTTGTGGAAAGCATCAACAACGGTAGTATATCTTTCGTACAACTCAACAGTCCAACTTGGGTCGTATCTGTTGATAGAGTTGTCTGGTTCTGATAAATCAGCAACAACATAGATCCCGGCTTCTTGTAATAATTCCATACAAGTAGTATGGTCGGCGGTTGGATCTAAAGCGTAGACTCTAATAACATTTGTTTGTAATTCTTGTAAATATGGAATATCTCTTTTACAAGCATCAGCATCAGCTAAAGGATCAACAAAGCTATCACCATCGGAGACTTTAGCGGTATCTTGTTGGTAAGCAACCCCTTTTAAGAGGAACTGGGAACCGTTATTGGAGTAAAAAAATTTATTACCGACGATTTCAATAGCAGGCAAGTCATCTGATTTGACGTGAGATAAGAAGGATAATCCCACAGTAGCGGATGTCAATAATTTCTTGAATAACATGGTTTCCTTGGCAGAATCAACGGTTATCGAAGTGGGTATTTATAGGTCAAGTGAAAAATTTGGCATAATTTCCCGATTGAGAGCAAAACAAACCGTGCCTCTTTCGCGTGCTGTGCAGGAACGATCTAATTGGTAAATTAACGTGGAATGACAGGTGATAAGGCCGGGAAGGGAAGGTGGATGGGGGGATGGGATAGGAGGAAGGAGAGGTTGGGGTGGATGGGGTGTGGATAGAGGGGGATGGGGGAGAGGATGGGAAGAAGAGGAAGATAAGATCCCTGGAGGAAATACGGTGACACCAGACGAGCTGCAAACCTAGACGAGGGCGAGTAACCGAAGGCGGCCGAGACAGGCGAGGAGGGAGTGGTGTGGGAGAGGTGTGGGAATGGTGCGACGGTAGGGGGAGAGTGGTGCGAGAGTGATGCGAGAGTAGTACGAGAGTAGTACGACATGTACAGGAGCCCTATCTACGACCCAAGACCGCTATGCTCCAAACAGCATATGCCCGCTAGGTAATTGGGATATATGCTCGACGGAAATTGCTTATAGGCCCACGGGCATTCTGGGGCACCATTGAATGAAATGGCGTATATGATTTCGGTATTAATCCGGATGATTTGACGTACCGGTAAATTCTCGGGGAATCCGATGGAGATGGGCCTAGGGTTTCTTCTGGGAGAACGCTTCAGCCTCCGAGGCCAATTATGGATACCTTCCTGTTATATTGACTACTTATTATAGTCTTTAAGCCCCCATGGACGTTGTCCTTAAGCCTCCATGGATGTTGTTTTTTATTTTGATAAAAGGGCCTTGTGTGGTGGATCAGAGATAACCCACTACAGCTGGCACCAGGTCTCACCGCTCTCGCACCATGGTTGTACGGTATATCGCGCCATGGTCACTACCATCTTTTTCTACCGTTTTCACCGTTCTCGAACCAATCTGGTACCAGGGTATTCGAGCTCAATGTAAGTTCTCTGTAGTTTATAATTTCTCTACGGTTTCTAATTAGATTTTATAATTCATTTATTAAACACATATAGCAAAGTATATAATAATAGCCTCTGTTTGTTTAACTCCTTTAGCTGGTGATTTGATAGTAGTAGTCACAACAACCGTTAAATCACCATTTTCAGCAGTTTTAACATGAGTTTCTGGAACTTTTCCTGAACATGCAACAGTGGCAGTTCTAACTTCTGAGAGACAAGTACCATCTGCACAAATAGTGATTAAGGTTGTACCCGTTTTACAAGAAGTACCAATACAAGTAGCAGTAGATGTTTGAGTACTTGGTTCAGAAAAGCTTGAAACTGCACTGGAACTTGGACTGGAGTTTGGAGAGGATGACCTTGGGCTTGAGCTTGAAGAATCTGTGGTTTCAGTAGTAATAACCCATGGTTCAATTAAATAATTTATTAAAAGTATAACTTTTGCAAAATTTGCAGTCAAAAAATCGAGACAAAAAATAGGCATACAATTGCCAAATTAAATGAAGAGTGTATCTTCTCTTAAATTAATCCATAATCATATATTAGTTACAAAACTATTAATGTGTAAGTTAGCTCGTGTTACCTAACTTATTATCTTTTTAATATCTCTTCTCTAAATAAACGCATCTAATATGAGAGACAAAGTGCTTAAAGTTGATAATTTTGCTTGATATCTTCAATTAAACCAAGACCTTTTGGATGCCAATTATAAGTCTTGTAAGTATGATCGGCACTAGCAGAAACATCGTCCTTTAAAAAGAACAGTAACATACCCAATTCACCTTCATCTGCTTCAGTGACTTCTTGAACAGGGAGTCCAATAGCATCACTAATGGTTTCAGCAATTACCTTTGTTGGGATACTGGATTCTTGAACAACATGTGCTATCCCAGCTTCCTTAGGTGGATTATTAACTAACCCAACAAAGAAGTTTGCAGCCTCAGTTACGTGCACTGCACTCCAATTTGACTGTGAATAAGGTACATGTCCTAAACGTTTTGCAGCCGCTGTCCACATTGGAATGAAGGCTTTATCGCCTTTTCCATGGACAGAAGGAGCTAATCTAGCAGTAATACTAATAACACCTTTATCAGCATACTCTAATAAAAGCAAAGTATTAGCATGTCTAAGTTTAAATCCTACAATATCATCACCAAATGGCTCTGTCTCATATTTAAACCCGAGCACTCCAGAACAAACTATGAAAAGCTTATTTGTTCCTACATAAGCATCAGCAATAGCTTTGAATAAATTCTTTTCTGTCTCCACTGCATTCAGTAAATCATGGTAATCAAAACCACAATTGATAGTTGCGTCTGCTCTTTTAGCAGCTTCAACAATAATATCGAGGTCTTTTAATGTACCTTTAACAACATCTTTAACACCGGCTTTATTTAAAGCCTCTTTTGAGGCATCAGATCTAGCTAATCCAATGACTTCATGTCCATCAATAAGCAATTTTTTAACAACTTCGGTTCCAACAAAACCGGTTCCACCAGTGACAAATACTTTCATTTTAGTTTAATAGATATTTAAGAGGCATTGTAATGGTTTATATAGTACAATTGAAGGCGTCGTTTGCATTTACCCGGCCATTTCACAAGTGTATTACTGTTTTTACTATTTGAGTTAAAACCGAAAAACCTGGTGACATTACTAGTATGGTTCGGCATTGGCGATATTCTGGGATATACCTAAATAGGGAAAATCCGCGTCTCCGTGTTAAAGTATTACTAATTACTAACTGCAAAATTATCTAAGCATTTTATTAATAGAGTCGTGTGTTTTGACGAAAAATAACATGTAGATTAAGCAAACCTGAAAATGAAGTATGATTAAAGAAATAAATACTATAATATATAATATAATATATATCTTAAGTTGATATTGCCGGTTCTTAATTCTTTAAAGGATTTATGAACTCCTTTTAGGATTTTTTAGTGAAGCAATTTTGATAAGTTCGAGTTATTTGAACTTTGAAGGTTCCTTTACTAAAGAAGGTTTCCCTACAATTAGAAGATGGTCATTTGAAGATGTGTTGGGGGAAAGTTTTGATGCTGATTTATAGTTATCATTATATGCTAGTAGGCTCATGTATAATTTAAAAATAGATACACTACTTATGAACTTAATCCCGCTGTTTTCCACGAAACAGTTAAAGCTCATCCTAATTGGTCTTAAGAAGAAAAGATCTGGAAAAACAAAGACTATAAAAATGTCATTAATGTTGAAAGAAATTTGAATTCGAAAAGTATTTGTAAGAATTCCCAAGCAAACAATTCTAAATATAGTAATAAATAAAAGCAGGAAAGAAAGAGTTGTAGTTTTATTCTTGATTCAATAGGATAGTTATAGAAGTGAAATACCGTAAGAAAGCAACAAGCACCAGTTAAAAGAGTAAATAGAAAAAAATAAGAAAAGAGGTATATTTCAAACCTTTGAATTTACTTGCGATAGTTGTCACTTATATGAACAATCCCAAGCAAACCATTCCGCTCCTTTGGGGATTTTTTATTACCATTTCTAACTAACACTAAAGAGTATAATCATATGATAAAATTAGAAATGCGTTCACTATAGCCAATTGACCATTTTTTTTGCAGCCAAATCGTGCGCGGACCAACTTTTACCACTTCATTTCAGAACAGTATATCCGATTGAAAATTAGCAGAAATAGCGTTTGAATAACTTCCTAGAGGAAAATAATAGATATATAAAGATATTAGGAGGTTAAGGTTTTATAGTATACAGCTTAACGTCTTTGAATATTGATTTGGTGTACGGAGGCGCAACAGTATGGGTGTACTGGCCCGATGGGTGCACCGGTGTTTTGGTAATTTGGTGTTATGGTGGGAGGGTTTTTGTAATTGTACCAACATACACAAATACAAATATAAATTTGTGTTTGTGTACAATAGTGGCTTTGTAATTGTACCAATATACACAGAAACCGTTAGGAATACAATGTATCTGTGTCAGTGTATATTGGTACAAATACAAAAACCGTCACATCCTAACACCAAATTGCAAAACACCAGTGCACCTAGAGGACCAGTACACCCATACTGTGATACATCCGTACACCTTTGGATTTTAATTTATTTAACAATAGTTTTAACTGGTTTATATCAAGTTATAAACACTTATAAGCTCCGAATGATCATGAAAACCGTCGGTAGAACTGGCTTTTAGAACTCATTTTAACTTAATGATCGCAATGAGTTTATATGCATAAGAATCTCAGAATCTCTACCAGAAGACTTATCTTCAGCAGATAGATGCCTTTAGGATTACTGAAAAGATACCTCATGAAGCAAGGAAAGATATCAAGGAATCCGCCCAAAAGAATAACGGCAAAAGAGATTGCTTGGAATTTTTAGTACAGAGAAGCAGCTAAAAGACAGTAACTACCACAACGAATGGGCTCAAAGAAGCGTAAATAGAAGAACTACCATAAGCAACCATTAAGAAGAATACAATGAATGAGCACCAAACCAGTTTACCCCAATAATGCTGCAAATTGCAAAAAAATTCAAAAAAGTACTGCAAAGAAATACTGTAAAGATTACCGCAAAATTACTGCAAAAAGTACAACAGACATCATGCAGAAAGAAACCACAAATTACCCCAAATTATAACATATTATAAAATATACCTATACAACAAGAGCCACCAACCGCACAACCAACAACCCAACACTAAACCACATAAAATACCCATATACGACACGCTTACGACCCGTCCTATACAACACGGCATTTAGCGCCTTGGCGTAAGACCAAATCGTCCAAATCGTCGATCGTCGCCGCCCCGCAGCCCCACCGCCGCATTTCCCCCACACGCTCGCCTTTTGCTGAAAAATTTTCCCCATTAATACTACCACCCAAACCATGTCAGATACTGAAGGGATTGAAGATTCAAACTATTTAGAATGTTACATTCGGTTTAATGATGATGCCGAAAAGGATTATTGTTTCCAACTCAGAGTCGAAACCAAATTCAACGAATTATTTAAAATTTTCACCACCTTACCAATCAGTTTAAGACCGTCCATTTTCTACAGTTCCAAGCCAATTGGCTTTAAAATTAGTACCGCTCCAGGATATTTGACCGAAGACGGGGCCATTTTATTCGATAGAAACGCATCCGAAGAGAAATACCTCAAGAATGTCGACTTAAACGACGAACTTGGTGACCATATCTGGCCTGGTCAATTAATTGTACCAGTTTGGGCCCATAATGACTTTGGATTTTACGCTTTTGTTTCCTTATTGGCAGTTTGGCTTTACACCGACTTGCCAGATTTTGTCAGTCCAACACCAGGGATCTGTTTGACCAATCAAATCACCAAGCTTGGGATTTATGTACTTAGATATTTTGGTAAACACTCTTTAGCAGATAATTTTGCAGCCGATATGGAGAACGAATTTTCTATTGTTCCACAAATTGTTTTCTTTTGCTTTCATTTAATTAAAATCGCCGTAATCTTTTTATTTGTATACTTAGGAATCTTTAACCCAATTAGATTAATTAAGTTTGGTAGATCCTCAGTTGCTAAAGATATCACCAGAGAACAATTACTTGAATTAGGATGGACCGGATCTAAAAGAGCCATCATTGACGAATATAAAGAGTATTACAGAAATTATAGAATCAAACAATACAAGTCAATGATTGAAGCTCATCAAGATGGGTTATTTGAACAATTAAAGAAATTAGGAGTTCAATTAGGTCCTGGTGAAGGGTTTAATACTCCTTTAGACTTTAAATCCGATGTTGAAGACATTTTAAAGACCGGGAAAGTCACTCTTAACTATCCATATTTGGCTAAATTAGGAGCTATTTTTGAAAAACATATTAGCAAACCGGATGTAGATGTTAATGAGGCAGTTAAACAGTTTAGAAGATATGGATTTTGCCAGAGCGACGAGACTGTGAAGAAGATTGTTGAGGCAAGAAAGGCCGCTGATGAGAGTGATTAGGCGGTAGTGTAGCTAATGAGAGTGATTAGGCGGCGGTGGTGCTGGTGGTGCTGGTGGTGCTGGCTACAGCAGAGATGAGATGAGATGAGGTGGGGTCGAGGCGGGGGATTGTCGGTGTCGGCGGTGCCAATGGGCCGCCAGTAGCGTACCACACGCCAAATAGAGGGTCCAATTGACCGCCATTGGGCCTTATACGACCACCCGGACAACCAGAAGTGGACACTGGCGTGGACCATGGCGTGGTGTGGCCTCCTATCCTGCACTCGAACCACTCGTATTGCTCGTTCCGGCGCCGCGATCTGCGGTACCGGCCTGAGTTTGATTTAATATATTATGTAACGAAGTTGATCTGACTTTAACCGTATCTCTTTCTCTCCCTCTGACCAATTCTAACCAACTCTGTACACCTCTTCTCCCTCACTAGAGCTTCTATTACCCCATCCGGCCCTATTCTTTCCCTTCCTGAACCCCTCTGCCCCATCCCGTCGTGCCTCTTTACCCGCCATTGGCCCGCACATGGCATTTAGCCAGAGTCAGAAAAGTCACGTGCCTTGACCAAATCGTCAACGTTGAAAAATTTCAATATAAATTCTCCAAAATCTCGACATTTTTCACATCCTTTTTTTTAAATCAATTGTATAAAAAAAAAGTCAAAATGGTTTCTTCTGCTATCTTAGGTTTCCCTCGTATTGGACCTCAAAGAGAATTAAAAAAAATTACTGAAAGCTACTGGGGTGGTAAAGTTGATGTTGATGCTTTATTAGCTAAAGGTAAAGAAATTAGAAAGAATAACTGGGAATTACAACAAAATGCTGGTGTTGAAGTTATTCCATCCAATGATTTCTCTTACTACGATCACGTTTTAGATTTATCTTTATTATTTAACGTTATCCCAGACAGATACTTAAAATATGATTTGCAACCAATTGATATTTTATTCGCTATGGGTAGAGGTTTGCAAAGAGATGGTGTTGATGTCACTGCTTTAGAAATGGTTAAATGGTTTGACTCCAACTACCATTATGTTAGACCAACCTTCTCTAACTCTACTGAATTCAAATTAAATGAAGCTGCTGGTCTTAAACCAGTTGATGAATATTTAGAAGCTAAAGCTTTAGGTATTGAAACCAGACCAGTTATTGTTGGTCCAATTTCTTACCTTTACTTAGGTAAAGCTGATAAAGATTCTTTAGACTTAGATCCAATCAGTTTATTACCAAAATTCTTACCAGTTTATAAACAATTATTAGCTAAATTAAAACAAGCTGGTGCTAAATCTGTTCAAATTGATGAACCAATTTTAGTTTTAGATTTACCAGAAAATGTTCAAAGTTTATATAAATCTACTTTTGAATCATTAGTTGATGAATCTTTACCAGAAGTTACTTTAACTACTTATTTCGGTGATGTTAGACCAAATTTAAGTGCTATTAAAGATTTACCAATTGCTGGTTTCCACTTTGATTTTGTCAGAGTTCCAGAACAATTCGATGAAGTTGTTTCTATCTTAAACGACAAACAAACTTTATCTGTTGGTATTGTTGATGGTAGAAATATCTGGAAAACTGATTTTGCTAAAGCTTCAGCTGTTGTTGATAAAGCTATTAGTAAATTAGGTCAAGAAAGAGTTGTTGTTGCTACTTCTTCTTCTTTATTACACACTCCAGTTGACTTAAACAATGAAAACAAATTAGACCCAGTTATTAAAGATTGGTTCTCTTTTGCTACTCAAAAAGTTGCTGAAATTGTTACTTTAACTAAAAAAGCTAAAGGTGATGATGTCACTGAAGCTCTTGAAGCTAATGCTAAATCTATTAAATCTAGACAAGAATCTTCAATCACCACCAATCCAAAAGTTCAAGAAAAATTAGGTGCTATTGATGAATCTATGTCTACTAGAAAATCTCCATTTGACAAGAGATTACCAGTTCAACAAGAAAAATACAAGTTACCATTATTCCCAACTACTACTATTGGTTCTTTCCCTCAAACTAAAGATATTAGAATCAACAGAAACAAATTTAACAAAGGTCAAATTACCGCTGAAGAATATGATAACTTTATCAAAAAGGAAATTGAAACCGTTGTTAGATTCCAAGAAGAAATTGGTTTAGATGTCTTAGTTCATGGTGAACCAGAAAGAAACGATATGGTTCAATATTTCGGTGAACAATTAGATGGATTTGCTTTCACTCAAAATGGTTGGGTCCAATCTTATGGTTCAAGATATGTTAGACCACCTATTGTTGTTGGTGATGTTAGTAGACCAGCCGCTATGTCAGTTAAAGAATCTGTCTATGCTCAATCTATTACTTCTAAACCAATGAAAGGTATGTTAACTGGTCCAGTTACTTGTTTAAGATGGTCTTTCCCAAGAGATGATATCTCTCAAAAATTCCAAGCTTTACAATTAGCTTTAGCTTTAAGAGATGAAGTTGTTGACTTAGAAAAAGCTGGAATTACCGTTATTCAAGTTGATGAACCTGCTTTAAGAGAAGGTTTACCATTAAGAGCTGGTAAAGAAAGATCTGACTACTTAAATTGGGCTGCTGAATCTTTCAGAGTTGCAACTTCAGGTGTTGAAGATTCTACTCAAATTCACTCTCATTTCTGTTACTCAGATTTAGATCCAAACCACATCAAAGCTTTAGATGCTGATGTCGTCTCTATTGAATTTTCTAAAAAAGATGATCCAAAGTATATTCAAGAATTTTCAAACTATCCAAACCATATTGGTTTAGGATTATTCGATATTCACTCTCCAAGAATTCCTTCTAAAGAAGAATTCATCAAGAGAATTAGTGAAATCTTGAAAGTTTACTCTGCTAACAAATTCTGGGTTAACCCAGATTGTGGTTTAAAAACTAGAGGTTGGCCAGAAGTTAGAGAATCTTTAACCAATATGGTTGAAGCTGCTAAACATTTCCGTGAACAACATTAAGGTTTTTTCTTAATTTAATTAAAAGCCCCATATTATTTTTGGGTTGCATTATTCATTTCATGATGCGGTACTCGTGTTACATTTATTCAACATTAATGTAATTTGTTTGTTTTGTTTGATTTTTGGGGGTTTTTAAGGGATTTCAACATCGGTAATATAAGATTTTTGTTAGTTTTTGTCTCTGATCTCTTGAGTATGGTGGAGCGTAGGACTGTTTAATTCTCTTTGTCTCTATCTAAGTGTTTGTGAAGGCCTGTGAATGTCTGCATAAGTTCCGTCCAAGTGCTGACCAAGTGCTGACCAAGTGCTGCCTAAGTGCTGACCAAGTGCCTGCCGAAGTGCCTGTAAGTGCCTGGCTATAGGCATAGCACTAGCTGTCTATACCAGATCGTACCAGCTCTGCCCACCACGGTGCCGCCACGCACTCCCGCCACTCGCACCACTCCTACCGCCCCATCTTCTTCCATCCAGAAATCGCGGCAAACATGCAAGACCTTATCGACCATTTCATAAACGTTACTAAAGCTCCCAGATCTCTAGCCGTTCAATACCTCCAAAGAAATAATAACGACGTCACAGACGCAATTGATGATTATTATTCCTCAAATTCTCCCTCAACAACCTCTGGGGCCTCCCCCACTGCTGCCTCCACCGCGGGCCCATCCAAATCTAAACCAAGAGGTGTAAGAACATTCAGAGACTTAAATGCCCCTGAAGATGAAGAAGATGATAACACAAACAACCAATTCTTTACCGGAGGTGAGAAGTCCGGATTACAGGTTGAAGACCCTAATAAAGATAAGGGCAGGTCGCTTATTGATGATATTTTCCAAAGAGCAAAAGAGCAAATGGACCAACCTGATGATAGACCATCTGCAAGAACAAGCACAGCGCCATCGGTGCCACATTTCCGAGGCACTGGGTTTAAGTTGGGTGATGGGAACGGTCCTAGTCAAGAGGTGGCCGACCCATTGGCCGGTGTAGCCCAAAGACCCCAGAAAGTTAATAGAGAGATCACTTTTTGGAGACAAGGCTTTACTGTTGGAGACGGGCCATTACATCGTTACGATGATCCACAAAACCAATCTGTATTGCAAGAATTGAACCAAGGAAGGGTTCCAATGGCATTACTAGACGTTGAGTTTGGTCAAGATGTGGATGTAAGTGTATCTAGACGTACAGACGAGGATTATAGGCCTCCTAAACGGAAGATTGGCGGGTTTGGAGGCCATGGTCACCGTTTAGGTAGTCCTGTTCCTGGAGAGCCTGTTAAAGAGGCAGAAAAGGAAGAGATTTCACCTGAAAAGACAGAAAAGTCTGCAAAAACCGAACCTTCGGCCCCAGAGCCTACTGGTGACACTTCGGTGCAAATTCGGTTTGCTAATGGTAAGAAGACTTCTTATAAGTTCAATTCTCTGGATTCCATCTCTGTTGTATACGACTTTGTAAGAACGCACGAGTACTCTGAGCCTAGAGAGTTTATATTATCTCATGCATTTCCGGTCAAGCCAATTGCTGAAGATGGTTTGACCGTGGGAGAGGCGGGGTTAAAGAATGCTGTTATAGTGCAACGGTGGAAGTAGTGGGCTGGCGGCAGGTAGTGGAGCAGAAGATGGCTTTGCTCAGTCTGCTCAGTCTGCTCAGTCTGGTTCCGTAGATTAATATATGCAGCTTAAAAGAATTCACACACGCTAGCGATACAATGGCACACCACCAGAGTATGTAGCTCTCTCCGTATCCAATCCTCTACGTTTTCAACTCTCTCCATACACAATGCCCGTGTGCGCTTTCATTTCATGCTTCGTGCTTCTTCGCTCACCGCATTATCTCATCTCTTTACCTCATCGCGAAATCACCATGAGACGAATACCTCGAATACCACCCACATACCGTGGATGGAACCGTCTCGGAACCTTTGGCTTTCATTCCATACCCCCAAAACTCCAAAAATTCGATCCTGAGTTTTTCTCCCTTCAAAACCAGAAATTCCCCGACTTTCAACAGGATAAAGATATTTTTCAGATAAATGTAAAAAACCATCTACTACAGTCCAATAGAGTTATTCCCTTCCAACAAAACGCCCAAGCTCTAAAACCCAACAGCATAGACCCCATTGAACTAGATGAACTTATTCTTGAGAGGTCCTATGCTCCTATAGACTCTGCAAAGGAAATTGTCACCACCAATATGACTCAACAGCCCGTAATCGGCTCCATAGTCCAGTTCTTGCACGTACGAAACAACCACCACGACCACGAACAGACAAATGGGAATGTACAGACAAATGCTCATGAAGAGATGAATGACGATACAAGCACAGAACTTCAAGTAGGAATCGTCCTTAAAGAAGCCTCTTCCCGGTTCAACAACAGCTATAATGGTCTTTTGGTACTTACTTCGACGAATGAAATCGTCTCTGTGTCCCCAACTAACGTTGTATTTCATTGCCATGGTGTAATAGATCTGGAATGGCTTGAACAACTTCAGATTGTCGATTTCCGTGACGATTCTAGCGTTTATAGCCGGCTCGTAGTGGTGGATATTTTGAAAAAATTTATAGAGACCGCTTTTGAAGTATCTAAAGGTCCTTTAGAAGCTCATTTGGAGGTCATATATAGCCAGAGAGCCGCCGAGTCGCATATAGTTGGGGTAACATTAGATGAATTAGTGGACTCTATACTGTTCGATTTAGGCAACTTAACATCTTCTTATTTCCACCAATGTTGTCTCTTTTTTGCATGTCATTTGGCCATGTCAAATGCACCTACTAAGTTCATGGTATCGAGTATATACCCTAGATACTTGTCTACCAACATATTCAATGGGTATTCCAATAACTTGGCTGGAAATACCAAGTACTTCGCTACTTCTTTAATCACCCAAAATGCAGTGGAACTGCTTATTGCTCGTACAAATTCACCAACGGGCGTTGAAACTGTTCAAAGACTCTTGAAAGACTTTGAATGGCAACAGAAAGGTACCACCAGTAAAGATTTATCTGATTTGCATGTTTATTTTTCTCTTTGGGATGGTAAGAAATTCAAGTTTGTTATTGATACAATGAAGCATGCTATTATCTACCCCCATCCAGACATTCTTAAACTTTTCCAACGCTTAGAAGTGTTTGGAAATGATGTTTCAGCTTCTAATCTTTTTGATTATTTAATAAAGTTGAAAATTTATGTAGACTCAACTGACCCATTCTTATCTGCAAATACTTCGGGATTACCACCTGATAATCTTGAAAAGATTTCCATCTCTTCACAAGAAGAATTGGGGCATTTACTAGATGTTTCCCTCCCAAAAAATGATTATGATCCATTTAACCATTTGAGATACGAAAACGTTTATGGTAATGAAGATATCATTTATGGTCTTCCAATAAATGGGAAATATATCTTGGGGGTATCTTTACAAAAACTCAATATTCGTAATTATCGTGTCAATATTCATATTCCTGACGTTATATCCAAAATATTCCCCAGGAAGAAATCATTCAACACCATGGCCAGTCACCCTTGGTTCATGAATATTATAACAGAACTGGGACTTTTTAATCTCGAATTTGTTAAAAAGTTATCTTTAAAAGACCAAAATATTGATGAAACCACTGATGATAAACCTCTAAAAGATATATTGATATCTGCCAATAAAAAAAGTGAGCCACTGAAAGATCCTTTGCTGTATATGACCATATCTTTCAAGTACAACACTCATGAATCGGAGCCATTTAAGGATCCTGTTAATGATATAAGTGTAACTTTTGATAAGTTTGATCACGTTAAGATCAAGACACTTGACATCAAGACCTTAGAACGTGCTTTAGATGGGAAAAGATTATCATTCAATCTCTTTAGCAAACGGAAAACATCTATTGATGATAAACCCATCAGTGATGATGATTACCATAATTTAGGATTTTTAATGGGAGTATTAAAAAGACACTTTATAGCTAGAAACTTCAATGGTGCTTCGAATTTTAACCCCAGAACCTACGATTTATCAGACAGTTTGAAAGAGAATGTAGAATATCCTAAAAGTGAATACTTTCTCAAAGAACTTGAGTTGATGGCATCAAACCTAACTTCAGTTTATACAGCACATAATAAAATCCCCATGATAAGTGAATCGCAAGATCTTTTACCAATGGATATAGAAGAAGATGAAGTATTAGTACGTCATAATAACCTTCTTCTTCCTGAGTTCCATGTCAACTCGTATTTCCAAACACTTATTGCTAGGGATGCTGAAGGATACGTTTCTCCCGCTGCTCTTGTAATTGGTAGAAACTACTTGGGTAAACCAGAATTCAATTTAACTGGTCTCAAGAGTATAACTAATGGAATCAACAATGGCTTTAAACATGTGACACGTCCATTGGACGGGTTCATAGGAATTCTACACCAATTCCAGCTCATTAGTTTCGTCCATCATCAATATGTGACTAAACTCAAATTACGTCTTAAAGAATCGCATAGCAATAAATCCTTTGTAAATAGATTTGCGTATCTTAAGGGTAAAGGGTATAATGTGAATGGGCCCCATTCAACTGAAATCATGGATAAATTCGTTGATTTGGTTTCAAATGGGTCCGACGCCAATGCTTTTATATCATTGCAAAGCCATACGTATAAAGCATTAAAAGCCCTCGAAAGGACGCTTATAAAAGAAGAACCAATTGAGTTTGAATGTGTCATCACCAGCAATGGATATGTTTATCGTGATAAGCGGATAGCTAGGTGTTTCGTACCTAGTATGGGCATCGAAGTAAATATACTTGTTGGGGTTGATGGAGCATCAATTGGTACAGTTGTCATGGCTAATAGAGTCACTTGTCTCCATCCCACACAGGGAATCTGCTTGCTCCAAGAGAAACAAATGTACTAGTATATATAGATAATGCATCCTGACATCTTAATCCGACCCCTTTACCATCTCTAGCCCATCTCCAGTAAATTGTGTAGTCTCATTTTTTTTTGCAACCATTTACAAAAAATTTATACTGAAAAATTCTCCTGCACACAGCTCCACATGTACCAAATTTTTCATCGCGAAGTTGACTCATTAAATATGTTTGTATGTACCAATAACTGCCACTCTACCGCCTCTTAATACTAACTATACAGTCCGATATTCAACCTGCTCCAGAGACACTCAGTGTCTTTGTAAAAGACCAAAAAAATGACGGAAAAATCAAATTATACCCGCTCTACAAGTACGTTACCACCGAAGATTTAACAGTCCACACCGCTTATCTCAAGCTTGCTCAATTGAATGATAGTAAAAGAACTCCTTCCTTCCTTTTGGAATCTGCTCTTAATGGTGATACTGTCGATAGGTACTCATTTATCGGGATAAATCCCAAGAAAATTATCAAAACTGGTGATGATGCTAACGTTTTCCCCAAAGAATACTGTAATGTAGACCCAATTACCATCTTAGAAGATGAATTAAAGAAGTATCACCAAGTAGCCGTGCCGGGGTTACCCAAGTTAAGTGGAGGAGCTGTTGGGTACATTTCTTACGACTGTATCAAGTACTTTGAGCCTAAGACCCGTAGAGACCTTAAAGATGTCTTAAAGGTTCCAGAAGCGGTGTTGATGTTGTGTGATACGATCATTGCTTACGACCACGTATACCAAAGATTCCAGATCATTCACAATGTCGAAATCTCTACTGTGGAAGAAATTCCATCCAAGATCGAAGAGGCCAAATCTCAAATTAATAAGATTGAAGCCATTTTACATAAGGAAACGCCAATTGCCGAATTGAATCCTATTCAAGGCCCTATTAAAAAGGGACAAACATTCACTTCCAATATTGGTCAAAAGGGATACGAATCACATGTATCTAAGTTAAAAGAGCATATTTTAAAAGGAGATATTATTCAAGCTGTTCCTTCACAAAGAGTTGCTAGACCTACCTCTTTACACCCATTCAATATCTATCGTCACTTAAGAACCGTAAACCCTTCGCCTTATCTCTTTTATATAGATCTTCTTGACTTTCAAATCATTGGTGCATCACCTGAATTATTAGTTAAAGCTGATACCAAAGGTAAAGTGGTTACTCATCCTATTGCAGGAACCATTAGAAGAGGTAAAACTAATGAAGAAGATGAAGCAAATGCCAATATTTTAAGATCAAGTTTAAAAGACAGAGCAGAACATATTATGTTGGTTGATTTAGCTAGAAATGATGTTAATAGAATTTGTACACCAACTAGTAATAGTGTAGATAGATTATTAACTATTGAAAGATTTTCACATGTGATGCATCTTGTTTCTGAAGTCAGTGGTACTTTAAGAGATGATAAAACCAGATTTGATGCATTTAGATCGATTTTCCCTGCTGGTACTGTTAGTGGGGCACCAAAAGTTAAAGCTATGGAATTGATCGGTGAATTAGAACAAGAAAAAAGAGGTGTTTATGCTGGGGCCATTGGTCATTGGGGATATGATGGGAAATCAATGGATACATGTATTGCGCTTAGAACTATGGTATATAAAGACGGCACTGCTTATTTACAAGCGGGTGGAGGAATTGTTTTTGATAGTGATGAATACGAAGAGTATATAGAGACGATGAACAAGATGAAGGCCAACAACAATACGATTGTTGAGGCCGAAGAGATCTGGAGCCAGCGTGTAGGAGAGGCGGATGCTTGAGAGGTGAAGAGGATGCCTGAAAAGTGAAGAGGATGCCTGAACCGGAGATCGCAGGGCAGAAACCAAAGAGGACACAAGAGTCCCAAAACAGACAGAAACTACAAATAGTCAATTAGTCTAATACACATGTTCATAGAGTGCTCTAGTCTTACCGTATCTAATCATTCCCTAACCCCCCTAAACCCTCCTAACCTCCCTACCTACCCTTCTGGACACCTCATCGCCTTGCCAAACCAACGTATACTCACGTGACCCGCATGTGATGCAACCGCACTCGATGATCATCTCAGCCAAAAGTCGTCCACCATGAGTAACTCTGGCAGCGCTTCCCCCGACTCAAAATCAATGAGAACTCCCACCTCTTGGGACCCCGAAGATGATATGCTCCTAATGCACCTAAAGGACCAGCAGAAACTCGGCTGGAAAGCCATCGCCGCAAACTTTAAGAACAGGACACCAAATGCCTGCCAGTTCAGATGGAGACGGTTAAAGCTGGGTAATTTGAAGAACCCTCCCAAATCCTCGTCCAACGGCAACACCCCCAAGACCTCCTCGGTCGAACCGACGCCTAAAAAGTCGAAATTTGCTTTTCCTAACCTGAAAACAGCGTTCCCCAACCTGAAAACCCCCGGTCCTGGGTTCCCATCGGCCTTTAATCCTATAAGTAACACCACTTTCCACGATAACAACGTCACCAATGCGTTGGCAGGATTGAATGCCTTGTCAAATACCCCTTCCACCACTCCAGGGCTCGGGGATCAGCCACAATCACCCAAAATTGAACTGGATTCGCCGGCCGTAGTACCTCAAACCACCAATAACTATGAACATTCGCCTAATCTGGAACTAGCATTGGATCCAGGCCATCACAATGGACTCCCTGAAAGTGGAGGAGGGTATTATGCTGATATTTCTGTGGACCCAACCATGAATTTACCTCATAATCAACCTCATCCTGGTCCTACTTCGGGATTAACTCCTCGAAACTCTACTTCTGGACCTTCAAATCCTAATTCTATCGTTATAGGTCATAACAACTCTATAATTCAAATCGTACGGACCGAAGAACGTAACTCGGTCGGGCTGGCCCGTGACAGTGTGTCTTCATTACCCTCTAAATCAATGAACATTCCTCATCATCAACTGAGTAATAATTCCATTGTACATTTACCAATCATATTTGGTGCCAATGGGAGTATCTCTGGACACCATTCTAGAAGTGGAAGTATTTCACATTCTACCACTGTTCCTAGTTTAAGAAGTGGTAGTATAGTTGGTAATGGGCCTGGATATTTTAGTAGATCTGGTCTGGTGGTGATACCGTATGTAGGTAATGATAAAGACAAAAAGGATGATAAAAAACGTAAGATTTCTAAAGATACAAAGAAATCGAAACCTAAAACAAAAGAACCTGTAATTAAAATTCCATGGACAATGGAAGAAGATGAGTTGCTTATAAATAGAAGAAATAGAGAGCTTTCATTTGCAGAGCTTTCGATTCTTTTACCTCAACGGACTGAGGGAGAGATTTGGTCTCGTATAGATCATTTAGAGAAACTTCGAAATGGGGTTAGATCTTCAGTTGCTAGAGAGAGAAGAAGAAGACAATCATCTATTGGATTAGATGATGTAGAAGATTTCTATATGAGTGACATTGGGGTGACGGAAGATGAAGATGATGATGAGGTGTTGGTAGATGTTGATGATATTCCTCAAGCCCATAGGCGGGCACTTAAAAGACGAGCTAGTTCTGCGGTGAACCCGTTGGCTTCTGTGGGGAGCTAGTACTTGGGGCTTTTTGAACATCAGCGGATGAAGGTGCTAATGGGTGAGTAAATGAGTAGAGACTGTGTATGTAGTGCTAGGCTTATGCCAGCTTGTATTAATATAAACACTCTAATATACTTAGATTCTTGCAGGGTGATACTGACACTTACATTGTATGGCGTGGGTTGGCCTTTTCTTGTATCTTTGACCAGTTTCTTGTCCGTCTTCGTTGGTATCCAAGCTCTATCCAAGCTCTATCCCAGCCCTATCCTAGCTCTCTGTTTCAACAGCACCTATTGGCGTTCCTGACTTAATGTGTATTAAATATTGATCTACATTAACTTGTATTATCTCTTTGTACATCAAATTGCATCAAACACCCAATCGACACTAGCAGTCTGTATCCATTTATCTAATACAACTTCAACCCTGCAGTAACCTGATCAATTACCACTTTAGGACCTGGCCCAATACCCAAGACCGTGGCAGATCCGGCTGCAATTTGCGTTCTTCCAGCATCGTGTACTACATAACAGTTAAGCCCCAATGAAATGGCTTGTGCAAATAACACATCCATGCCTTCTTCATCCGGTACTTGTAAGGTAATTTTGGCTTGCCCATTACCATATTCCCATCTACGAAGCATCTCTGGATTATACGCTGGAGAGTTCGAATCGTTCATTTTCTTATATAAAGCTAATGTAGCGTGCAGGCATTGAGCAGCAGCCTTACCTTTACCCATCTTAAGGTCTTGACGGACTATCAAAGTCATTCGTACTTCACCATCGACACTATTGAGCTCTCTTGAGTCCACGTCGATCCCGTCATCACTTTCGTCGTCACTTTCTTCTTCCGTATAGTACAGAGATCTTAAGAAGTATCTATCATAAGCTACACCCGTCAAGAACGAAGCTACAGACACAGCCAACACTTTAAGAGTAAACAGGTTCATGCGATGAGGTCGAACTTCGCGATGAAATTTAAATATATATATATATTATAACATGCAACAAGGTGTAATTAATCAAATTGCGTGCAGATATGGAGAAATTGATACTGTTTTAAAAGCTAAAGATCTAAATGGAATGATGCTTAGTAGTTTAGATGAATGTATTAGAAAGAATTTATATTTCGCATATCAAATGTATATTTCAGATCAAAAATTAGTAGATAAAGAATATATTTTAGAAAAAGTAAAAAATAGTAGATATACACGTGATAGTATTGAAAGTCCTGATGATTGGGAGGATATGGACGTAAAAGTACACGATTACCATGCAGCCGAATTTCTTTTACAATCATGAAAGAAGAAATATGGAAAGCATATTGGGCAAAAATCCTTGAAACGGAAAAGGAACTAACAACTATTAACTTAGGTCAATATATATTTGTATCGATTTCTACAGTTATCTCTTCATCCAGGGTTTATTCATCAACACCTAAATAATTAGTCAAACGTACGACTACATTAACAGCGGGAATGAACCACAATTGGTAAAAAAAATGTCAGCCAATAGCTTTTAGAACCATGAAAGAAGAAATATTAAAAGCGTATTGGGGAATAAAACATGACATAGATGAAGAATTAATTACTGATTATAAAGACAACGATAAATTTAATTTATGTCATTTCTGTGTATCTAAAATGATATCAGCTGATTATATTGACTTCGATTTAATAGAAAAATATAAGCCTATTTATTTTAATTTACAAGCAATTCCAGAATTTAGTCAAAGTGTTAGAGATGACATGACTTTAAAGTAAACTTATGCCAACACAGACTTCTTCTTAGATTTCTTCTTCTTCTTTTCAATTTTATTCGAAAAGGTCCGCCAATTGGCTACTCTTTGATCTCGTTGGTCTTCCCATTTAGCTGCAAATTCTTGTTTCAATTGACGGTCTTTGTCATGTGACTCTTGCTCTTGTTTTAGTTTTATTTCTTGCTTGCGGAGGATCTCTGCTTCAAGATCTTGGGCTTTGGTTTCTTCTTGTAAGATCCTGCTTACTTCAAGTTGAATGTCGTTGGAGGAGGACTTTGGGTGAGTCTCTTTTACGAACTTGTAGATATCAAGAAGCTTCTTTTTGTCAGTATAAGCTTCGGAATCGTCTTCTTCTTTTGCAGATAGAACCTTTTCTGCCTTCTTTAAGCGGTCGAATGCTTCGGGTGCATCTTTGTTGTCTGTTTTGTCAGGATGGATAAGTAGACTTTTCTTTCTGAAAAATTTCTTGATATGAGACTCAAGGTCTTCATTGAGGGCCTTTTCGACTGAAATTTCGAGAATACTAAAGTAATCTTGATTGTCACAGTTCAATATTCTCTGAATTTCATTATCTCTTTCGGATGCCTTTGCTGTGGAGTCTAATAATGATTGGATGTTCTCACTCATGGTTCATTAAACTGGCTGCGATAAGCTCGCTCATCTCATGCGAAGACTTTTATCAACCATGTCAACCAACTGGAAACCAAAATACTTCGATATAGGTGTCAACTTCTCCGACCCGATGTTCAAAGGGTTATATCACCATTCCAAAACTCCAAGTCATAAAGAAGACCTTGAAAAAGTCGTGGAACGGTCGTTTATGTTCAATGTCGATAAGATGCTTATCACAGCTTCGTCTATTGAAGAATCCAAGCTGCATTTCGATTTGTGTAAGAGATTTCCTGGTGCTTTTTACTCTACTGCTGGTGTACATCCATGCCAGGTAGCCAGTGAGTTCTATAAGAAAGATGCTGATGACTTAGATCGCTCAGAAGTCTTACCCAATGCCGATGAAAAATTACGTCATCTTGAAGAAATCGTTGTTGAAGGTGTTGAGTTGGGTATAGTCAAAGCTTTTGGTGAATTTGGATTGGATTATGATCGGTTGTTCCATTCCACAAAAGATCAACAAATTATGTTTTTCCAAAAACAATTGGATTTGTATCTGAAGCTCAAGCATCTTGAGTTACCATTATTTCTTCACGTGAGGAATTGTGTAGATGACTTTATTGCAACTATCAAGCCTTATATAGACTCTGGAGCGATTAAAAAGGGTAATGGTGTTGTACATTCATTTACTGGGTCCAAAGAAGACCTTGAACGAGTTCTTGATCTTGGATTCTATGTGAGTGTGAATGGATGTTCTCTTAAAACTGAAGAGAATTTAGAGGTTGCATCTTTGATTCCTGTGGATAAGTTAATGATAGAAACAGATGCTCCATGGTGTGATATAAGAAGAAGTCATGCTGGGTTTAAATATCTCGAGGCATATCCTAATTTATTTTTACCTCTGAAAGGCCCATCAGCTTCAAATGCCACTGATTATGTACCATTCCCGCTGATTAAAAAAGACAACTATGAAAAGCAAATGAAGGCTGTTCAAGAGGCTATTGATAGAGGCGATGATACTACTATAATGTCGCTACCAATGATCAAATCCAGAAATGAACCGGTTAATATTGCTCTAGTAGCTCAAATAATGTGTAAACTTCATGGTTTGACTACCGAAGAAGAAATTAAACAGTTTTTAGACACAGTTTACGAAAATTCATGTAGAGTGTTTAAAGTATAGAAACATAGAATAAATATACACTATTATACATTTAATGGTACCGTAATCTCCTTCGAGGTGGTTCTGGCTCAGCCAGTAAAATCCTAGTGGATCTTCTTACATTGCCGTTTTGTACTCTTTTTATTTGTTCAACGTCATCACTACCATCACTATCATTATCACTTTCATCACTATCTATGGCAAGATCGATTTCTTCATCAACTTCTTCGACCTCTTCCTCATCTTCACCATATTCAATGGCATCCTCAAATTCGTCTTCATCCACATCTTCATCTTCTTCATCGCCATCTATCTCTTCTACATCACTCAATATATCTACAAGTCCATCAGGCTCACTTTCGGTATAAAGAATACCATCATCACGTATTTTCAATGCTTCTGCTTCAGGTTTAGTGATCTTCTTTGTCTTAATTCCAGGATAACATATGATATAATCATCCAAATCAGCATCAACAGAATCTTTAGAAATCTCTTTGATCATTTCTATTTCTTTTAATGCTTCTTCTTCAAAAGTATAAGGATTATTAATATCATCTTTTAGGAAATTGACCAAAAAGGCGATACCATTGTTAGCAGAAGACGGTTGAGCGAGTGGTTGCAGTTGCAGTTGCAGCAGAGCAGGCGGTTGAAGTTGCGGTGGAGGAAGAGCTGGGGCAGAATTTATCCCCCCAGAAGGACCAAAAAGCATTGGTTTCCATTGAATCTTCGAATAATCCAAGGTAACATAACCTTTAGATTCCCATTTGGCAATTACATGATCAATCTTCTTAATATTAAACACAATGGCATAGTTATTAGTAGAAGGATTCTTCACCAAGGCGTCCAATTGTTCTAACCCAACTATCACATCAGATGAAATCATCCCCGTCAACTTGGAAAGAATTTCAATAGAAATCGAGATAGCGGCGGTCTTTTTATCGGCCACATCCCTACAATACTTATCATAAAGACTTTTAAGCTTATACGCCACGGTTATTTTCCAATAATTTCTATAACTTAAAAGCCCCAAGTCACTTAAAGGTTTCTCGGGAGTCCCATACTTAAACTCATTACGACTAAGAAGATAACTAAAGTCTATTAAAAGATTCCCGTACCCTTTCCGTTGGTATACAGGGAGAGTCAATATACAAGAAACATTATAATCAGAGCTATTCAACTTCTCTTTAGAGAAGTACCCCACAAAATGATACACATTTGGATCTTGTGGGTCGATTTCTGTAAGAATATAAAAGATGAAAGGCTCCACATCATAGTATAAAGTCTTTGAATTAAGGAAAAGTTTGGCTAAAAGACACAAATTTTGACAATAATTGATGTTTTTACGACCATCCACCTCCCAAAATGCCAAATTTCGGGCTTCATCTCGATAAATCTCAACACCTGGTGGGTGTTTGGCCATATTACAATTCTTTAATTTGTGACGTTCAAACGACATCGGAGAGCTCATATACTTGAGACAATGTTCACAAATATAAAGGATCTGCAGCTGGGAGTACTCTGTGGGGTACGGCGATGTATACCAGGTATCTATCACATAATGACGGAACCTTATCTGGGAGATCTGACTCTTTTGATAAGACGAAACCAGATCATTGGTATCTTCCACATCTTGTTGTCTAGAACGTCGAAGCTCGTCGCCTTCTGCTTGTAAGCGGTTGAACAATCTACGATCATGATTGGTTGGATCTGTGTCGTTTATTATGCAATCTGGGTACGGTAATATGCCCTTATATGGAAGATCTTTATTATCATATTGGGGGTCGACAGTCCGGAATAACGACCGGTATTTGGACGGATATGCTATTTTAACGATAAATTTCTCTTCTGTGATTGCTAGCGATACGTTATCAAAAGAAAAATGGTGTTTTTCCGGGGTATAATGCTGGGGTTTGGGGTGTGATACCTCATGAGGTATATGATCAAAGTACTTTTCTAGTGCATAGGTGATGGGAGCAAATGCTTTTCGGCGAGAGGATCGATCTAGATCGATACCATGGCCTATATCTTCATAGATCCTGTTGTCGGGGATCTTTAATTCGTCTAGGGGGTCCCTTTTCCTGGGAGGCATGGTGGTGGACTCCAATATTTTTCACTTTAGTCGCGTCTGGTGCGATGGTGCAGTGTGCAGGTCCGATTTGGCGGTGGATGGGGAGAGTGTATGCAGGATGTATAAGTTACTTTGATTGGAGTTTGGATGATTAGATGGAGACCATATCGTCCCAGTCTTGGGCTAGGGTTTGCTTTATGCGGTCTGTTTGGTCTGAGTCGATTATGCGGTGGTGTGAACAGATTTGGCGGTATTTGGGATCATCATAGATATACTTATACCGGGATTCAAAGTATGCATCAAGCACTATTTGGTCTCTCAGGAAGATTTCACACTCGGTGATCTCTAGCACCACTGGTTGTATAGAGGCATTAAAGTCCTTATAGTATAAGGAATGTAATTCTTCTGTGCTGATGTACTTTAGCAGAGAAGAAACGATTTTAAACGTGGAATTCAAGGTGCAGTAGGTAATTCTGTGCTTGTATTTCCGTTCAAAAGTCATCACGGCAGAGTCGAACTTGAAAATTACTAGGATGTGATAGGCCGCATCAGAAAGAATGGCCGTAATATCACCATTGGCATTAAATTTTAAAAACCTAGACACTCTAAGTACTGCTAAATCTCCATTATACTTGCCAGTATTAATTTTCCCATTTAAAATGAATTTTTTACATATTAAAGGGTTGATGGAAGAAAAAGACGTCGAACTTAAAAGCGGTAGTATGACTTTCAAGAGCCATTGCAGCTGGAAAACAACCGGGAATTCCATATTATATTGTTATTAACTATGTACTAATTCTATAGAATTTTTTTTTCTGCCAACGCTACCACGGCGCGGTACTGGAGAGGTCAATTTTTGACACCACGACACCACGAACGTGCGGTACTCAGATGGCCCTATTCATAAATATCTTCATCTTCAACTTTACGTCTTTTTTGTAATTCAAGACGTTGTTGAAGACGAATATCACGTTTTTCTTTTTGTTTTTCTTGAATTTTATCTATATCATAATCATCTATATCCGATATTTTAGTGATATCTTCAAGATGTTGTTTCTGCTCATGCAACTTACCTAAACGGGTAAGCATACTATCAAATGCAAATAATACATTCATATCTTCGAATCTTTTAATTTGTTTGTTAACTCTATAATTGAAGATATTGGCAGTTGCACGACTTAAACTAAGATATTGTCCGATTTCACGAGATTGACGATCAAATTCATCACCATCAGTAATAAAGTTAGCTCCATTTGAATATCTAGTACTAAAATGGGTTAATATAAGGTTATTACAATTCATTAACCTTGAAACTTGAAGCGCTTCAAGCATGGTTGAATGTTTTTTAGCAATGGCTTCTTCAATTAATTCGTTATCAAGAGTTGATTCATGAAGTAATAAATCACTATTATAACCAATATCTACAAACCTTGCACTAGGTCTTGTATCACCAGAATAAGATACTTTAAAGGCAGTATTTTGGTCGATTTGGAAATCAATACTAACACAATAAGACCAAAAACAATGAATAGCACGAGATGTTTGTACCAGCTTAATATTTAAGTCGTCATACAATATCTCTATAGCTGATTGATTAATTGGTTTAAGATCTTCACGTGGAGTAGGTTCATAGATATCATCCTTATCAAACCTGTTTTCAAATTCATCAAGAGTTATTCTTGAATATTCAGGTGATCTCTGTTTGTTAAAATCTTCACAGGAAATATAATTAATTCTAGACAAGTCAATGGTATTGGAAACTTCTAATTTATACCATTCAGACATGAAGTGATTATATTGCCATGGGAGAATTACATGAAGAACTTTTGAATTTTTTGAATTCACTTCAAACCATCTATTGATGATTGAAATTATTCCAAGATGATGATCAGCATGAAGGTGACTGAGATATATCATCAGAAGTTCTTCAAAGATCTTGTCGCTATAATCACCAAGAGCTCTATATAATCCACCAATGGTATTTTCACCTGCATCCAAAAGAATCGATCTATATTCAATAGACAGACCATTTCGGAAAGGTATACGAACGAAATTAGAAATAACATTTCTATGTATAGATGGTAAAGCCAGGCCTGTACCAAGGGTGAAAACCTGAACATTTTCTTTAATAGAAAGATTCAGATCATATTCCAAGTTAACTGGTGGTGAATTGATAATTTCATCTTTAGACCATTTCAGTGGTAATTCAAGAGGTTTTACTTCTTCTTCATAAGCTTTGGACCAATCTATATCACTTACATCAGAAGTATCTAGCGTAACTTCCAGAGGAGAAACTATAAACTTCTGAAGATGATGTAATTTAATTACACTAGAATCTCCAAATGCAGTGGTATCAAAGTCAGTATAACTTTCACCACGAGGTAAATTGAAAAAATCTTTTTGAAGTGATTTAAGCTTTAATAATGTTATAGCTGCAGTTTTAAATACAATAGTATTATCAGCTAATTTCGAATGACTAATTACATGTTGACAACCAGGTGGGAACTTATGAATGAAATCTACATATTCTTGCAGATCAAATACAATATCATCACCAAGTAAATGATAAACCAACCCAATTGGATCAACGGTTTTGGAATCTAAAGGATCATTTGGAAGATTAAAGAAATAATTACATGCAAGAGTGTTCTCCAAATAATCTTTATTAGGAATATCCAAGACCAAAACCCGAGGGAAAGTCTTTAATTGACCCATCACTTGTGAAGGCTCAATGGTTTCACCAGCTTCATTTACTACGGATTGGCCCTGGGTCAAATGTCTGAAAGCCACACCCGGTTTAACTCCAAGCTCTTGTGCCTTAACCGGATCAAATTTACCTCTAAGAGGCTGCAAAGTAACCAAATAAGAAGTGGATTTTTGATTAAGAGGAGCTATGGTGTTATCAGTGATCGTGACATGATTATGAATGTCATTTTCCGCAGGATCTGATTTATACGAAGAAGGATCAGGATCATTAACAGCAGATGTATCAAGAGGGAACATCAAAGATGCTAATTTAGATATTCTTCTTTGGAAAGAATCATCAGAAACTGGGCCTTTTACTTTCCCTTCAATCAAAATTGGTGTAACACAAAGATTACTATCAGCTATAAACTTCTCTGGTTCCAATTGCTCTACTGCAAGCTTTACACCTTTACGGAACACAAAATAACGCCAGGTAGCAACAGCATAATTTAATATGGAACTATTACCAGTATATAAATGTACATTACGCTTTGTAGAGTCACTAATAGTCAAAAAAAGACCAGGTAACCCTCCGATTTTCGACCAAGAATCTAGCACACCAGAAAGAAAAATCCCTCTTAATTTACCAAATCGAAACTTATTTTCATTAAGAACTCTCTGGGAACCTTCAGGTACATTTCCTATAAGATAGCGATGACCTTCTCTATTGGTTAGCATCAAAAGCGGGTGCTTTGAGTCGTCTGTTTTGTGACAGATCGTTGTGAATGTGTACATGTGGGAAGTAGCTCGTTTAAAGTCAATAAACTTGGTAAAATAGGATAGATAATCGGCAGTAGAGTCGAATTGTCTAGGTAAAATGGAATGAGCACCTAATAAAGAGGTCTTTTTTCTGCTTTTTGGGGAGGGTTTTTTAAATTTAAGGGGACCAGTGAAGGAATGAGTAATATTCCTTATCAAAGACTCACTGGAAGGCCGTATTTTGTAAAATTAGAACTATAACGGATAATTCAACCTAGGTCCTAGTGAAAAATTATTCCTCATTGAATTATGCGACATTAGGCCTTCGCACCAGTCATCGCGACATTTTCCCGTCCCGCGGTGCGCGATGCACGACATCCGCCGTGACACTCATCGCCAGCTCCCCCGCGAAATATCTTCACACATGCCACACAACGACCTAGGCGATATCATCCAGAGCTTGATCGTCCAGTACAACAAACTCGAAGGTAAAGGGCAGGCCCCATTCACATCCAAAGAAATCGCCTCCAAAAAGTCGTGGGACTCCCTCATGCCATTTCTCCGCTATTTTATCCCCCAGGACGATAAGAAGGCCCTTATCTCCCACCTCTTGGCCCAACAAAAGGACGCCACGTCGTACGCACAATGGTACGAGATCTCGCTCCAGTTGGACGAGCTCCAGGGCAACAATCTCTGGAAGTCCCAGGCCGAAGACGGCCTCTATGACTACGAATTACTCCACCAAGCAGTGACAGAAATGAGACAGGCTAGAGAATCAAAAGACTATAAACTCCTCCTCTACTTAATCCGAACGAAATGGAACCGGAACATCGGAAACATGGGCGACATCCGGTTGTTCCAGCACTCTTTTGTTGGTACCAAGCACTTGGTGGAGCAGTATATCGAAGAGTGTAAGAGGGCTTTAGAGTACTTGGTTAATGATGAAAGTGTTAATTTAGACGATAGATATTTGCTAGGGATGTTGATACAAACGCGGAAGAACATTGGAAGAACGGCGTTGGTGTTGAGCGGTGGTAGTACGTTTGGGATGTTCCATATTGGGGTGTTGGTTTCGCTATTAGAGGCCAATTTGTTACCCCGGATCATCAGCGGGTCCTCGGCGGGGTCGATAGTTGCATCTATATTGTGTTGTCATAATAATGAAGAGAATAAGATTTTGATTGAGACGCTTAGTGAACGGGAGTTTCAGATCTTTAATGCTGGACTGACGGGGGCCGGGGCAGTACCGGGGACGTCTTTTGAAGCGTTTGTTGGGGGGTCGGGCTCTGTAAAGGGCTCCAGCTCTACAGGGAAGGGAAAAGTCCCTGGTTCTGCTGGTAAGGGTGATTCTGCTGGTTCTGCTGGTAGGGACTCCTCTACTAGTTCTGCTGGTAAGGACTTCTCTACTAGTTCTGGTTCTTTCAACTCTGCTGCCAACGACTCCACTCTGGACCCCACCCCAGACGACCACAAGAACAAGTTCCGGAGACTCCTCAAAGGTGTGGGCCATTTCCTCAAGTATGGTACACTCTTTGAAATGGAGGGTCTTCGAAACACCATCCGGGGGTTTGTTGGTGATCTCACTTTTAGAGAAGCTTACAATAGAACCGGTAAAATCTTAAATATCACCGTCTCTCCTGCTTCAATGCATGAACAAACTCGACTCTTAAACTATCTTACGGCTCCAAATTGTCTTATTTGGTCGGCAGTTTGTGCATCTTGTTCTCTTCCTGGTATATTCCCTTCTACTTCTATCTATGAAAAGAACCCTAAAACTAATAAAATCCAAAAATGGAATAATGATGCCTCTGCTAAATTTGTTGATGGTTCTGTTGATAATGATCTCCCCATCACCAGATTACTGGAGATGTTTAACGTTGATCATATCATTGCTGTGCAAGTTAATCCACATGTGGTTCCAATCTTGAAAATATCTTTAACTAACCCTGGTGGAGGAACTCAACATGATTTAACCACTTCTATTAAAGGCTTGTTAAATAATGTTTATGATCTTTTCACTAGTGAAGTTATTCATTATCTTCAAATCATGACGGAAATGAATATTTATAAGAATTTAACTACAAAGTTGATTTCATTACTTTCACAAAGTTATTCGGGTGATATTACTATTCTACCTGAATTTAAAGCTAGTGATTTTAAAAAGATTTTTGTAAATCCTACACCTGAGTTTATAGCTGATTTTATAATTCGAGGTGCCAGAGCCACTTGGCCAAAAATTACAATTATTAATAATCATTGTGGGGTCGAATTTGAATTAGATAAAGCCATTACTTTACTTCGTGGTAGATCTATAAGTAAATCTCCTCAACTTCCTCCTCAAACTCCAGACAAAAAGACCAACAATCCCAAATTCAAACGTCATAACTCCACGACGGCCTCTCATCCAAACTCTAAACTTCAGCATAAACAACGTAATTCAATTAGTAATTTTCAAGCGTTTGGCTCTCAAACCAGGAACTCAACCACTGCACTTTCTTCTATGAGTTACACAACACCAAATAAACAACATTCAAATGCTGTTAGACCTAAAACTGATAATCATATTAGAAAAGCCAGAAGTTCGGGTAACTTCCATCTTGAATCTGAGGATAATAGTCCTGTGATGCAACATTTAAGGTATAAAAGTGATAGAGTTCCGTTTGAAGGAAATAATCCGTATATAGATAAACATATTCACTCTGCTGATGCTTACAGCGGTCTGTCGTACGGTAGTCAATCATTTGGTGGTCAATCATATGGTGGTCTGTCTCATGGTCAATCTTTCCAGCCATATGGTGAACTTTATTTCAATGAACTGCCTGTAAGTAAACAAGTTATTGAACCCATCGATGCTAAAATACAAGAAAACCCAGTACAAAAGAAACCAGCTTCATCTACTGGGGCTTCTCAATCTACACTGCCAGATAGAGAAAAGGCTAATTTACCAAAAGCGTCGCAAAATAACTCGCTTACCAACTCTTACATCGGTCTTAATCGGTTAAAAGATGCTGATATTTCAAAGAGTAGTTGTGCTAGCTTAAGTAACCAATTTGATTTAATGAATTCACCTGATTTAAACCAGGCGTTCATTGAACGATTCTCTATTGATGATGATGCAAAGGTTTCAGATGGTGATTTCATGTTCTCTGATAAGGAAAAGACGGTTGAAATCGAGTCAACTGAAGCTAGTAAATCTGCTGAACACAATAACCCTATTATTCTTACAGAGTCAGTTGATCAACCTACATAGTTAGCGCAAAAGTAATTACAATATAAGGCGACAAGTAGTATGATTGTGGCTATTGTTGCTGTATTAGGTAAAATTACTAAACATGCAGGTTTCAGTATAGTTCAAATACAGAATTGTGTTAGAAATACGGAATAAATATACGGCATTTTTGACATATGTAAAGACAGGGCTCGTCAATATGGCGTAAGCTAAACTGTGGCTCGACGCGTATATCGAAACATTTTGAGTAATTATATGGTGTGTATAGTGTTACTACTAACGCCATGTAATACAATGGCCAGTAATTAATGAAAATGAAATACAACTACTAATGAAAGAATAAACGTATGATAGATAAGGTGGGGATGTCGTGCATGGCAATGCGTCGTCGATCCTTATCGGCACTTATGTCGTAGCATTAATCTCTTATCTTTTTTTTAGTTATTGCCTCGAAACTCCGCCAAACGCCTGTTCTTTTTTCGTGCCCTATGCAACATTGCAGTAACTATAAGAAAGGCGGCCGCATCTGAACCGTAGTGCCACCTTATCTCGTCTTTCATGCTCCGCTTAAACATATCCGCAACAGATTTGTCGTGCGGAAACGGAAAATCCACACTTGGTGCCTTTCCATCGACGGCCTCCAGTAATCTATAAACTTTTCTTAGACCAATAAAATGCCTTACACTTATTAAAATAATTCCTATTTTGGAAACAGTTTCAATGATGGTATACTCGTAGTGTGCACTTCATCTTGACCATATGTATTATACAACCGATTAGTGATTATCCATCATAATGCCAAAACGGGACAGAAAGACTTAAACTAGGGCGATCGGCGCTTTATCGAAAATAAAATCGAAAAAAAAAAAAAAAAAAAAAAAAAAACCAGCCACACTCGTCCCTGCACTTCTATAACCCAATGGACGATCTCTAATTACTATACATACCACACTCGACAAAGATCCACAGACAATCGAATCATTTGTAAGTTTAGCCAGAGATTTACAATCGGCATGTTACGCCGACAGTATGAATTTTGTGCCGTACCTAGTTCAAAAGCCGTAAGCTTCAGTCGATAGTTCCGACTTGGCGACATCTTATCAGCACGGTTTCTTTTTTTTTTTTTTTTCATTTTATTTTTTGGTGAAATATGGTTTCGTCCACCATTGATGAGTATATAAGCCAATATAATTCCGTTGCAATTTAATTTTCAACAATGTCTGACTCTGAAAAAAATCAAGTAGATAAATTCGAACCAAAAGCGACAACAGTATCTGACGCTATCTCTGAAAAAAATCAAGTTGAAAAATCCGAACAAGAGAAAACGGTATCTGACGATATCTCTGAAGATTACGACTTTGACGACCCAAAGAATTATAATACTACTTATACTGATGAATTTAATCCTAAAGGTTTAAGAGTTCCAACTAAAGTTGAAAGTGAAACTTTAAGAAGAATTTTGGGAAGTCCTCCAAAAGTTATCTTTTTAATCTGTTTAGTTGAATTGGCTGAAAGAGCTTCTTACTATTCTACAACTGGTATAATCACCAATTTCGTTCAAAGACCTTTACCAGAAGGCTCAACTACTGGTGCTCCTCCAAGAGGTAAAGAATTTGAAGATGTTTCTGCTGGTGCTTTAAATAGAGGATTACCAACTGCTACTGCTTTAAGTTTATTGTTAACTTTCTTAGCTTATCTTGTTCCATTATTCGCTGGTTATATTGCTGATACCAGAATTGGAAAATATAAAGCTATTTGGTTTGGTGTAATTGCTGGATTTATTTCTCATGTGTTATTCATTATTGCTGGTATTCCTTCAGTTATTGCTGGTGGAAATGCTCTTGTTCCAACCATTTTAGCTATCATTACTTTAGCTTTAGGTACTGGTTTTATTAAACCAAATTTACTTCCATTAATTATGGACCAATATAGATTCCAAACTGATGTGGTTAAAGTTTTACCAACTGGTGAAAGCGTTATTGTTGATAGAACTAAAACTTTAGAAAGAATGTCACTTTTCTTTTATTGGTGTATTAATATTGGTGCTTTCTTCCAATTAGCTACTTCTTATTGTGCAAGAGATGTTGGTTTCTGGTTAGCTTTCTTTGTTCCAATTGTTATGTACCTTATTTTACCAATTGTTTTATTATTTGTTGGTCCAAGATTACATAAAGAAACTGTTCAAAGTTCAGTTTTAACTCAATTTGGTAAAATTCTTAAAGTTTGTTTCCAAAGTGGATGGGTACAAAGATACAAAGCTGGTGAATTCTGGTCTTGGGCTATGCCATCTAATATGGCCCAAAGAGGTGCCCAATCTTACGGTTCAAAGGGTAAACCAATTACTTGGGATGATCAATTCGTTTTAGATGCTGCCCAAACCGTTGCTGCTTGTAAAATCTTCTTTTACTTCCCAATTTATTTAATGAATGATGGTGGTATTGGTTCAATTCAAACTTCCCAAGCTGGTAGTATGAAATTAAATGGTGTTCCAAATGATTTATTTAATAATTTCAATCCTTTAACTATTATTGTGTTAATTCCAATTTTAGATTATCTTGTTTACCCATACTTAAGAAAGAAGAAGATTGATTTTAAACCAGTTTATAGAATTACTCTTGGTTTCGTTATAGCTGCTTTATCTCAAGTTGCTGGTGCCGTTATTCAACATTTTATTTATCAAAAATCACCTTGTGGTAATGAAGCCTCTACTTGTGATGAGCCAGCTCCAATTTCTGCTTGGGTTGAAGTTATTTTATTCATTATGCAAGCAGCATCTGAATGTTTTGCTAACACCACTTCTTATGAATTGGCATATACTAGATCTCCACCACACTTGAAATCTTTAGTTATGTCTATTTGTTTATTCATGTCTGCTCTTTCAGCTGCTTTATCTCAAGCTGTTACTCCAGCTTTAAATGATCCAAACATTATCTGGGCTTTCGTTGCCATGGCTGTTGTTGGTATTATTTTTGCTATTATTTTCTTTATTCATTTCAGAAATTTACATATTGAAATGGAACAAGAAAGAATTATTAGGGAAGCTCAAGAGAGAGAAAGATCTGAGTTCACACATGGAACTGTTATTGATGAAGAAAACTTAGAGGCTGTTACTTCAATTAAATCCGCAGTTGGTAAATAATAATACTATGTAAATTAATATAAGAACTAATTATGAATCTTGAATGTGATGATGATATTTTTCACCATAATATCCCTTCAATTATGCTGTTCGGCAATAAAATATTTTCTATGTATGAAAGAATAAGCCGAAGTTGCCTTGAGCCGTATCGATAAGGTCAATACTGATGCCACATTAAGATATTTGCGATTGGCAATTTAACTATCATGTATATACAAATTCCCTTTATATTTGTAATTACACTACATTACTTTAGCATTCATAAAATTAACTACCGATGCAACCCTACCTTGCATATTACTACAATCGTAAAATGAAATGCGTCGTAAGTAACAGATGTATACAAGCCCAGTGCTCAACTTTTATCATACACCCGTCAAATTTGGATTGGCGGTGCATTTGCGCATTCGCTACGGAGGAAATAATAGCTATGGTGGAAATTCCAGCTTAACTTTAAAACTTTAACTTAAACCCATAGATAAGCTAAAAAATAATTGTATAACATTTGTGTTATTATTTACGTAAACTAAAACCTGAGTATGCCAAGAAACATTCCCGAACTTATCTTTAACGGGACTTATCTTTATTGTGTCAACGTAGCGAACCTCCTCTTGAAGGACTGGCTCTGGAGCCGTTTGTGCGATAAGCGCTGCTTAAGGAGGGTCCCATTTTGAAACAAATCCCGCTGTACGAAGGGAATCTTTTGTAATTGTTCTAGTAAAGCTTATACTTAAAGTTTGTAAATATGTTTTTTGGTACATTTCCGTGGGTGTTAATGGATGATTATACTTATATATGCTTACAAGTAAAATTAAATGACCGAATACAGTTATATGTCAAATGCATTGATGGGGTTCAGTAGCCGATCTCCCGGAATTTTAACGTAGATCTCACCGGTGATCTTTTGTGGGAATACCCCGTCCTAACAGGAACATATCCTCTTTTGGCGTGTTAAATGATTATTTAAATCACTTATTTTCCCTGGTTCCTTTGATAATCATCAAGCTTTCAACATGGCTGACAGAAGTCATAAGTTAACTAGTATTAAAAGCAATGATGAAAAATTAGATGTTGCAAACCATGAGGTTGATTTGAAAGCTATTACTTCTAACCCAATCTCCATTGGAGATGTCGGTAAAGACTTTACCAGTGAACAAAAATACTTTATCTTGAAAAGAATGGGTCATGCTGACTTAACTTCTTTTGACGATTTACCTGTTGGTATTTCTTATATGATTGAAAAAATTCAAGCTTTAACCGAAGAAGATGCGGTTGAAATTTTAAAAGAAGTGCTTGTTGAATATGATACTGATGTTAATTTTTCTACTCAAACATACGATTTGATTGAAAAATTAGTCGAAATGGCACCTACAGAATTAGGAAAAACTACCGGAGTTTCTGGTGAATTAGAAAAAGCATTAGAAAAAAACCAAGATTCAGTTGTTGCAAACGAAATTTCAGCCGATGTCAGTTCTTTAGAAGCCAACGAAGTTGATTATGCTTCGGTAGTTAATTGGGGTCTTCAAACTAGAATTGAAGCCGCCTTAATTGCTTTCCATTCACCATATCCAGAAGTTAGAGCCGTTACTGACTGTTATGATGATCCGGAAATGTACGTTGAAACTCCAAGAGTCTACCTTTTAGGTCTTATTTGGACAGCTATTGGTTCTTTTATTAATCAATTCTTTGCTGAAAGACAACCTTCTATTACTTTGAGTTCTTCTGTTGTTCAATTATTGTTGTATCCATCTGGTATGTTAGCAGCTGCTATTTTACCAAAATGGAAATTTAAGGTCTGGAAATATACTTTTGATTTAAATCCTGGACCATGGAATCATAAGGAACAAATGTTGGCTACCATTTTTTACTCTGTTTCTGGTGGTACTCCATATGTTTCTTATAATATTCATGCTCAAAAGGTTCCAAGTTTCTACAACAATGAATGGGCTGACTGGGGATACCAAATCTTATTAATCTTATCTAATAATTTCTTGGGTTTTGGATTTGCAGGTATCATGAGAAAATTTACTATTTATCCTGTTAAAGCTATGTGGCCATCTATTTTGCCAACCTTAGCTTTAAATTCTGCTTTAATGAAGCCAGAAAAGAAAGAAACTATAAATGGCTGGTCGATTTCAAGATATAGATGGTTTTTTACTATCTTTGCTATTTCTTTCCTTTACTTCTGGATCCCAGATTATTTATTCATAGCACTTTCTTCTTTTAACTGGATGACTTGGATTAAACCATATAACTTCAATTTAGCAGCCATTACTGGTTCTAATTATGGTTTAGGTTTAAACCCAATCCCAACCTTTGATTGGAATGTTATCAGTTATAACGCACCATTAACTATTCCATTCTACTCTCAATTAAATCAATTTATTGGTACAGTTATTGCGTTCTTTTGTATTATTGGTGTTTATTGGACCAATAAATATTGGTCTGGATATCTTCCAATTAATTCTTCTTCATTGTTCACCAATACAGCACAGGTTTATGATGTTAAGTCTATTGTTGATGAGAGATCACTCTTTGATGAAAAGAAATTTAAGGAAGTTGGACCTCCATATTATTCCGCTGCTAACCTTATTGTCTATGGTTCCTTCTTTGCTATTTATCCTTTTGCAATTATTTATGAATGTTTAATCAATTATAAACCAATGAAAGAAGCTATCCTTGGCTTAGGTAAATCATTTAAAAATTTCAGAAGATCTACATTTGAAGGTTTTAATGATCCCCAAACTCAAATGATGAAAAAATACAAAGAAGTCCCAGATTGGTGTTTCTTAATTGTTTTAGTTATTGCTTTAGTTTTGGCTATTATTTGTGTTGAAGTATATCCAGCTCAAACTCCAGTTTGGGGTCTTTTCTTTGCTCTTGGTATTAACTTTTGTTTCTTGATTCCATTGACTGCAGTTTTATCCACAACTGGGTATCAATTTGGTCTTAATGTTTTAGTTGAATTAATTGTTGGTTATGCTTTACCAGGTAATGGTTTAGCCTTAAATTTCATTAAAGCTTTCGGTTACAACATCAATGGTCAAGCTCAAGGTTATATTGGAGATCAAAAATTGGGACATTATGCTAAAATCCCACCAAGAGCTATATTCAGATGTCAAATGCTTTCTGTATTTGTTGCATCTTTCATTTCTTTGGCTGTTCTTAACTTCTTAATCGAAAATATTGATGGTTATTGTGATGCTTTACAAAAACAAAAATTCACTTGCCCAAATTCAAAAGTCTTCTACAATGCATCAATCTTATGGGGGGTTATTGGTCCAAAGAAAGTCTTCAATGGTTTATATCCATTATTACAATATTGTTTCTTGATTGGAGCATTATTACCAATCCCATGTATTTTATTTAAGAAGTATGGTCCTAGAAGAATTACCAAGTATTTCCAACCTACTTTGATTATTGGAGGATTTTTGATTTTTGCACCATATAACTTGACATACTTAACCGGGGGTATGTATTTTTCTTTTGCTTTCATGTACTATTTGAAAAAGCATTACTTGTCTTGGTGGGAAAAATACAATTATGTCCTTTCTGGTGCTTTGGATGCTGGTGTTGCATTCAGTTCAATTATTATTTTCTTTGCTGTTTTCTACCATGATAAATCTATTACATGGTGGGGTAATACTGTTCCGTACAGTGGTATTGAAGGTGGTTATGGTCAACAAACCAGATTAAATGTATCCACTCTTAGTAAAGGATATTTCGGTTTAGATCCAACTGATTATCCATAAATTTAATTCTTGATATGGTGTATAAATTATTTAATATATTTTCATTTATGAGTTTCTATCATTTCAATTAAACTACCCTACGTAAACCCTACATGCATAACTAATTTAAGAGTAAGAATGGTGGGAACAAGTGTTCAGCACCTTAACTTTATTAAATATATTCACTATATTATGGATAATTACCTTTTCTAACACCGAAATAACCCTCTGGAGCAGTGGCAGGATCAAGACGACTCTGTCTACCGGATCCACCTTCAATACCAGTCCATGGTTGTGTGTTACCCCACCAATTGATAGTTTTATCGTTGTATACTACAGCAAAGAAGATAATAATAGCACTAAAAGCGACACCAGCTTCCAAAGCTCCAGTTAAAGTATAGTTGTATTTTTCCCACCATGTTAAATACTTCTTTCTAATATAATACATAAAGGCAAAAGAAAAGTAAAGCCCAGTAGTATAATATGATAAATTATAAGGTGCATATACCAACATACCTCCTATCAATAAAGTTGGTTGGAAATATTTAGTGTATTTCTTAGGACCATATTTTTTGAAAAGAATACATGGGATTGGTAACAAAGCACCCATTAAGAAACAGTATTCTAAGATTGGATAGACACCGAAACCTTTCTTTGGTCCAATGACCCCCCAAAAAATAGAAGCATTGTAGAAAACAGTTGAAGATGGACAAGTGAACTTTTGAGTTTGGAAAGGTTCACAATAGTTTTTAACATTACTGATCTGGAAATTCATAACAGCTAAAAAGATGAAAGATGCAACAAATACAGAAAGCATTTGACATCTAAACATAGCTCTTGGTGGGATTTTGGCATAATGACCCATCTTTTGATCAGAAATATAATTTTGAGCTTGACCATTGATGTTGTAACCTAAAGCCTTCAAGAAATTCAATGCTAAACCATTACCTGGTAAAGCATAACCAATAATTAACTCAACTAAAACATTAAGACCAAATTGATATCCTGTAGTGGAGTAGACTGCAGTTAATGGAATTAAAAATAAAAAGTTAATAGCAACAGTAAAGAAAATACCCCAAACTGGAGTTTGAGCTGGGTATACTTGAACACAAATAATAGCTAACACAATAGAAATTACTAAAATGCATAAGAAACACCAATCTGGAACTTCTTTATACTTTCTCATCATTCTAGTATGTGGATCATTGAAACCTTCATAGGTAGATCTTCTGAAATTTTTCAATGATTTACCTAAACCAAGAATGGCATCTTTCATTGGTCTGTAATTAATAAAACATTCATAAATAATTGAAAAAGGATAAATAGCAAAGAAAGAACCATAAACTAAAAGATTAGCTGCTGAATAGTATGGGGGTCCAACTTCATTATATTTCTTACTATCAAATAATGATCTCTCATCAACAATAGCTTTAACATCATAATATTCACCTTTTTGAGTAAATAACGAAGACGAATTAATTGGCAAGTAACCAGTCCAGTTATTATTAGTCCAATAAATACCGATAATAATGAAAAACCCAATAAACGAACCAATATATTGATTCACTTGTGAATAGAATGGAATAGTTAATGGTGCGTTAAAATTGATAACATTCCAATCAAAGGTTGGGATTGGGTTTAAACCTAAACCATAATTAGTACCAGTAATTGCAGCTAAATTAAAGTTGTTTGGTGCAATCCAAGTCATCCAATTAAATACTGAAAGAGCTTGGAATAAGTAATAAGGAATCCAATTATATAAAAATGAAAAGAAGAAAAAGATGAAGAAGAAGTTATATCTAGATAATTTCCAACCATTGATATTTTCTTTTCTCTCTGGTTTCATTAAAGCAGAATTTAAAGCTAATGTTGGAAGAATTGAAGGCCAAATAGACTTAATTGGATAAATTGCAAACTTTCTCATGATACCTGCAAATCCAAAACCCATGAAATTAGTAGCTAAAATCAATAAGGTTTGGTAACCAAAATCTGCCCATTGGTTATTATAAAATCTTTCCATCTTTTGGACATGAATGTTATAAGACACATATGGAGTACCACCAGAAACAGAGTAAAATATGGTAGTCAACATTTGTTCCTTATGATTCCATGGTCCAGGATTTAAATCAAAAGTATATTTCCAGACCTTAAATTTCCATTTTGGTAAAATAGCTGCTGCTAACATACCAGATGGATACAAAAACAATTGAACAACAGCAGGAGTCAAACCAATAGAAGGTTGTCTTTCAGCAAAGAATTGATTGATAAAAGCACCAATTGCAGTCCAAATAAGACCCAAGAGATAAACTCTAGGAGTTTCAACGTACATATCGGGATCATCATAACAATCGGAAATGGCTCTAACTTCTGGGTACGGAGAGTGGTAAGCAATTAAGGCAGCTTCGATTCTAGTTTGCAAAGACCAATCAACTATATCATAATAATTTTGAGTATTAGCTTCAAGTGAAGAATCATCACCCAAAGTTTCGTTAATTTCTTCACTTTTTTTTTCTTGAAAATTTTCATTCAAAGTGTTTTTAACACCACTAGTGCTATTTAAATCAGCTGGAGCAGTTTCTACTAACTTTTCAATTAAGTTATAATCATCAGTTGGGAAGTTAACATCACCATCATGATCAATTAAAGCTTGTTTAAGAATTTCAATAGCTTCAGATTCACTAAGTTGTTCAATCTTTTCTAACATAAAAGCTGCACCAATAGGTAAGTCGTCTAAACTAACTAACCCTTCATAACTTAAACGTTTTAAAATAAAAAATTTTTGGTCAGAGGTAAAAGCAGTACCAACTTCACCAATTGAAAGTGGATGGGAAGTGATTGCTTGTAAATCTACTTCACCTGAATCACCAAAAGTTTTACTAGCCGTACTAGTAATGACAGCTAAACCGTCATTTTTTTCTGTCATGATTTATATCAAGTAGAATAATATAGCCTGTATGTCACTCTATGGTTAATCAAACCAGAGGAAATAGATGTTATTTATAGACGGGTTAAACCAAGAAATTTACTATCAAATATCCCTAATCCAGATACCAAGAAATCACCACATTTTGCAGCCTAATTGTGATAAGAGAAAAACTTGGCAGTCTGACTTACAATACAGAAATCAAGAAATGAGAGGTCTATGTCAGGATTTACCCTGTCGAACATGCATAATCACCAAAGATCTGCTATTTTAAATATAATGCGTTTGAATATCATTTTAACATATAATTAATATGTACTAATGAGACCCTAACTTAGTAAACGATTTAATAGTTGCAAAAAAACAACTTTGGAGACACACGACTCAGATTGTACCTTAAAGTCACCAGTGGTTTCCTATTCAAGAATTGCGCAATTCCTTATCGACGTTTTGTTCACCTTTGATCGTACGGCAACTGCACCTTTATTATCGGGAATCGGAAGAAGCTCGTTTGATTGTAGTCGTCTGCAACTAGTAATCATCCTCTGAATCCGTTTTAAGGCGTTTAATTAGATAATTTACACCGGGTTTTAACATGGCTATTAACCATAGTCTGTATGATCGAGTAAACTAATTGTAATATCTATTAAACAATACAAAAATATGTATATAATCCTATACTTTAAAAAAATCGTACGTAACTAGGCCAAGAGTTTCCTATAAGCCGTATATCTTGTGGCTGGTAGTAATGTGGTTCGTAAACTACGTATGTATAATATTTTTTAATGATTAAGTCTCTGTGGCTCTACCAATCGCCTGACCCTCCCCAGGAATCTTCGTTATCAAAAGTCAAGTCAAGTTTTAGTTGTGAGCCCGATTTCTTATCGGGTTTACCTAACTTAAGTCCACCCAGCTTCTTAGTTGAAGATGTGGTTGATCTTAAGGGCTTAAGTTTTACGGGTTTCGCTTGTAGCTTAGGTTTAGAAATGGAATTTTGTGGTTCAAAGTCTTCTTCTTCATCTTCAAAACCATTATCCCAACCATCATCTATATCTTCATCTAAACTAAGGTTTTCTACAGACGAAGCCACTTGCGAAGCGGCCAAAGAGGTAGATTGTGAAGAAGCCACTTGTGTTTGCGGGGCTCCTCGTGATCCAGATGTGGAATTACGAGCTAAATCGGGTGTGGAACGATTAAATTCATTGTTTAATGTACCTTGAACTGTTTGACTAGAAACTAATTTATCTACAACACCCCAACCAAGACTAAACCCTTTAGAATTATTTTCATTTACAGTATCTTGGGTTTCCTTATTAACTGAAGGAGCAAATTTTTTAAAGAATTCACGCTCTTCAGCTTCTTCATCATCTTCATTTTCAGGTAACCCTTGTGCATGATTTTCTACACTATCTAAATATAATTGAAATATTCTCTTAGCCTCTTTTCTGACTTTACTAGATTTTTGGTCCATTAATGAAATGGCTAATTGACCAAGAATTTTATTACAAATTTCTTCTAAAGAAAATTCATTAATTAATTTTTCAAATCCTTGTAAAGCAGTCATTTTACATGGAGTAAAGCTATCTCTTAAACTCTTTGAAAGAGCAGTGATAACTACATTATTTCTAGAGTTTTTATAGATTTTATCAGATATCTTTATAATAAGAATAAGCGTATTGGTTCTAATTGAAGGTTTTGGATCCATTTGGGATTTAGCCAAAATTTTTAAGAGATCTTGGTTGATTTGTTTTACAGAGACTTTATCACTAATAATACTTACAGATTTCAATGTTGTTTCCCGAATCATGAAATTTGTATCTTGAAACCCGTTTATAAGGTTATAGAAAATTTTCAGTTGCACTTCACCATCATCAAGACGAGTAAAGAAATTATTTAAATGATTTAACAACACCAATCTGATTGATCTATCACTTGAAGAGAATGTCTTGAAGATAATTGGCTTGATCAGTTTCTTAAACTGTTCATCATCTAAAGAGTTTGAAAATCTCAAAATATAATTAAGAAGAATCGATAAACTTTCTTGATTGCTAATAACATCTTCATTTGTAGAATTTATCGATGGTTTAAACGCTTCAATGATTTCAAATTGACTAATAAGCTCTGGAAGTAACTTGTTTTCAAGAAACCCAGGAGGAAATTGATAATCCTCATTGGTTTCATTAAAATAATTACTCAACTCATGCTTGAAATATTGCAATTTCTGCTGGTTGTTCTTGAGTTTAAGCTCTGCCAAATCCTCATTGAACTTGATTAAGAGGTTTCTAGAGAAGATACGATTGTTTTCTTGTAAAAACCGTTCTACAGTGATCCGAAGACCTGATTTAGGACTAACTAACTTCTTAGTAGACACCACCGAGTCCGGCAAAAGAGAACTAACAAACTTCCCATACAACAACGAATCGTATTTGATGGGAAATTGCTTAATTGAAGAGATATCTTCTTGTAAACTATGTTGAATCATAGATAAGTTCAAAAGATTACCCTCTTGAGCAAGATTAGCAGCAGTTTCAAAGCCAAAAAGCTTCCAGTCACCTTCTTTGGTGATGTATATCGAGTCTGTGGTGATGTTAGCATGAAGAACATTACATTTAGCATTAAGAAACTCGACACATCGTCCTATGTTGTAGACTCCAAACACCTTGGTGTCGTTGGAAATGGAATTCCCTTGTAAATATTTATTCAACGGGGTCACGGGCTCGGTGATGATATAAAGATAATTATCGTTTTCAATGAAGTCGACGACGTTGACAATGCCGGGGAATCTTATTGTTTTAAGCTTTTTAAAGGCATTTCTACCTAGTTGATCTTGGTTGGTAGCGAGAATATTTGGGTCTTTGAGGTTGAGTTCGAAGATGGTTACGGGGGCATTTTCTTTGTTGAGACCTTGGTGGATGTTCCATATTGAAGGGGAATCGACTTGTTCTTTAAAGGTATAGGGGATTGAGCCCGTCAAGGAGCTTAGGGTCTTGGAGAAGAAGTTCATGTTGATGTGGCATGAGCGCGGTAGTTTTGGTAGGCGGGCGGTGCGGTGCGCGTGGTGCGCGGCGGTGCGCGGCGGTGCCATAGCAGATGGGCATAGCAGATGAAGCATAGCAGATGAAGCATAGCAGATGAAGCATAGCAGATGAAACATAGCAGATGGGGCATAGGAGATGAGACAAAGAAGAGACAGCAGAGTGATAGAGGCATCGCAGTGATAGAAGCATCACTCGCCACTCATATGTCTACATTTACATTACTACACATTCGTATAATTCATATCATAATTATCGTTATTTCTAAATTGTTGTCCCATATAACTGTTATCATATTCATAATTTGCAACATTTGCACCACCCGCTTTATCACTCTTTTTCCCTCTACCTTTAATTCCTTTATTCGAATTCTTATATAAATTCTTAAAATAATCAAGTAATTCTTTCTCATGTGATGGTAAACTATCAATTTCATCAGCTGATAATTCAGCTAATTTCCTTGTAAGTTCACCAAGAGTTTGAAGATGAAATTTATTTTGATGTGATTTTAAATTACCCAATTGAGTAAAAGATTTATCACATCCATCTAATTTACATAAATATGGTTTAAGATTTTCATGAGTAAGTTTATGAGCTGCTAAATTACCCTTTCTACTAAATGATCGATTACAAATATCACAAGTAAATGGTTTTTCTCCAGTATGAAGTCTTAAATGAGTAGTTAAATTCCCTCCTTGAGTAAACCGTTTATGACAATAACTACATTCAAAAGGTTTATATCCAATATGTGATCGAATATGTACTTCTAATTGTGTCGTTTGAGGGAAACATTTCCCACAATATGAACATTTAGGAAGTTTCTTTTTCCTTTTACGACGATTATCATCACCATCTTCATCTTCATCACTTTGTGAATCAATTTTATGTTTTTCAACTCCACCAATCAATTTATGAGGTTTTGTTTCACCAATTATATTACCATCACTTGTTTTATGAATTTTAATATCATTTTGTTTATCTCGAGCTTGAATAACAAGCATAAGTTGATCAATTTTAGTAGCTCCAAGTTTAGGTCTATTGTCTTCATCAAGTTCTCCCAGAGGTTGTGAACCGGGTGATCCTTGAGATCCTTGAGATTTTGAAACTGTTGATGTAGGCATTGGAGAAATTGATTTTTCCAGTTTAGGTTTCTGTTTAATTTCAGGTTTTTTAGTAACTTGAGATGGAGAAACTTGAATTTGAGATTGTTGCAGTTGTTGAGGTTGAAGTTGAGGTGAATAACCATTAAAATTTGAATAATTAGGATTCAAATATTGAGGATTTTGATAATTTTGATTCATTCTTGATACTCCTTGATTATATTGAACATTAGAGTATTGAGAATAATATTGATTTGGTTGGAAAAATCGTTGATTTGTTGGCAGTTGAGATTGTTGAACATTTGAATTTTGTGGAAGTGGCAGAACTTGTTGCAATTGAGCATTTTGTAGATGAGAAGGTTGAATTTGCAGAGTACTTGAACTATTTGAAGGTGGTAAAGGTTGGCTTAATTGACTAATTTGAGTACCAATTGAAGGAGCTCGATTAGAATATTGAGGAGATGTTTTAGGAGATTGAGGGGCGTCATATTTAGCTTCAGATTTTGATGAAAGAGATGGTGATGGTGATAATCCTCCATTACCTCTACCTTGAGGTTTAAGAGTATCTTGTTTATCAGATTTATCATTTTTCAGTTTTTTATCAAATATATCTTCTCTTAAAGTAGTTGGAATTGATTCTCTTACGGAATTTTTATGGCTAGGATAATTTATAAATTTTAAAATTGAATCTCTTCTTTGTTCTTCACTCATGGCACTAAAATCTATAGATCCATTAGTTAAACCTTGTAATAAATTAGATAAACTTCCATTATTAGGAGCTGCACTATTAAGAGATTCCCAAAATGCAGGATTTGATAAATCTATTGAACTATTTTTGGATGATTTTGATGGTTTACGGCTTTGAGGTTCAAGATTTTGTTGCCAGGCAAGAATATTACCTAAACTTTCTTTATTAATATTGGAACTATTATTATTATACATGTTTAAATAATTTTCAAAGTCTTGAATGGTGATTGAATTACCGTCAATTGAGTTGGTTCTACCACGTTTGGTGTCACCGCTGACGGAATTGGAGTTACTGGGGAATTGGATAAGAGAATTAAAGATACTATTTGAGCGGGAGGGAAGAGTGAATTGAGAGAATTGGCCCGTTTGGCTCATTGCCAGGGGTGTTTGGTTCATTCCCAGGGACGTTTGGTTGATTCCCAGAGATGTTTGATTCATTGGTTGGCCCATTTGGGACATTGGCTGGCCTGTTTGGGCCATTTGTTGGCCTGTCTGGCTCATTCCTTGGCCCATTTGCGTGTTGATGGCCTGTGAGTTTATGGGCTGGTTGATCTGGGTGTTTAAGCCCATTTGTCCTGGCATGTTCTGGCTCACGGGCATGTTCTGGTTACCTGCACCCATTCCCTGGCCACTAGAAGGTATTCCCTGGCCATTAGAAGACATTCCTGGCCCTCCGGCCCCCATCCCACCGAGCTGCACCGGTATCTGCCCAGAACCCGCTGGGTCAGCATCAGTACTACGGAAACTTGCTGGAGGTGGAAGGTATATAGAATCACCTCTGGGACGCAATTCAGGCGCCCGGAAATCGCCAGGTGGAAGTCCTGGTGAATAATATCCAAAAGTGGAATCAGAACGCCCATTAGGCTGTAAATTAGAGGTTACATAGTTATTCAATAGCGTCGAAAGCAGCTCTTGTCGAGAGTAATTGATGGCTTGTTTGGGGTCTTGGTCTCTTTTCATGTCCATTTGTTTTGTGTTATTAATTGAAGGGATTGAAGACGAATCAGCAGGCGGTACGGTAGGAGATATCCCGGTAGGATTATTCATCAGGTCACTCAAATTGGAGGGACGGTCTTTTGCGGAGGTGACGGCTGACTTGCCCATTATGTGAACATATAAATTGATTAGATGGGATAATGCGAAGGTAGTGTGCTTGTTAAATCGAGGGGTATATAGGTTGAAACTGCTGGGGAAGTGATGGGGTTGTAAACTATGTGTTTACTGATATGGGAGAAAGTGCGGGCTCTGTGTCACAATGTTGCGCGCTGGTGTACTGGTGGGTAATGTGAGAATTATTGTGGGTGTACGGGTGTGCGTGGGGTGTTATCACGTGGATTTGGCCGGTGATTCAGGTGGATTGCAGGTGGGCACGGCTGAGGTGCTGTAGTGCTGTAGTGCTTTAGTGCTTTAGTGCTTTAGTGCTTTAGTGCTTTAGTGCTTTAGTGCTTTAGTGCTTTAGTGCTTTAGTGCTTTAGTGCTTTATATAGTCTATATATTCTCTGCCCTACTGCTCTATAGTCTATATATTCTCTGCCCTACACTCAATGGATATTCCAGTATTTTCAAGCTCTTCTGATGTGTGTGAACTGGCCAGGTCTTACTGTTGATCGTTTCATTGCTAGCCTCTAGACCCTTGTCTCTTATCACTCAGCCTATCAAATTCGATTGTACTTGACCGTTTCTTACTCATGCTGTTCAGTTATCTCTGGTCATTTCTGGTTATCTACTTCTCAGTTACCTCTCCGTTTTATGTTACTCTTCTCTAACGTACTCACGTTACCCTTCTCCATCCCACTCATATATTACTCTACACCTACCCTACACCTACCCTACATCTACTCTATCTACTCTATCTACTAACTCATCTCATTCAACTTCTCCGTCATATCTTCAACACACCGCTGAAGATGTTCCAAATCAAGTAACCCATCCGTCAAATACGATGAAGGTACAACTTTACTCTCATCATAAAGCATATTATGCACCTTATCTACAAACTGAACGCTTATTCGTGTAATCTTACTCATTCGAATAGCATTTTGTGGTAATTTCTCAACATCTAAAAGCATCGTCAAGAGTAAATTCTTCAAGAGTTTCGAAAGTTCGACTCTTGTTAACGAATCTAAAGAAGAAAGGTGAAGAGATCTATAAAAGTCACGGAAATCTGCATCTAAATCTTCTATCTTGATATCTTTATCGGCATCACCAACGAGTTGACGTAACAGGTCAATCTGTTGATTTAATTGAGAGATTTGTTGATTTAATTGAGAAATCTCTTCACTAAATTTAACAGACGAAGATTCAGCTGCAGATTTGGTTAACACAAGTTCGTTCTTGAGTTCCAAATTGGACTGATTCGAAGTAGAGAGTTTAGCTTCAAGATCTTGAATAGAGACAGAAGACGCCTTAAATTGGGCATTTTCTTGGTTTAAAGCTTCGTTTTTTTGGCTTAAAGCTTCATTTTGTTGTTGAAGAGCTTCATTTTGTTGCTTCAATTCAAGATACTCTTGATCTAGAGCGGCTTTGGCTTGGTCTAGGGCGTCTTTTTCTGCCTTCAAGGCCTCTTTTTCCGCCTTTAATTCGTCATTCTCCGTCTTCAACTGCTCAGCCAACTTCTCTACAAGCCCCAGGCCATCTCCGCTGCCCACCAGTCCTCTTGCTGTCAGCCCTATCGCTGTCAGGCCACTAGCTGTCGACCCCCTCGCTGCCAGTCCTCGTCCAGGCAGTCCCTGTCCCGGCAGACCAAGACCTTCCCCCCGTTCATGCAACAAATTCCAGATCTGTTCCTTGAACCCAACCAATTCCTGCTTCAACATCGGCTGAACCAACTTGCCCAATTCATCTATACTGATTTGGGGCCTAATTTTGGGCGTACTTTGGGAGAGTTTGACAATATCGGGGTCTATCAACTCGATAGTATCGTCTAGCGACCGTGGAGGCGTAGCAGGTACATGTGTTTTATCTTCATTATCGATCTGATGGACTAAATCCATCAATTGGGACGCATCGATAGAAGACATTCTGGAGTAGGCGCCAGGACGCTCAGTCGGCCGCGGGGCCGATCTCTGCGCAGAATGGGCCGAGCGCTGGGCAGGGCGCTGGGCAGTTGGGGCTGTTTGGGCTGTTTGGATATGAGACGAGTGTGGGGCCTGGCGCTGGGCAGAACGCTGGTAAACTGGTTCGACAGTGTGTCCATCACCGTCAGTGTAGGAATCATCGGTATCGTTGTCACTATCTTGCGACAAATGGAGAAAAGACTCCGTCACCGGCTGGGTTATATCTGTTGAATTCATCGCGTCTGGGAACTATGTGTATTGGCCGATTGGAGCCCGATTTTCACCTGCAAAAAAGATTTATGGAATACTATCACTATAAATACAACGATTCTTCGTTTAAACACCTAACTTCTCTTCTGTACTCGGAGACCTACCGCCCTGTCAAAGAAGAGAGTTGTTGATAAATGGATTTCGCACCCGCGCCTAACCACAGCGAAAATCTGAAAAATTCTCATCGATGTCAGACATAGACGAACAAGAATACGACACAGAAAAGATCAAATTACTTCCAGGAGCCTCTGAAGATGGTACCGCCGCCTCATTTCAGATCGTTGATGAAGACCATACTCTTGGAAATGCGTTAAGATACGTCATCATGAAGAACCCCGAAGTAGAGTTCTGCGGGTACTCCATTCCTCATCCATCAGAGAACAAATTGAACATCAGAATCCAGACCTACGGGGGGATAACTGCCACCGAGGCCTTGCACTTTGGATTGGACAACTTGTCGCAGTTGTGTGGTGTTGTTGAAGAGAAGTTTAACGAGGCGATGGCTTAGGGTAGACAGAGGTAGGGCAGGCAGAGGCCGTAGACTAGCATAGGCCGGGCCAAGGTCAGTAGGCGAGGCCAGCAGGCGAGTAGGCCAGAAAAAGGCGCATGTAGAAATGTATTACGTAGTGTAGACTGTACTGGGGTGTCCCTGGGCACTTTCTCTTTCTCTCTTAGCTCTTCATGTACTGATCTCATCTCTCAGGTCTCATCTCATCTCATCTCATCACCCACCGCCCCCAACCGCACCGTCGTCCGCCCACACCGCACCATCTCCCGCACCAAACCTCCGCCCTGCTCCCAAAAAGAAATCTCATCTCATCGCATAAAATCCCCCAGGCCATCGCGAAAAATTTTCTAATCAACATGTCTTACAGAGAAAGATCCTACGATAATAACAACTACAACCGTGGTTACGGTGGTGGAAACCAAAACGGTGGTTACAGCAACGGTGGTAATTACGGAAATGGCGGTGGTTACGGCGGTAACGGTGGTTACGGCGGTGGTAACGGTGGCTATGGCGGTGGTAATAGAAGATTCAATAAAAGAGTAGATGATAAAGTAGAACTCACAAAACCAGACTGGGACTTAGACGCTCTCCCAAAGTTTGAGAAAAACTTCTACAAAGAACATCCAGATGTTGCTGCCAGATCTGAAGAAGAAACCCGTAAGTTCAGAGATGAAAATGAAATGAAAATTAAAGGTACTAATATTCCAAATCCTGTTACTACTTTTGACGAATCTGGGTTCCCAAGTTACGTTTTAAAGGAAGTTAAGAACCAAGGATTCCCAAACCCAACTGCTATTCAATGTCAAGGGTGGCCAATGGCTTTAAGTGGTAGAGATATGATTGGTATTGCTGCTACTGGGTCTGGTAAAACTTTATCTTATTGTTTACCAGCCATTGTTCATATTAATGCTCAACCATTATTGAAACCTGGTGATGGACCAGTTGTTCTTGTTTTGGCTCCAACTAGAGAATTGGCCGTTCAAATCCAACAAGAATGCTCCAAATTTGGTAAATCTTCAAAGATTAGAAATACTTGTGTCTATGGTGGTGCACCAAGAGGTCAACAAATTCGTGAATTGGCCAGAGGTGTTGAAATTGTCATTGCTACTCCAGGTAGATTAATCGATATGTTAGAAACCAACAAAACCAACTTAAGAAGAGTTACTTATTTGGTTTTAGATGAAGCTGATAGAATGTTAGATATGGGTTTTGAACCTCAAATTAGAAAGATTGTTGATCAAATTAGACCTGATAGACAAACTTTGATGTGGTCTGCCACTTGGCCAAAAGAAGTTCAAAACTTGGCTAGAGATTATCTTAATGATCCAATTCAAGTTACTATTGGATCAACTGAATTAGCTGCTTCTCGTACAATCACTCAAATAGTTGAAATTGTTAGTGATTTCGAAAAAAGAGATAGATTGGTTAAACATTTAGAAACTGCTACTCAAGATAAAACCGCTAAAGTTTTAATTTTTGCTTCAACTAAAAGAACTTGTGATGAAATCACTAGTTATTTAAGATCTGATGGTTGGCCTGCATTAGCCATTCATGGTGATAAAATGCAAAGTGAAAGAGATTGGGTTTTAAGTGAATTCAAATCTGGAAATTCCCCTATTATGGTTGCAACTGATGTTGCAGCTAGAGGTATTGGTATGTATTATTAACTAACAAATTTTCTAGGACATAGTTACGATTTTGGCAAGTTGCAAGATGTGAATACAAGGATGTAAATAGCACTGTTGCGATGCAATTCACGAAACGAAAGTTATATGGAGATCTACTGGGTTTAGACGTTTAACTGAATGAATTTCAAGTGAATTGTTACTTATCTTCACTGGATGAAGGTGAGTATAGGAGATAGTTACTTCTATAGCATGGCACGGTGTATCTTTGTGATTAGGGCTTGTAATTGAATACAATCTGGTATTGTATTATTGATTGAAATCAGGTATTTCAATCCCAAGCCCGTCCCAGCACCGTGCCCGAATCGTCAGTACGAAGGATATCATTAATATATATCTTTCATACTGTTCTATGACTTATTCTTTTATTTAATTTTTTTTTTTCTTTATGAAAACTCTTACTAACATTATATAGATGTCAAAGGTATTACTTTTGTTATTAATTACGATATGCCCGGTAATATTGAAGATTATGTTCATAGAATTGGTAGAACTGGAAGAGCCGGTCAAACCGGTACTGCCGTCTCCTTTTTCACTGAAGATAGTAAGAAAATGGGTGGTGATTTATGTAGAATCATGAGAGAAGCTAACCAAACCATTCCACCTGAGCTTATGAAATATGATAGAAGAAATCATGGTCCACATCCAAGATATGGTGGTGGATTTAGAGGTGGCCGTGGTGGTGGTCGTGGTGGTTTCAGAGGTGGTCGTAACGGTGGTGGTGGCGGTGGTTACCGTAACTATCAATCTGGTTCCAATACTGCTCCATTAGGATCTCACAGAAGATTCTAAGGGATTTGACCTTATAATATTGGTTGCAAAAAAAAATTTGCGGCAACGCGACATTGGGCCTGTCCCCAGAACAAATCGCGACATTTATGCCGCAATCGCAATTTTTCACATGCAATTTTAACCTCACGTGAGCATTATCCATCTTTTTATTTTATTCATTTATTCATGGTTTAGTATAGATCTCTATAGTTTATAGTTTATATTGTTATAATTATTACTTATTCAACATCTCTGTCCACTCTATCCGCCCCCATTTCTCTCCAAACTCCCCAAATCGTCTTCAAACTCATCCCACCCCTATCGCTAATTGTTCCCCTATTACAATGCGACACTCGCATATTCCTATATACTTACCCAAATTTTTTCACTGGCAAATAAAAAGTCAACTCGGGTATTTCCAAAAACTTGATCCCATCGCCAATTGAAACTAATTCTAAAGTCTATTCAATTGAAAACAAAAATATTTTTGTTTGAATCGTTCTTTTGTTACGTCCCTTTTGCTATACCTGTACATAATCCAAGTGAAAAATTATGTTAAAAACCATTACTGGTGCTAAAGGAATCACCTTTTCCGGTGACACATTCACTGTTCCACAAACTCATGATATGGTCAAGACATTGTTTGACCCAACCATTAGAAAATCGTTTTTTGAGAAGCTAATTGTCCTCATATTGACATTAAATTTCGGTTTGATCTTCTTGATCCCAGATAATAAGGCCCGTATAAAGATGTTTTGTGGGTTCTATGTTTTCTGGAGATTATGGTATGATTTTGGTATTGGATACTTTTTAAGACAACAATCCAATCATCAAATGTTAACTAAATGGGCCTATAAATATCGGTTATTTAGTCCAGATAATGAGACGTCTATACTGAAACTTTTAAAACGTGAGGTCTCAAGTCAAATGGGTAAAGATTATCATATTAATGAATACCCAATTGAGTTTAATACTTGGTTAATCTTTAGAAAGTTTGTAGATTTGATTTTGATGAGTGATTTTATGAATTTTATAGGATTATTTGTTGTATGTTTTATAGATAATGATTTTGAAGCCATTGATACTTCGAAACAATCGGCCTGGTTAGTTAATACAAGGCTTATTGTTGGGGTGATCTTGATCTTATTTAATTATTGGGTTAAGGTTAATGCTCATAATACTATTAAAGATTATGCATGGTATTGGGGAGATTTCTTCTTTCGTCAAATTAACAATGAAGATTTAATATTTGATGGTGTATTTGAAATGGTTCCTCATCCTATGTATTCTTTAGGTTATATTGGTTATTATGGTTTTGCTTTGATTGCAAAATCTTATACTGTATTAATTTTGGCTTGTTTTGGACATTTCTTACAAATGGTATTTTTACATTTTATTGAAAATCCTCATATTGATAAAATCTATGGTCCATCAGCTAATGAAATTGATATTTTAAAATTAATTAAATTGAAAGATTTAAAACATTTTGATAATGCAAAACCAATGATTGGATTTTTAAATTTTAATATTTTAAGAGGTTCAGATGTTTTAAATTTATTAATTATTTTAACTTATGCTGTTGTTTTACCTGTTTTATCATCATTAGGTGATTTTAACTTTAATTTTCAAATTTGTGATTATAATATTAAAGTTGATAATGAATGTATCTTATTTTCATTAACTATTTTAATTAAATTATTTGAAAGTTTTTCAATTAATTTACTTCTTTTACTTCAAAGTAGTTATAAATCTTTTACAAAATATTGTATTTCAAATAATATTCCTGTTGAAAAATCTTTAAATAATTTTGCAATCATTTATAATTCTTTTATTAGTATTACTTATTCATCAATCTTTGGATTAAATTTATTTTTTATTTTAAAAGGTCTTAATAATGAAGACTTGTTGATTACTGATTGGTATTATTTAAGATTATTTTTAGGTGTTGTATTAATTGTTACACATATTTGGATTAATACTTCTATTATTGATTCAATTGGATATTTTGGTTGGTTTTATGGTGATTTCTTTATTCCAAAATCTGCACTTCCTCATAAAGCTCATTTAACTAAAGCTGGTGTTTATAGATATCTTAATAATCCAGAACAAATCTTTGGTGTTTGTGGTATTATGGGAGTTAGTTTAATCATTCCAAATGTTCAAAATTTAGTTTTATGTATTCTTTGGGTTGGTAATAATTTTATTAGAATTAATTTTATTGAAAAAATTCATATGATTAAATTATATGGTGAAGAAGAAGTTTTAAAAGATTCTGGTGTTACTAAAACATTTAAAAAACATTTAATCCCTGAACTGATTCAAAAAAGAATTGGTGAAAAGGATCCTTTAATTCAACATAGAAGAAAATCAAGTATTATGGCAAGCGCAACTGATACAATTGATCAAATTATTAAAGAATTAAAAAAATCAAATACTAAAATGTCAAAACAAAATATTGATGAATTATCACAAAATTTATATTTTGAAAATTCAGATTATAAACTTTCAATTAAAAATTTATCAATTGATGAAGATAATTTTAATAGTTTAGATTTTTCTACTATTGGTAATAAAATTGAACTTGAATGGAAAGCTCCTGAAGGTCATAGTAGTAAAGATTGGATTGGGTTATATAAAGTAGCACAAACCTCTTATAGTCGTTATAAAACATTAATTAGTTCACATAATAGATGGTTTTGGACTAATGAAAGTAATAATGGTAAATTAGAATTCTCTGGTGAAAAATTATTTTGGGAAGAAGGAATTTATGAATTTAGATTTCATTTAGATGGTAAACATGATGTTGCATATATATCAGAACCATTTGAAATTAAATCAATTAAATTAGAAGTTCCAACTTCAACTGAAGATATATATGAATTTTCACAAATTTTAAAATCAAATATTTTTGATAAAGTTATCCCATTAGAATCAATTAACCATTCTATTATTGAAAAAGTTCAAACAACTGATAATATCTTAACAACTTATAAAAGATTAGCTTATTTGATTTCTATTTCAACTGGTATCAATATTAGTAGTAAAATCTTTTTATATTCTGATAACGATGATTTAAGTATTCTTAAATTATCATCAAAATTAGTACATATGAAAAAGACCTTGGACGAATTATCATTTGATAAATTCGATTCTGAAGAAAGAAAAGTTCTTTAAAGTATATATATTACAAATTAGTTAAATATGATAGATAAATTTTGTAAAACTTCTAAAAGTATATATTACAAACTAGTTAAATACAGATTGATATTACTTCTAACTTTCCTAGATACTTGATTACATTTATTAATAACATTCGTCAAATTGTCATCATTTAAACTCTTCTTCCCTTCAATCCATAACCCAACTATTTCATCGTTCTTTAAATTCATAAAACTAACTAAACAATCTATGCAGTCTTCATCAGCTTCGATCCCATCATTAGGATCAACAATTACGGTTTCATCAATAACTCGAACATGTCCACTAGTGACAATATCTTTAAGCTCTATACCAGAATCTACAAGCGCAACCGATGAGGCATTTATGATCCAATTTATAAGATTTAATAATCCCATTTGTTCACTTCTATCGATGATAGTCACATGAACATCAATGGTAGATTTAGGATATTTATTAAGGAGAATGCTTGGTAATATGGCCGTTTCAACGTAGGATGAAATTTTTTGTTCGATATTAGTTAACCCAGTTCTACCATTTCTGTTGGCATCTGTATCGTCAAATATTTCTTCTTGTGGCTGGGATAAATGAGGAAGGAACTTACATTCGACTGAGAAGGAAGCTTGGTCGATAAAAGAACCTTTAATTGGTCTTGGACCGAATACAGAGACCAGAATTATGGTATCATCGACTTCAAGATATGAAGAACCATTGGAATTTGTGATATAATTGGACTTTAAATAGAATTTTTTTACTTCATCGTTAGGTTTGGTATTGAAAGCATCATGTTCTTTATTTAAGGTGGCTACTTTAGGGGTTTTACCGTCCTGTGGGCCTAGTATTCTTCTTCTATCACTCATGAAAAATTATATTTTTCAAGGTCAAATATTATTTTTCAAGGTCTTCGCGATGGGTATAAGAATGGCTGCAAAATGTACGAACATTAATAACGACGGGTCTTTGATTGTTTTACCTGTGCTGTTGTGTTCTACCTGTTCTGTTGTGCTCTACATGTGCTGTTGTGTTCTACATGTGCTGTTGTGTAGCACCCGCTCAATCTCTACTACTCTACAAGCTCTGATATATCCCATTTTATTAACTATACAAAATAAATACTAAATTAATTATTACATTAATTATTAAATTGATTTAAATAATCCATATTATTACTGTTACCCATCAGTATATCAATTAAATCATTTATTGGTTCATAATTTGAATTATTTTTTTGACCTTCTAACATATAAGGTGGTAATATTTTACCAAAGATTTGTGTATCAAATTTATCCATTACACCAGGTAAATACATTTGATCTTCAAGACTAAAATCAGAATTCGATCCAATTTGTGGACTATTTGTATCATTCATTTGGAAATTTGCGTACGAGAGAGGATCATCTTTATTTTGATTCATCATTAGATCGTTATTTTCAATTTTAATTGGCATTTGACTAGAAGATTGGCCAGTAGTTTCATTTCCAACTTGTACAGCACCTGTTGTTGTTGTTGCATTGGTCCCACTAGCCTCACCAGCTCCACTAGTACCACTAGTACCACTAGTACCGCTAGCAGCACTAATATCTGATGCTCCAGTACCACTACCCATTTGTTTCATAGGATATGGACTAAAACTATCAGGTTTATTAAGTCTTAATCTTTGTACTTGATCATTAAATAATTCTTCATTTTTATCTTGATTAAATGTATTAATTAAATCAAAAGTCAGAATAGTATTCTTAATTTGAGATTTTGGTACTGCTACTGGTTTATTTTGAATTAAAAGACTGGTAATTTCTTTTGAAGTATCAGCAGTTCTTCTATTCAATTGTTCAAATAAATTATTTAAAATATTATAAATTCTTAAAGAAGAATTTGAAGTATCTTTTAAACTATCTAATACTTTTTTACCAATCTCAATATCTTTTTTAATCATATCAACATTTAAATCATCATCAAATAATACACCAGCATAATTACTACCAGAATTTTCACTACCATCTTGTGAACTATGAACAAAATGATAATAATAAATTAAACTAGCAATAGAAAAGAAAATTGTATACATACTAAACCAATAAGTTCCAACTAATAAATTTTGATCAATCATTTTATTTGCTAATTTAACCACTAATCTAGCAACTTTAATACAATTTCTACCTCTAATTAAAGATCTTGGATCAGAAGTATTTACATCATTACCATGACTTATAAAATGAATAAAAGGTCTATATAACATAATTTGACAATTTAAAAATGCTAAATGAAGATAATAATGAGCCAAAATAAATTTTTCAGGAACTTGATTAGTTGATTGATAATCATTTGGATCAGTTGGTTTTAATTCTGGTGGTAATTGATCTAACCATTTTTTTAATTCAAGTTCTAAAATATTAACTTTCTTATGCATATGATTTGGGGTTTGATGATTTTCATTATTTGAAGATTTACGTACTTTAATTGGATATAAATCCCGAACAATATGTGACATTATAATCATTAATTTTGTATGATGATTAGCACAAGCAGATGATGATAATCTACCTTGTTGCAGATCATGTTTTAACCCTTTTCTGGTGATATTTTCATCATCTAATTCTTCAGGTAATAATTGATCAAATTCATCTTCATCTAAAGATTTAGGTAAACCTAATAATGAATTAATATAAATATCCATTTTATAAATGGTATAAAAAAGTCTTTTACGAGTATCTACTTCAATTGGATCCAATTTTCTTCTAGTATCTTGAAAAATGGTTAAATTACGATGTAATCCTTCTTTTAAAGCACTCCGAAGGGCAATCCCAATGTATGAATAACATGTAGATAACCTTGCAGAACATTGTAAATAAAGAATCATCATTACAATGGTTTGAATCGAAGGAATATCTCCAACATTAGTAATATCAATTAATTTCCGGGCCTCTAAAAAATACTTAAATCCATCATCTTCAAGACCATCATTATGTGCTGAACTAGCAGATGACAGCTTTGAAAATAATGAACCACAAGCTAAAATCGAATACAAAAATGGTAAGAATTTTTGTTGCCTGTCAGTATAATTATATGGGTCTAAACTATATAATAAATCAATCTCCTCTAACAACAGAGGACGATGATAAAACCGGAACAAAACACACGCCTTATTCCAACAAGTATAAATAAGTTGTAAAGCTTCTTCTTTAGAAGGAAGATCAATCTTGATCTCTCTGCCAATGCCAAAAGCATCTTCACTACTAATACTACCATCGCGATCATGTTGATTTATAGGCGAATTCATGGTGATCGGACTGTGAGTCCCGTCGTGATACATCTCCATGACATCATTGATGTTATAATTGCCCTTGTTTTGAAGATGGTTGACGATTCTTTGGAACTTTTCAAAGTCAAAATTCATGGGCTTGTCGTCCAATACATTGATCTTCAACTTCGGCAATAAGAGGTCCATCATGTTCTGGAAGAGAATAAGATTGTTAGCATTCTTATGAGGATCACTGGAACTAATTTGGCCGGAGTTTGTGATGATGGTCCTTGGATATGACGGAGTTGGAATTCCAGAATTTTTCTTATTACGGATATTGGGCTGGTCGTATGTACAATTGTAGGAATAGACCGTACAATGTATACAAGGTTGCTTACCATCACACTTGACCTTTTTCTGTCGACAGGTGTCACAAGCTCTTGCAACTCTCCTTCTTTTGCCGTCTACTTTTTCTTTAGAGCTCATATTAAAGGTGTATCCCCAGAGATTTTTTTCGCACTCAATAAAAATGTGTATTTGACGTGTCACGTGACGCCGGTAGTTGCGCTTAAATTAACCATAGAGAAGATGCTATTTGGGTTGCGATAGCGTATTAAAACGGCTGGTTCAAGTAATACAAGATGAAAGATTGAAACGGCTCCGAGTCCCGGAGTTTGAATTTGCCTTTTAGGTTTAACGTGTATGCCATTAAACGGGATCTGATCCGGATTGCCCAATCATTTCGCAAATACCGGCACTATGCGCTGTGCAGTCTGAGACACTACCGGCAACTGGACGGGTATATAAAACGGCTGAAGTAAGGTAGAGGGAGGCTGTTTTTGGTGGTATTATAGAGATGGCATGGTGTATGGCGGTGATTAATTGCAGTGTATGAGTATTTTATTATGTAGTGTGTATTAATGTAGTATATAATATGATAAAGGTGGTAATTAGACCCTGGCGCTTAGCGGCAGCACACGAGCGCAAGATTACTGAGTGAGGTATGAAGGGAATTTTATTAATGTAGTTGTGTGGGGCTGTACGTAAGGCTGATGATACGATGAGATGAGGCTGTTGACAAACGTCCTGGTGAGTCTGTTTAGAGCATGCTTGTGGTTTTCGAAAGGCTGAATGGTGCCAGATACCGCTGGTACGCTTATCGTGAGGCTTATCGCGGCACTGGTGGCCGCCTCATCTCACCCATGGGTATAGAATGGTGCGATGGATGCGGCATCATGGACCCACTTACAACAATATACACATGGCATAACCTACAATATACTCACTGTATAGCCTACAACATCACTGTATAACCTATAATCTACTCACAGCATTATCTACCTCAAACCTACAAAACCACTTCGTAAACCTGTCCCTGGTGGATCCCAGCGTCCGGCAAATTCAGAAAACTCCGGTACCACGACCTGCACCTGTTCCGGTACCAGTGCCGGTACGAGCGGCGTGCGGCCTGCGGCCGGTGGCCTGTGGCCGGTGGCCTATTCCATCTCCCACCTATATCTTCAACGGCTTCTCCAATAAATGCCCCATCCTTTCAATTTTCGTACTCAAGTACCCTTCAATCTCCTTACTTTTGATTCCGTCTCCATTCTTCCACGCTAATGGCACCATAGGTATCCTTTCCAATACCTTCACTGTGCGATGCTTTCCTTCAACAGCTAAGATCTTATCTGGATTGTTAGTCAATAATTTGATCTCGACAAGTCCCAAATCTTGTAATATCGCCGTGGCCAATGAAAAACTTCTTCCATCCGCAGGGTGTCTTAACATCAAGTTGGCTTGAACCGTATCGGCTCCAAGATCTTGAAGATTATACGCCTTTAACTTCTCTCCTAATCCTATACCTCTACCTTCTTGTCTAAGATAAACTATACAACCATGGCCGTTTTGACCCATAATTCGTCCTGCTTCATCAAATTGTTCACCACAATCACATCTGGCAGACCAGGCCGTCTCTCCAGTGTAACATTCGGAGTGAATTCTCACTAAAGTGGGCTCGTTAAAGGTATTTTTGTCTCTTATAAGGTCTCCATTAGCATCAAACTTAAGCTCAAGATCTTGTCTAACATCCTTATCAGCTTCAGTCCGTCCTGGGAACAATTTCCCCACATATGCACCTCTTGTCATACGATCTTGTTGAGTGTCATCGGGTCTTTGGCGGAATAACGACTTGGATCGGATGTCTTCACCAAACACAATGGCAAGATGCTCTTTGTTATCGATGTTGTTTTCATAAAGATGAAGAAAAATCTCTGGACCGTGAGTTGTAGGGATTCTTGCTCTCGCTATACACTTGACAGTCGGTAATTCGTCCGGTAAAGGGAGGTTATTTCTGTCATTTTGTGTAAATTGTGGGGGCAGTTGGGGATTTGAAGGAATACTTGGTGTTACCGTTGGAGACAAAAGCGTCATATGATCGAAATCAAGTGTCTTGGGGGTGGGCTGTTTTATATCACTCATGATTACTATGGAATTTTTCAGATTTTTCACTGCGACTTGAACCGCACTTAGTAATGGTTTACGGTGATTAGTAAGGGTGGGAGGTTTGGGGGAGTGTGGGAGGGTTCGAAGGAATAAAGAGAGAAATTGAAGTAGAAGAGAATGGTGGTTTGAAATTTTGGGAATAAGGTTTCCCTGGCTGTTATTGGTGGAATCATGGCCGAAACGGAGAGATGAGTTCAGCACATGCTCGGTGCTACTGATACCGCCGCTCGTCCTACGGAGTCCCCGCCAGGGCTGCGACAGTTGGCGGGTGCCGCGACAGTTGGCCGCCGGTGTGACAGTTCCAAGCGGTGTGACAGTTCGCAAGCGGTGTGACAGTTCGCAGGCGGTGTGACTATTCGCGGCCGGTGTGGCTGTTTCACCTGCCGCACCCTCCACATCTCATACCATGAACTCTTTAATCCATAAAAGATCCTTCTTCTCGGGCTTCTTCAAGTTCTTTGGCTCTAGAAAATCCATCTACCCTCCAAACCCATCCCAGTTTACCACTAAGAATCGGATTTATCCCAATTATATCTTAAATCCGAACGAATTACATGATGTTCTCTTGATAAAGCAACCTTTATTATTGAATTTTACAGTTCAGGCTGATCCAGAATACAATAAATTTACTCAAACAATTTTTGACGTGTTGAGTCAAAAGGAAAAATATCCATTGGGCGATAAAGAGGTTCATTTGGCCAACATATCATGTGACTCATTTGAAGCGAAAGATATGATGCTTACGTATGGGGTTCTGAAGCTTCCTAGTGTTGTATTGTTGAAGAAACAGTTACCTACAGATGTGTACGTTCCGAAAGATTATGGAGAGGAAAATTTTGTAGAATGGCTTAAAACAATTGATTAATATATACAGGTTTATTGAGTCTCTAGCTGGTGGTTTTGGTGGTGGTTTTGGCGGTGCTGGTGGTAGCGGTGGTGGTACGGTCTGGTGCTGGTGGTAGCGGTGGTGGTACTGGCGCTGGCGGTAATACCCTAACTCACATCCCCACTCTGTTCCCACATACCTACTCCAGTTTCCACCTCCCTAATCACACAGTCCGTCTTTCCACCCGTCTTTCCATCTCTGCTGCCATAAATTACAGTCAAACTTGGGCTTCCCCAATTTAACATTGACTGCATTATGGGCATCGCATAACCACTGTCCAAATTTGGCTTGACTCTCTACTTCGGGCTCTGATTTCTTTATATAGTCGTTGAAATCTTCAGCACAATGCCAGCATGGGTAAAACTTACCAAATAACTTTATAAACAGTTTTAAGTCTGCTTGTTGGGTGGTAGATGGAGTATCGGGGAAAGTTGCAGCAATTGAATGTAATAAAGTCCAAGAAGATCTTCCTAATTGCTCCACATCTGGAGGACATTCTTTAGATCTAGGTTCTTTAGAGTCAATAGAAGCGATCTCTGCACCCGCCACACCAGCAGTTCCTAATCCAGCAGCTTTACTGGTGGCTTTATTGGTGGTACTTTTCTCATCTAAATTTTTCAGTTGGCCTGAATTTTTCAAATTTCCAGATACTGCTCTGAAGTCTAATAAAGAGTTGCATGTACGACATCTAAAAGTTAGTACCGAGGGGATGATAGAGAAAGGTTTGGGGGTACATACGGTTTGCCATCTTTGTCATAGACGATTTTACGGCCGGAGGGCCCTATTTCTGGCTTATCAGTAGACATTAGTAATTCGCAGTGGTGAGAAGTGGTTGTAGCGAGTGGGCCGCTGGCGGTCGCCGGGCGGTCACCAGGTCGGTCACAGGCCGGTCATTTACAACGAGCTCTTGATTTAAGTTAGACTCTGTTTTACTTATACACTCTTGACTTATATTAATACTTATACACTCTTGACTTATGTTAATACTTATACATTCTCGACTTTAATAAATACTTATACACTCTAGACTAAATGAATACTCGTCTTACTCTAGTCCTACTATAGTCTTACTCTAGTCTTTCTCTAGTCTTACTCTAGTCCTACTCTAGTCTTACTCTAGTCCTACTCTAGTCTTACTCTAGTCTTACTCTAGTCTTACTCTAGTCTTACTCTAGCCTACTCTAGCCTACTCTAGTCTGACTCTAGTCTTAATAAATACTCTAGTGCCATAGTCTACGCCTGGCCACTATTTTTGGCCACAAACTCGGTCCGTTGGGCAATAATCTCATCACACAACTCACCAATCTCTGGAGTCTTGATAGCAGATCTCGACCTATAGAACTCATCCAAATCATATTTCAACCCATAATCTTGTTCGTAATCCCACGCTTGTTGAATCATCTCCAACTTATCAATATCCTTGACGTATCTAGCTTCAATACACCTGATTTCTTCATAATCTAACCATAATTCCAAGATTTCCTTACTAAAATGGGCATTATATGGCTCAATTATAGACGATAAATACTTCATGGTCTCATATTCACGACGGTGTTTCTCTTCTTTGGTAATTCCTTCGAATGGAGTGATGTCCCCGACAAGTGACTCGGCGATATCGTGGATAACAGCTATCTTAACACACTTGTCGATGTTGATCTTATCATTAGGAACCACCATGGAAATGATGGACATTCTATACATATGGTCGGCAATACTTTCCACTTTATCAACAGGAATGTCTCTATCTACCCATCCAGTTCTCTTTTGGGTCTTTAAAAGTCTAACGATCTGGATGAATGCTAAGATATAGTTAACTTTTTTAGTACCGGGGACTAGAAGGTCTTGTATACGTTTTGGCACGGCTTGGTGAGGAGTCCAGGTTCCTACGGTCTTGTCTCTCATATTGGTGAAGTATCTAACGGGGGAAGGGACTTTAGTTCTGTGAAAGTGCTTGAGAGGTAACAACAGAACAAATCTACTGAACATTAAACGTAAACACCACGATGAGGTCGGGCGGCTTGTGTGCAGGAGAATTTTTCAGTAAATTTTTCACCACATTTTGTATGGGCCATGGAGAATCAGATGGCCACAGCAAGAGAGACTACTTCGCTAGTATGTATAAACTTATATTACTCGTAATTATATGATAGAGACTATTTAAGCAACTAATTCAACAACACCACCAACAGCTCTGATTTTTTCTTCAGCTAATTTAGAAACAAATCTGGCTTTGACAATGACTGGAACTTCTGGTAATCTACCTTTACCTAAAACTTTACCGTAACCGTGAGCTAAGGTGTCAATAACTGGAGCAGCAGAAGCAGAAGAAGATTTTAAGTATTGTTCTTTTTTGTCTTCATCAACTAAAGTCCATAATTTGTCTAAGTTAATTTCTGGTCTCCAGAAATGGTTTTGTTGTTTGTGGAAGTATCTCATACCAACTTTACCGAAGTAACCTGGATGGTATTTATCCAAGTTGGTTCTGTGGTGGTGTTGACCACCAGCCATACCTCTACCACCGGGATGTTTTCTGTGTTTACCAATTCTACCTCTACCGGCTAAATATTGTTAGTATAATGTTAAAACTATAACGACAGTTTGCGTATGCTTTGCTTTATATGAAGAGTTTCATTTGGTGTTATTTAAACGTCATTATATTAGAAATATTGGTGGTTTAATGGTGATGAAAAATGATGAAAAATTTCTTTGAACAATATATGGAACCACTTATAAAACTCGAGATGTTAGGGGAAAGCATTGCATTGCTGTCATAAGGATGTGTATCATTACATACCTGAAACGTGTCCTCTGTGTTTTCTGGTTTTAGTTAATCTAGTAGGCATATTAATTAAAGGATGAACTAATTCCTATAAAAGATTTTTTCACTCTCACTTTTCTCAATGGTGAGGGAAGGTTGAAAGTTACACAAAAACGACGGTAAAAATTAACAGTCAAAACACCGCACCGTCCACTTTGGGTGGTGCCCTGGGTGTGCGCACGTGAGAAGAGGTGAAAAGCCCTAATCGTAGTTTATTCTCTTAGGCACAACTTCCCTAAACACAGTTTATTAATATTTAACTATTTAAATTTATCCCAAACTTCTTCATAACTGGTGGTTCCCTTTGTTTCAGGGATTCTTGTTTTAATAAACACGTATGTAACTGCACACATGACCGTAAAAATGAAATAAACCCCTCCACCAATCCAACTACTCTTTAAAATTGGGAAAAGAAATCCCACTATAAATGTAGCTAACCAATTCATTGAAATCCCCCAACTTTGTGCTGGTGCTTTAGCATTTGCTTGAGTTACTTCTGATACAATGAAAAATGGAATTGGTCCTAATCCAATAGCGAAAAAAGTTATATAAGTAAAAGTACCAATAATTGAAGAGATAGAATTCTTAAAAATAATACCAAATCCCATTAAAATGGTAGATAATCCCATAAAAGTTACGGATGAGAGTAAAAGAGGTTTACGTCCTAATCTATCGACCAAAGTACCTGCTACAAATGTAACCACCACATTAACTAAAGAGATTAAACAATTAATTATAATTGCATGGTTAGGAAAGATAGCGATAAGAACTGATACTCCATAGAAAATAATGGAATTAATTCCACAGAATTGTTGAAGAATTAAAATCCCCGTTGCAACAATCTTACTATTATTGAATTCGGGTGATTTAAGATAAGTATCAAGAGTTACTGTGGTATCAGTAATTGGCCCAGTAGATTCAGGAACTACTCCCAAATCTTCTTCAGAGTTTAATAATCGCTCACTTTCATCTGCTTGAACCCAACCACTCACTTCAGAGCGAGATGCTTGGTATTCTCCCCCACGAAGTTTGTGTAAAATCGTAAAAGCCTCTGAAGATTGACCATTACGAGCTAACCACATTGGTGATTCATCTACATAAACGACAATCATAAGCAAATTTACCAACGAAACTCCTGCTGCCATTAACAATAAATACCTCCAATCAACGTTATTACACCATTTCAATGCAAGTACTTGAGTGAATAAAATCCCCAAATTAACCGACACTTGGTTCATGGATCCAAGCAAACCTTTAACCAGAACCGGGGCTATTTCATTGATAAAGATGGGAGTGATCACCAAAGCAGCACCAGCACCTAAACCAGCGATAAATCTTCCAAAAAGAAGACTAAGATAGTTATTTGAGAGCCCATTTAGGGTAGAACCGATGAAATAGATAAGGCAATGGAGCAAAGAAGCCTTTTTTCTTCCCCATTTATCGGCAATATGGCCAATATAGAACGATCCAATCAACCCACCAACACTAAAAATGGAAGTTATCAACCCAATTTGTTCGGTGGTTAACGGAATACACCGTTCAAACTGGTGAGTACCGAACCAGGAATCTTCAAATGGGATTTCTCCGGGAATAGAGGACCTACAGGAGATAATTGCTTCGGGCGAGTTTAATTCCGCCATGTGGTAGCCAAATTGGAACGAACCAAGACATATAATGATTACTGTAGCTATAAGTTTTGGAGTTAGCATAGCGTACGTGGCTATTCTGGAGCAATTTAGAGATGCGGAAGGATATCTGGGGCGCGATATTGATACGGAGGTCTGGTGCGAGGTTTACGGCGGTTGCGGCGCGACGCGCGGGCCCAACACACGAGCGGCATGTTGTTTCCATTGATGCGCACGGATAAGCGACGCTTGCGGTCCGATTTAGTGCGAGGAACAAGGGTCCACCTTGTGCGGTGGTACTTTGGTGCGGCGCCTGGTGGGTGGGGCACCACGGTGGGATGCTGATCGTGATCGTCGTCGGACGTATAGTTTATGTAAAAAAGTAGATTTAAATGCTTTAATATATAGTTTGTTGGTTAAAAGTTGTTTATAAATTTGAATTTTATTTTTCTCTATTTTTAAAATTAAGTTAATTTGTGAATTTCACTGTATTTCTTCTTTAAGTAATCATAATCATTTTTATGAAAATAATTTATTCATGAGTTGATATTAGAAATTTGTTTAAAAGTGGTTATATTTGGTTCTTAAATATTATAAACCATTTTAAACAAAAGGTATTTGTTTTATTTAATCTTTTTTTTTTATCTATTAGTTTAATCCTTTGAAATTCTTTCAACTTATAGGTCTAGTCAAAATATACACATATTTTTAATTAATAGGCTGTTAGTGAATTTCCTTTGCTAAATATATACCAAGTATTCATCTACAATATTGTTTTATATTATTTGTGTTTTCACACCGGGACATTTAAGAGCTAATTCTATTACTTGATTATTTTAGGCCATTGTAAATACTTTCTTTGGTACATGCGCCATTGGTCCGAAGTTAAAGTAATTTCATAAACGTATAAAGAGACGAAATTCATTAAAACATGAATACATTTAATATTATATTAACACACCCAACAGTTTGTAAAAAGATGATGCTAGGCTATATATATATAGGTTGTTAACAAAAGGGTGGTACGATGCCGTTCATTCAATAAAGAGTATCTGTTTCCTATTGAATACGTATAATGTTCTGAATCAAGCTAATAACTTTTATATATGATTGTTTCTATTGCACTATTTCAATGGCTGCAAAATTTGTATTGATTAATTAAAATATAACGTACTATTTTAGGTTAATTTTAGAGCTAAGAAGTATCAGGTGTCTTTTACGGCTAATGTATTATTTTATTCTGAACCATAGTGTATATTGTTCTCTTTATATGATTTAGAATTAGGCGACTATAACTAAAGTATGCAGATTAGGACTAGGAAACTATAGACAAAAAAGCGGCTTAAGTGCGTGTACGCAGTTAGTACGCAGTTAGTACGCAGTTAGTACGCAGTTAGCACGCAGTTAGCACGCAGTTAGCACGCAGTTAGTACGCAGTTAGTACGCAGTTAGTACGCAGTTAGCACGCAGTTAGCACGCAGTTAGTACGCAGCTAGTACGCAGCTAGTACGCTTTTTTCCCATAGTTAAGAAACCACAGTTGCCTACCACTTAGGGTGTGGATTCACCAATCACCATAGTTAAGAGACGTCTACTACATACTAACTAGGGTGTGCGGTTACCAGATATGGTACTAAACCCTATTTTATGGCGGATAACATTACTATATAAAGCGAATATACTAATAGTTGTTAAATAGGATCATTAATATAATGTAAATCACTATATTCACTTAAAAAAATATCTCTGATTAGTATTATAGAATGGTAGTATATCTCTCGCAATGGCTGCAAAATTTAAGTAGTTAAATTATAGGGCAAAAGAACCTATATTTTCCACATAAAAATTAGTTTTTCTCACTCAAATACATTATCTATAATAGATTTGTTGCTTATTACCTTTATTATAGAGTTTCAATGTACGTCTTAGCTGCTGTTTGATTTGACCCAAAGTGCGCCTTAAGTGCGTCTTAACATCGGCTGCCGCTCGGGGGCCTAGTGAATGCGAGGTAGAGCCGAATGATTGCGAAGCAGAGCCGAGTGAGTGCGAGGTAGAGCCGAATGATTGCGAGGTGGGCCCGAGCGAGACCCGAGTGAGTGCGAGGTAGAGCCGAAAGATTGCGAGGTGGGCCCGAGCTTAAGCCGAGTGAATGCGACTAGGGCCCGACTAGGGCCCGACTAGGGCCCGACTAGGACCCGACTAGGACCCGACTAGGACCCGAGTCGCAGCCGAGTGATTGCGAGGTAGAGCCGAGTTTTTCTCATAGTTAAGAAACCGCAGTTGCCTACCACTTAGGGTGTGGATCCACCAATCTCCATAGTTAAGAGACGCCTATGGCGTAACAACTGGGGTGTGCGATTACCGAGTATTATATATCTTTATTCCTACCTCGTTATAACATCATATAATGTTCTATATGATACAAAATCACATTATAGTCATCCCGCATCAACCAAAAGTACAAAAATATAGAAATTGGCTATTTGAAATGCTAGTCAACTACCATCTTCATTGTAATGGCTGCAAAATTTAACTAGCTCAATTAATCTTTAAAAAGACAAAATTTTCTGGACAAAATTAAAACATTTCTATTTAATGTCTACTGTATATTCAATGATTGCACTTCCTGTTAATTCAGGAGAGGTTAAGTACCTATACAAGAGCCTTAATTTCTGTTTGATTTGGCTAAAAAAGCGGCTAAAAACGCGCCTTAAGTGCGTGTACGCAGTTAGTACGCAGTTAGCACGCAGTTAGTACGCAGTTAGTACGCAGTTAGTACGCAGTTAGTACGCAGTTAGTACGCAGTTAGTACGCAGTTAGTACGCAGTTAGTACGCAGTTAGTACGCAGTTAGTACGCAGTTAGTACGCAGCTAGTACGCAGTTAGTACGCTTTTTTCCCATAGTTAAGAAACCTGAGTTGCCTACCACTTAGGGTGTGGATATACCAATCACCATAGTTAAGAGACGTCTATTACGTACTAACTAGGGTGTGCGATTACCGAATAATATATATCTTCACTCTTACCACGTTATAACATCATATAAGATCCTATTTAATACAACATATAACTATGGTCATCCAGCATTAACAAAATATACAAAATTATAGGAACTTGATATTCAAAATGCTAGTCAGCTAGCATCTTCATCGCAATGGTTGCAAAATTTAAGGAGTGAATTTAGGTCATAAAAAGTCTACATTTTCTAGATAAAATTCAAACATTTGTATTTAATGTCTACTATATATTTAATAATTGCGCTTTGAGTCAGTTCAGGAGAGGTTTAGTATCTTTACAAGAGCCTTAATTTCCGTTTGATTTGGCTAAAAACGCGCCTTAAGTGCGTGTACGCAGTTAGCACGCAGTTAGCACGCAGTTAGCACGCAGTTAGTACGCAGTTAGCACGCAGTTAGTACGCAGTTAGTACGCAGTTAGTACGCAGCTAGTACGCTTTTTTCCCATAGTTAAGAAACCTGAGTTGCCTACCACTTAGGGTGTGGATTCACCAATCACCATAGTTAAGAGACGTCTACTACGTACTAACTAGGGTGTGCGATTACCATATATGATACTAAGTTCTTATGTATGACGGAAAACCTTGCTTTATAAAGTGAATGCACGAAAAAGAGCTAAATAATATTGGCTGTCTAATGTAATTCACTATATTTACTTAAAAAACTTGTCTGATTAACATTATACAGTGGTAGTAAGTCTCTCGCAATGGCTGCAAAATTTAAGTAGTGAAATTATCACGACGAATAACTTTTTTTTTCATTTAGAATTTGGGTTTCCCAGATCTATTGCATTATATATAGTGGGTTTGTCTCTTATTAGCTTTATTATAGAGTTTGGAGGAGTTTATTAGCTTCTGTTTGATTTGCCTAAAATGCGCCTTAACATCGGCTGCCGCTCGGCTGCCGCTCGGGGGCCGAGTGAGTGCGAGGTGGACCCGAATGATTGCGACCTTGGCCCGAGTGAGTGCGAGGTAGAGCCGAATGATTGCGAGGTGGGCCCGAGCTTAAGCCGAGTGAATGCGACTAGGGCCCGACTAGGGCCCGACTAGGACCCGAGTCGCAGCCGAGTGAGTGCGAGGTAGAGCCGAGTTTTTCTCATAGTTAAGAAACCGCAGTTACCTACCACTTATGTTCCGGAAATACACCTCCGCATAGTCAAGATACATCTACTACCTATTAATTAGGGTGTGCGATTACCATTAATACTGGTTTATACTCTACTTTAACAAATAAATGGCTGCAAAATAACCCCAATATATTACAAACTGTTTCAAACCCATATTTACACAATATAAAATACTAAAATTATCATAATCTATACATATATTACATTATATACACCTACAATATTGGTAAAAAATTACCAATAATCATCATAGGAATGCCAAAAACATCTCGTTTAAGAGTCCAAGAACATCTTGTACGGATCTTTTTATTATGCTTCCTTGCCAATAAAGTACATTCAGTCATTGTTGCACCAAAGAAATCACCAAATGCAATTTTAGAAAATAATTGAAAATATTCTAAAACCGATTTATCATCTAAAAGTTCAACAATTAACCTCTTTTTATGAGAGAGAAGTTCTTCTTTTGACCAGCCAGTTAATATACAAAATTCATTTCCAACATAAGCAATCTCTCCTGTACGTCTCCAAACAATGGTTGGAGTACCACTAACTTTAATAATTGAATCATAAGTTAATAAAGTTCTTTGGAAACATTGCTCCATGAAAATCAAATCATGTTCTTTTAAAGAGTTTGTACAAGCTATAAAAGAAGGCCTATAACTTGCCATAGTCTCAGCCATTTGAACCAACATTTCTTTAGGGAATCTTTTACGTAAATATGCAATTAATGAATGATAACCTGGAGTATATGAATAAGGTTTATTCACTTTTTCATAAATATCTTCAGGTTCTTTAAAATAATGCTTTATATCATTCGTTGGATCACTGATTCTAGTATATTCAGAATCATCTGATAAGATTCCAATTGCAAAAGACAATGTCAGTTGTTTATTACGTTCGAAAAAAACTGATGGGTCAGTTTCTCTGAGTAATTCTATTTGTTCAATTACATCAGGGAAAGTATGTACTTTATCATTTTCCGGACCTAAGAAATATTGGTTACTTGCTTCATCACATTTAGGTGCGGTGGCATCATAAAGTTGATCCATTCCATTGGTAGAGGTAGGTATACTAGATAAAGCTCCCAGATTTGGACCCAGACTTGGACCCAGTCCTGGTGCCAGAGTCGATGCTAATGAACTTGTAGGGATACGTTGGTTAGAGCCATGAACTAAATTTTGGTGTCCCATGGGTCCATGTACGGCAGAAACATTACCACCAACCACACCGCCAGCGCTACCGCCGCGCGCACCCACAGCGCCGGTCGAGGCCGTGCCCAGATTCGAGCCACGATTACGACCAATAAGAAATGCTTCATTTATAACAGAATTAGGACTATTGGGATCTACTTGATGCATAGATGGTGATATGCCAGGTGACATGTTATTTGAGTTAGGTGTATGTTCATTCGACGTTGACCCATTGAAAAATGTTTCACTAACTATATTAGAAAGAGTTGAGTACTCCATATCAGCGGCAGAACTTAAGAAATTAGTCTTACGTTTGATAGTTTTAGTGCCATTACCATTACCATTGCCATTACCATTTCGTGGGTATTGGTCATAATCGGCCATGTATTGGATATTATTGCTTCTATCGATTTGTATCAGACCGCTATAGCTTGCACCAGGATTGGCGGTAAGTGGGGCAGAGTTGGCGGGAAGCTGCGCAGAGTTGGTGGGTAGCGGGCCAGGATTGGCGGGTAGCGGGCCAGGATTGGTGGGTAGGCCAGGAAGTTGCGAGGCTGTAGCTCCAGCATTCGTCGTAGCCATATGGACTTCTTCCTTAGGCATTCCATAGTTCTGGCTTTGAATTATATCCATTGGAACATCAGACAAGTATTTCTTACGTTTTCTAGGTGCATCTTCACAAGTGGCTTGAAGCCCTCTCTGAACACACCGATTGCAAGGCCTATTGGAGTCGCAAGTCATGTGACTCTTGTGGCAATGATTACAAGCTCTTGAAGTTTTTTTACGTTTCTATAGGAGTTAGTAATGGAATGAAGGCAGAAACAGACGATTGAACAAAGTAATACGTACTGGTTTAGTTAAAGAGTCCGTCATGGAGTTTAGGATCGGAGTGAACTCCAGTGCGACTCCTCATCGCGGGGCTACGGCCACCGGCGGAGGACCAGCCTTACGTGCGCACCCGCCAGAGTCGTCGGCCACCACCGCGCGCGCCCGGCCACCACAGTGCGGCATTTTCCTGTAGCACCACCGCTCTCGCGCTGATAAAAATTTTTCAATGAGACTCAAATACTTCCTAAGACAAATGAGTTCATTATCTAAATCCCAACCTCTTTCAAAAGAGCAAGAAGCTTTAAAATCCCAATTTACCACCTTAGTTTCCAGACTCGATGATAAATCCAATTTAACCGTATTAAACAACACCTTAAGATCCTCTACCTATATATTAGGTAACCAAATCGATGAAGTCGACTTCAAAGTATTTGATAAAGTATTACCAATTTTAAAACTGTTCAATAATGATGATGATATAACTTCTTACAGACACGTGATCAGATGGGGGGATTTAATTCAAAACTTGACCAACACCGAAGACAAGTTTGTAATTGACTTAAACAAGGCTCTTCCAAGAGAAATCAAAGAGAAAAAGAAAAAAGAAGCCTCCAAAGATGCCGCTAAACCCGCTGAAACAAAACCTGCCGCTCAAGAAAAAGTTGCTCAAGAAAAAGGCCAAAAGAAAGAACTCACTGAAGAGGAAAAACAACGTAGAGCCGAACAAGCTAAGGCCAAAAAGGCTGCTAAAGCTAAGGCTAATGCCGAAAAACAAGCTGCTGCTAAGGCCAAAGCTGCCCCACCAAACCCAAGTATGATTGACTTTAGAGTTGGGTTCATTCAAAAAGCTATTAAGCATCCAAATGCCGACTCTTTATATGTTTCTACCATTGACGTTGGTGAGGAAGAACCAAGAACCATTTGTTCTGGGTTAGTTAACTATATTCCATTGGAAGATATGCAACAAAGGTTTGTAATTGTTGTAGCCAACTTGAAACCTGTTGCTATGAGAGGAATCAAATCCAATGGGATGGTTTTATGTGCATCTACTGAAGGTGTGGTTGAATTTGTTAACCCACCACCTGGTTCCAAGCCTGGTGAAAAATTATTCTTTGAAGATTTCAACGGTACCCCAGAAGCGGTATTGAATCCAAAGAAGAAGATTTTTGAAACTGTTCAACCATTATTTTCTACTACTGAAGCATTTGAGGTTACTTATACTGAAGAAGGTAAGGAGCCAAAGAAGTTGGTTAATGAGAGAGGTGAATTATGTAAGAACAGTACGCTTGTCAAGGCTGATGTTAAGTAGAGGAGCTTTTGGAGTAATAAACGTGTAGATTTCTTTGGCTGTCCGGGTGCTTGTCGAGGGACCTTTATCATTGGGCCCTGGCTATTCCTACCCCGGCCATTCCTTCCACCTCTCACCGGTACCTCTGTCTCATCTCTAAGTATTATAGTGTCTCTGCCTATAGTGTCTCGGGCCTAGTGTCCCAGCCCATCGTCAGCCCATCGTGTCCGCACCGCCGCACCGGCCCAGCACCGTACCGTCCTACTCACCGCTCACTTTCTTCATCCACCTCCATCTCTTCCTCCATGAAACTCATCAGCCAAAGCTTCGAAAAAGACTCCAGTGGCTATACCGTCCTCGTCCCTCAAGATAAAGAAGACCTCTGGCAACTTTACAATCTTATCCAAAAAAATGACGAAATAAAACTTCAAACCTTCAGAAATATTAATAAAAAAACTGGCGCTGCTTCCTCTGGTTCAAAAGATAAAGGTAAATCCGAAAGAAAACTCTTGGTGCTTAAATTACATGTTGAAGACATCGAATACAATCCAAGTGATGAAGTGATGAGAATAAGAGGGAAAACTGTTGATGCTAACGAGTTTGTTCCTGTTCAAAGTTATCATACTGCTGAAATCCAGTTAAATAAGTCTATTACTCTCTATAAGTCCGATTGGGACGAAATTAATTACGACATAATTGTAAAATCTTGCTCTATTGAAGAAAAAGCAGAGATGGGTGCAATTGTATTTGAAGAAGGAATTGCCCATCTTTGTTTAATCACTGAGAATATGACGATTCTTCGAAATAAAATTGAAAAATCGATTCCTAAGAAGAGAAGAGGTGATAATACCAACTATGAAAAGGCTTTAAACAAGTTTTATGATCTTATAATCACCACGATGTTAAGAAACTTCAATTTAACTAAACTTAAAGCGATAATTTTGGCCTCTCCTGGGTTTTTAGCTCAATCTTTAAACACACAAATCGGTATTTATGCCCAAAAGAACGATGATAAAGATCTTTTCAAGAACAAGGGTAAATTTGTTGTGGCTCATGCATCAACAGGATACCTTCAGGGACTTGAAGAGGTTCTTAAAGATGAGTCAATTCAGAAAAGATTGTCAGATACCAAGTTTGCTAGAGAAGTAATGATTTTCGATGAATTTCAACGGAATCTTAATAACGATGATGATAAAGCTTGGTATGGAGTTCAAGAATGTGAACGTGCTGTTGATATGGGTGCAGTTAAATATCTTATGATTACCGATACTTTATTTAGAAGTGATGATATAGCTATGAGAAAATCGTTTATAGAGTTAACTGATCGAGTAAAACAGACCAATGGAGAAGTGTTGGTATTTTCTAGTCAGCACGATTCAGGGAAGCAATTGGATCAGTTGACGGGGATTGCTGTGTTGTTGAACTACCCAGTGCCTGATTTGGATGAGGAATAGGCAGTAGAGTAGAGTGTTTATTGATACAGAGTATGAGTATGCAGAGTATGAGTATACACAGTATGAGTATTTATTAATGCAGAGTATGCAGAGTATTTATTAATGTACACAGTGTCGTTTAGTCAGAGTGTCATCTTGTAGCAGAGTGTCATAGTATCATCTTGTATCAGAGGACGCCCACCCCGTCATCATATCTCTATATCGGCAACATGTGCATTCTATTTACAGCTATATTTACAGTCAAATCATCTGGCGGTTCAACAGTGAATGCCCAGACCGCCCAGGCCGCCCAGTCTACGCCTCAAGGTACCATACCTTTCCACCTCTATTCCATCTCATAAGATCCTGAGCTAACCCCCAAAACATCCCCAACATCAACCCCCGCTTACTAAACCCAATCACCTGCAGCCTACTCAACCTCTTATACTTCCCATACCCCGTAAAAAATAAAAACGAACTAACAGTACTATTTAAGAAATCTACTTCACCTCTAATAACGTCAAATGCGTACTCTAACCCAAATACTCCCGTCACCATCGACGCATATTTGATCCCATGACGAACCCCCGTCTTAACACCAGCAGTAAGCATCACATAATTCTTTTTCTTATGATAAAAGTACCACCCTCCTACATTTTTAGGTAATCGATGGCCGTTTTCTGTTAAATATCGCACCGAAGACGTCTTAATTCCGTCGTAAAACCCGGCAAATCCTCCAACTGCTCCAGAAATTATCGATATCGCCTGAAGCCGTTCCAGAGGATACATATGGAACCGTTCATTCCGTCTTAAATCCTCTTCCTGTGCCATTTACCTCTACCTCTAAAAGTGAAAAATTTCAACTACTCGCAAGGCGTGCGACACCCAAAAGCGCCCTAAAAAAGGCCCTAAAACAGGCCCCAAATTTCCACCCATTTAAGCTCAACGTCGTTGATTAACTACACACAAACACTATCTACTGATCTAATATACTCTTGATAAACTCAACGTAATCAACATTACCATCGCTGGTGACATTGACACCTTTTAACAACTCATCAACCTCGGAATCGCTCAATTTTTCCCCAATAGACGTCAAAATGTATCTTAATTCCCCAACACCAATGTATCCAGTGTTGTCTTTATCGAAAACTTGAAAGCCCTTGATGTAATCTTCGGGTAAACCTAACGGTTTGAATCCGTCTGGTCTTTCCACGACCTTTTGATAGGTATCAAAGTCGAATTCATTGGAGCTAATACCCTTTTGCAACTCAGAAATCTCTGCTAAGGTGGGGTTTTGGCCGACGGCTCTTAACAAGTCGCCCAAATGGTCGATTGGGATCTTTCCGGTACCTTTTTTATCAAAAAGGGCGAAGGCATCTTTATAAGTCTTGGTGTTTTGGGACTGGGAGTTAGTAAGAGGGTGTCGAGAAGGAGCGGGTGCTGCGGGCGTCAGGGGCATGTTTTCCGCCGGAGATTCGACATTCTGTGTTATTCATATCCTCTACAACACACATGTCAAAGCACAGCTCATAACAAGCCCCAGTGCCGCCGCTGGCCACAGGTGTAAACGTACCATCGTTAAATGATTTGGTTTTTTTTCCAGTAAACAACAGATCGCGAACTGCGCGCGGTCCTGCAGGTAAATGCCTGAAAAAAGACGTGTGTATGAGATGGATATTGAATCGTTAGGGGACTTGAATCAGTATGTATCGAGAGGCAGGGGGGCTGGTGGTGGTACAGACGGTTTAGAGACATCACAGAGTACCGATACGTTCAAGAACGGGAGTCAGAACCCTCCGGGATCCCGAACTGCCGCCACGTTCGGGCCATCATCTATTGCTTATGGCCTGTCTCCAGCAGGCAAGTACCCACTTTCATCCTTTGGCGTTGGAAGCATCATCAGCATCAGAGTGAAAAACTTCACCACCTACTCTTCGGGGGAGTTCCTTATGTCGCCGTCGCTAAATATGGTCATAGGGCCCAATGGGGCCGGGAAAAGTACGCTTGTTCTGGCCATTTGTATTGGTTTAGGGGGTAATCCTTCGTTGATAAAGAGAAAACATCTTCGGTCGTTGATCAAAAGTGGCCAAACAACGGCTCTGATCGAGATTACTTTGAAAGATGACGAAGATTTGTGTGTTATATACCGAGAATTCAATGAAAATTCGAGTTTATGGAAGCTAAATCACCGGAAGGTTAATGAAAAAGCGGTGATATCGAAGGTCAAACAGCTAAACATCCAATTGGACAACTTGTGTCACTTTTTGCCCCAAGAAAGAGTGGCTGAATTCGCTGGTTTATCACCAGAAAAGCTCTTATTGGAGACAGAAAGAACCATCGGAGCGGGAAATCTTCATTCAACTCATATCGATTTGATCAAACTTGATGCCGAGAGGGCCGAGATCATCGATGTGTTGGAATCGTATACTTCTAGACTTGAATCCTACTGTAAAGAGCAACGAGAATTGCAGGAACAAGTGGAAAAATTGAATACTTTCAATGAGAAAGAACTCGATTTACAACTCCACAAGTATCTTCTTCCGTATGCCATACGAGAGGACGAAAAGCAAATCAGACACCAACTTAAGCAACAAAAGGTGCAAGCACGTAGAGAATTAGATAAGTTTGAAGCCAATTCCAAACCTTTATTGCAAGAATTGGCTCAAACTGAGTCTTTAACTGTCGAGTCGCTGCAAAAATTAACACAATTGCAACAACAAAGTCGACAATTAATGGACAAACAACGAGATTTGAAGAATAACAAGATGAAACTGCTAAGAGAAGATATAGAAAAGTTGATTGAAGCTTTGGCTACTGCCAAAACCTCTAAAGAAACTAAACGTAAAGAACTCTTATTACAACGTAAAGAATTAGAATCTAGACAAGCGAAAATCGAAGCTCTTGGAGACGTTGATGGTGCCGAATTCAGGGCCCAGGTGGAAGAATTAAGGTCGTTAAAAGCCGATAATAGTCGAGAAATGGATGAACATAAAACCATTATCAGACAAACAGAGAACAATACACAGAAGAAAAAGGGTCAATTGAATCGTTTACGTGGGCAAATCTCCGATGAAAAGTCTCGTCTTAATGTTGAAGATCGTTTAAATATCCTTCAACCAACCAACCACTCTTTTACTCATCCTTTACAAGAACATACTTATAATCTTCATAAACTTCTTCGTACCAAACCCGATTTTCGCCAGCATTATTTTGAGGCGCCGGTGATTACTTGTGATGTAATTGATGAAAATTATTCTGGAGCTATTGAACGGATAATTGGGTTAAATACCTTGATGGCATTAACTTTTAATTCCTCTCAGGCTTTAGATAAAGTTCCTAAAGAGTATCTTAACAGATACAATGCTCCTACAAGAGTGGTGAACCAAATGGCGCCTGAAAGTCCATTTTCACACCAACTTTTAAAGGAGTATGGCTTTGAAGGTTACCTTTCAGAGTATTTAACTGGTCCTTCTGAAGTAATTAATATGTTGAACTTGAATGCAAAATTAAATATGATTCCAGTTACTTCTAAGGACCTTACAGATGAACAATTATCTCGGATTTTAACTCCTTTAAGTGATGGTAAAATCCCATTCATGAGATTTGTAGCTGGTAAAAGTATTTTTAACGTCTCAAGATCTAAATATGGATCTCGTCAAGTTTTTTATGCTACAGAATTAGCACCACCACCAAGATATTTCAAGAAAAATCAAGGGATTTCTGATGATTTACGTCAACAAATTGCTCAAACCATCGAACAATTAAAACTTGAAAGTGAAACTCTTGAACGGGAAATCGAATATGATAACTCTAAAGTAATTGAAAACCGTAATGCTCTTAAACATTTGGATCTGAAGGCTAAAGAATTTACTATCTCTTTGAAAGAACTTCAAGAAAAGAGAAATAGTTTGACTAGACTTCAAACATCTCTTGAACAATGTAAAAGAACAATTAGTCGTCTTGAGAATGAACTTCAAAAGGATGATAATGAAAGAATAGCTGCCATTAAAGCCAAAGTTTCTAGTAAAAATGACAAATTAGCTAGTTCTATTGAAGAACAAAGTCAAATTGTCAGTGATCTAGTCAATTTAAGAATTCAATATACTCAAGAACAGCTTTTCAATGTTCAACATCGTAACAAATGTGATTCTATACGACTTTTAATTGATGATATAAACTCCCACAAGCAGTCTCTTCAACAAGCATTTGATGAGGCAGTACGTAAATATGAAGAAATAAAACGTAGTGCTGCAGCCAAACAGATCCAGGAAGATCAAAAAAATTATACTGAAGAAATAGAAGATAAACTTGGTAGTTTGGCTCAACAGTATCTTCAAGAGAAAACGTTGACTGAAACGTTTGTTCAGCAAAAAATCAAATTAATCGAAGATGAAAAAGCATTAATATCAAATGCCGATAGAAATTCGATTGATAAGCTTAAAGATGTAGAAGAAAAGATCTCTCAATTACAAGCAGAGCTTCCTAGTATAGAAAACCAAAAAAGTGGTCTTGAAGAAAGAATTAGTCGGATTCAAGGTCCTTGGGAACAAGAACTTAATGAACTCGTAACCCAAATCTCTAAAGCTTTCCGTAAACGATTCACCTCTGTAGCTAGTGATGGACAAGTTCAATTAACCAAAACCCCCAAGTTTTCTGGCTGGAGACTTGAAATCTTGGTTAAATTTAGACAAGAATCAACACTTAAAATTCTTGATGCCCAATCACAATCTGGAGGTGAAAGAGCAGTTTCTACGATTTTCTTTGTAATGGCTTTACAAAAATTAACCCATGCACCTTTACGTATAGTTGATGAAATTAATCAAGGTATGGATCCAAAGAATGAAAAGGCTGCCCACAAATATTTAGTTAATACTGCCTGTAATAATGCTAATTCTCAATACTTTTTAATTACACCTAAATTATTGACGGGTCTTTATTACCATCCAAAGATGAAGATCCATTGTATATATACTGGGCCTTTGATAGATAAAAGAGAAGGCAATGATGGTGCTTTTGACTTTATGGATTTCTCTAATGTATATTGAATGTATATTTATTTACAAGTTTTACTATAAGCTCTGCTTTACAGTTTCTAATCGTCTTCTATATTCCTCCCATCCTATCAACTCTATCATCTTTGGTATTGCCAATCCAGCCACTCCTCCAGATATAACAAACCTAATGGTCTGGAAAATGTCTTTCTTCTTATAGGTTTGTAATAACTGGTCGATAGTGTTGGCGATATCAGTAGACTCATTGGTATATAATTCATCTATAATGGATTTCGAAACTTCTGAAAGTTTATCCATATTATATACAACGGTGTCAGCGTCAATGATATATCCATGATTATAGAATTCGTCTAAAGATCCCATAGATGGTGCCAATTCAGTTACTACCAGACGGGCAAATTCAAGCTCACAATTAAATTTGGTAGCCATTTTTTGGGCAATAGTGTCTACAAAATCTTTATCATACATCTTCTTCTGGAGATGATGTTTATTGAAAAAAGATAATTTAGAATCACTGACCTTTGCATTACCTTTGGTTAAATTATCCAAACTGAATTTTTCAACCAATTCATGCATTGTTAACACTTCAGACGTTACCACACCAAGCTCTCTTGCAGGAGACCAACCAAATAATGCTACAAAATTGACTAAAGCTTCAGGTAATATCGTATCTTTCATATCAAGTATACCTTTAATTCCATCTCGTTTAGAAAGTTTTTTATCTTTAAGAGACGTAAGTAATGGGATATGTACATATTTTGGAGGAGTCCAGCCAAATGCTCTATACATTGCAATGTGTTTCGGGGTTGCACTGAGCCATTCCTCCCCACGAATCACATGGGTTATTCCCATCAAATGGTCATCTACAACATTGGCAAAATGGTACGTAGGATGACCGTCAGACTTCATAATAACGATGTCGTCGTACCTACGATCATCTGGGTTAATTTGAGGTTGAAGATTGAGCTTTCCATGTACCAAATCTTCAAATGGTTCGTATTTTTCAGGCGATTTGAACCGAATAACTCTTTCCATCGAATCGTCATTTTTGGTGTCATGATGAAGACACTTTCTGTCGTAAGTAACGGTGGTAGGCGGCTTTAAACGCATAGCAGATGCTCTTAAGTCGTTTAACCTTTCTTTGGAACAGTAACAGTAATAAGCATGGCCCATTTGGACCAATTTTTCAGCATATTCTTTATAAATTTCACTTCGATCGCTCTGTCTATAGGGCCCCACAGGCCCCCCATTGACCGGACCTTCGTCAATTTCAATTCCACACCATTTAAGTGTATCGTATATGTTGGTTTCAGCATCAGGAACAAGTCTTGTTCTATCGGTATCCTCCAAACGAAGAAGAAATTGACCTCCAGTGTTCTTAGCGAGAAGGTAATTGTATAGCGCCGTCCTCAATGAACCCAAATGAAGATACCCAGTTGGAGACGGAGCAAACCGTGTACGAGCAGGAGTGGATGGGTGAACAGAATTGGTCTGAATCACCTTCTGGGGGACTTTAAAGGTGAATTTAGATAAGAGTCTGTTCATTGAAAAATTATCGCGATGGCCTAATGTGGAAGTAGAACAAGATAGAGGTTGCAGAGGTTGGAGAGATTGAAATAGATCCAAACTCCGCATGAAGGTCAATGTATATCACCAGACAACACAGACCAAATTTTAGCTCAAAAAAACCCCGAACAACCCCCAATACACCACATCTTCCAACAACCTTATCTCCAGAAATTTCCACTCAGTATCGAATGTCGCGGATTTTCCAGTCATGATGTCGCGGCGTCTGGCGCAATGTCGCGCCGCACTATATAACTGCCCTCATCCCCAGATCATCTATAACCATGCCTAAAGATTTCGACAAAGAACAGTTCGACCAACACTGGAATGGTCTTAAAGATAACCTCAAGTACTTAACATCCACAATGTTCAATCTCAGTGAAGAGAAGTTCAACGAATTTAACGACAAATTCTACGACAAATTCCACGATAAGATCCAGGAAAAGTTGCAACAATCCAGCTCCATCGACCTTTTTTCCAAGATTTCTGATGATGATAGTGAAAAAATCAAAAAATTGAAGACGTTTCTCAATGGCAGCAACGAAAGATGGGAATTTCCCGGGTTTTACGAGACCCGGACGAGCCCTATTAGGGGATTTTGGTCTAAAGAAGCCCTTTTTGGCCTTTCTGCTTGGAAAGCTCCTTCTGTAAGACAATATAATGACTGTTTAGATAAGAAGGGTGAAGCTGTTTGGGATTCTGCCGGGTATTGGAGGTGTTTATTCCCCCAACTGGCGATTAAAAACGAGGTTTTGGCCCTTAGAGACGGTAACGAGACCACTTTATTGACCAAAGAGGACTTTGACGAAGAGTTACAACGGTCAGGGCTCGGAAGAGATGCTAAAGTGTTTGATTTCGGTGAAAAAGGTGTATATTTCAAGCAATTTGAGGACCTTATGAACTGGCAATCGACGATGTCTAAGAATATTGCTGCTAGAAGAGGGTTTAGACGCGATTGTAGAAGACGTGACAGAGAACAGCGCTTGCTGGAGGTTCCAGAGTCATCAACGGCTGTTTCTGAACCTTCAACGGCTGTTTCTGAGGCCTTGGAGCCCGTTCTGGGGTCTACAGCCGTGTCTATGCCTGGCCAAAAGTCCATTGACGGCAAGCAAATAGTCTCTACGACCTCTGAATCGAATTATTCGTACGATAATGACGGCGCTGTGTTTAGAGAGGTTCGTACAGAGTACTACTCTGACGGGACATCTAACACCAAGACCGTTGTGAAGACCAAGCCTGCTGGTGCCAATGAGTGGCAGGACGGGTCTGCGAAGGACGGGTCTGAGACCAAGGGCTGGTTCTGGAGCTAGGCGCTTGTCTGTGCTGTGCTGTGCTTGGCCTGTGCTGGAGTGTGCTTGGCCTGTGCTGTAGTGCACTTGTGATGTGAATTATGTAATCCTGTAAATATATGTCTATGTTAGACCTTGTCTTCACTACCTCTCGTCTTGCACCTTTCGTCTCTTGCACCACCTCTCGTCTTGCACCACCTCTCGTCTTGCACCACCTCTCGTCTTGCACCGTCTCTCGCATCACACATCGTCGCCCCACCGCACCACCACCCCCCACGCACCACCAAAGCCCTCCCGCGCCCACATCTTCTCCCACCATGAATCCCCTTAACAAAATCATCTTCCTATCGGCCTTCCTTGCCTCTGGTTTCCTTTTAATATTACTTTCATGCGCATTATTTAATAACTGGTTACCGCTTTGGGTAATTGGTATCTTCATCGCCGCCCCTCTCCCCAACATTTTGGCCAATAGTATCGAAAATTCCCGTGATGATTTCCTCACTTTTAGCAACGACCACGGCAATAATCCTTCTCCAATACAAGAAACAAGCAAGTACATCACAGGAGTGTTGATAGTTTCGGGTGTTTCACTTCCGTTGGTGTTGTACCATTGTTCGTTAGTAGAGTTAGGCGCAACCATCATGAGTATCATAGGGGGGATTATAGTGTATGTTGATATCATTATATTTATTTGGTTCTTTAGTGAAGAGGAAGAAGAGAACGACGACTTTAACTTTTAGATCAATTTGGGGCTTGGGGGAGCTAAAAGAGGTGGCTAGAGGGGACAAGAAGCTAGTAATATGGCATGGGCCCAGTGTGCGCGGGATGGCACCAACACCGTGTGCGCGCGCGGGTCGAGCACCGGCCGAGCATCGTACTACGCTTTTTCATCCATTCTTTAGCAAGATATTCCATAGCATTACATACCTTCAGCCCGACATTTCATTACCATTTTTGTAGAATAATACACATCATCTGAACACCGAGACCGTCTCAGTTCAACACCACCAACAATACGATCAATATCACCGTCAATGTCACAATGGTTATTAACGACCCATTCTCTTGAACTCTCAGCCTAAAGTCCGCCAACCGCTGGCTAGTGCCGGTCAATTTGGTTCTAGATGAATCAACTCCTCGCTCTAAATCATTTAAAATGATCAAGTGGTTATCAATTTCATCATTGATGTTTAACCCCATCGACTTTTGTATTTTAACCGACTCGTGCAAGATATCGAGATTTTCATCTTGTTCGGCCAATTGTTGTTGGTTTTGGCTCATGAGTTCAGAGTTCGATGATTCTGGTTCATCTTTATAGGGTTTAAAACTCCTTGTTCCCATCAATTCGGCACGAAGGTCGTCCTGGTCGTCTTGAAACCGTACCAGTTTGGTTGTGGGCTTATCATTTGGGCCGTTACCAGACGTACTGGACCCTGGTGCGGCAGCGGTACCATCTTCGGCGCGCGCGGTACCATCTTGGTGCGACAAGGATCCCAGTCCTTTGGAGCCATTTTGGCCTTCTGGGGCCGTTTCTGGAACAGAAAACTTATACTCTTCGATATTAAGCAACGTATCCTCTTCTAATCTTTCTATTTGTTTCGAATATTGCGAGCTTAGCTGTGCTAGTTGCTTGGATACTTGCGGTTGGTGGAGGGAATCTTGTTGAAGCATCTTTAAGGCCTGAGAAGTCAGGTCGAGGGTATTTATGAGATCATAGTTTTCTTTTGGGGACGGCTGGAGTTGTAGGACAGAGATGAGTTGTTCTCTTTCGTCTATTTGGGCTTCTAGCAGAGCCAATAGGTTCTTTATCTTGATAAGAAGAGACATAGGGGAGAAGTGCGGAAGGGTTGGTGTGGATGTGGTGTGGGTGCGGTGGTGGACCGGGCGCGATGGTGGCAGGACAGTACTACGATACGGCGGTGGTGTGGTTCGGAGAGGGCCTGTCTAGAGTACACGAAGATCCACCACCTTCATGTCTTCTCCAATATACTCCCCTGAACGCTATACTCTTCTGCTTGCTCTTCTGCTTGCTTCTGCCTGTTTCTGCCCACTCTCTCCCCTCTTCCGCCCACTCTCCGTCTCCTATCCATTTATTAACTATTACATCTATATCACATATGGCTCTGCCACGAAACTTTACGATTACCTTGTCTTAACCCCAACCATCTTCTCCCCACGAATTATATAGGTGTTATTAGCAACACTTTCGTTCATATCTCCAACAAAACCACTCAATGCTTTCATTATCTTTTCATTTTCTTGCTGAGCCATGTCGTTTAAGCATTGCAACACCAAATCACTATTATCAATACCACTTTTTAGCACGTTAAGCTCGGTGGAAAACTCTTTATGGTCCCAGTCAGCATCAATTGTGGTATGAAGGGTGTCGTCCTGCGTCACTAAGGAATAACTCAGCGTATTATCGGTATAATAGTCCAAATAATCGTTGTCAAACCCTTCGTCAAACCCTTCATCAACTATTCCTATGGTACTAGCGGCGGTTGTGGTACTTGGTTGACCAGTAGAATCAATTGATCCACTTCTATGAACATCTGTCTGTTGTAATTCATCGAATTTTTGGTAATTGGATCTTAAATGCTGTTGATATTGTTCTCTCTCGTCCGGTGGTAGCAGTGAAATTTTTTTTTTTGCAGCCAATGAAAATGGATTGTCTTTGGCAGATTTTGTAAACTCTAGATCATATTGATCGATAAAAGTGTCTAGTTTATCAAATAACTCTTTGGAATTCATGAGTTAAACAGATTTCAAAAAACAGCGCAGCTAACTTATCAAATATGTAAAATAGACGAAGCGTTCCTCCAACAATAGGAAATCGCGTTTTAAGTTTTGCACCATTTTAGTCGGTTAGTGATGCGAGATGGCTGCAGGAAGGTATGCGGTTAGGATAAATAGATCGGCAGGGGCTTGGAGCGTGTAATTGAAGGGATAAGTAGGGGGGTAAGGTTTGAAGGAGTAGATAGAGGAGGGAATTTAGGGGCTGGGATAGAGAAAGAGGTACAAGAGGTTGACGTCAATGAAATAAGAATGGCAAGTAGGGCGTACATATGCAGTGTTTTGGGGTGTTTGTTGATAAGAAATAGGTCGACTATTACTGAAAGAAAGATATAAATAAACATGGCGATGGTCGTGTGCGTGGCGCGATGGCGGTGCGGTGGGAAGGTCGGTCGTGCCAAGGTCGTGGCACGGTCGTGGGAACATCGGTATGGTCGTGGGAACATCGGTTGTGGAAAAGTCGGTCGTGGAAAAGTCGGTACTGCTGGGCACGGGACAGGTGGCATGGTGACGTGGCCCGGTAGTCGTGCCCCGGCAACCAGGTGGGGTCCTGCACCAAATTAGTTGTCATTTATGAAGGTCGTGTCCCACCCGCCACCAACACTATTCGGTGTTGCAACCATTCCTTCCCTTAAAAGGCCCCCCCAAATTCCCGTCTTTTCACCTCCCTTATCTCTTCAGCTCTCACCGTTGGTCTACGGAGCCCATTATCTACCCCTATTCACATCCATCTCTCCCATTAACCCAATCCCTGGCAAGCTTATCGCTCCGTCGGACCCCCGCGGAATCGTCGATTACACTCAAAGTGAGAAACTATATAAGAACACCAACTCTTGATTAAATTAATAAGAAATGGTTGAAAGTCAAGTTAGTAAAACTTTATGTGTGTTTTGTGGATCCTCATTCGGTAATGATCCTATTTATGAACAATACGCTGCAAAATTTGGGGAAAGTTTAGCCGCTAAAAACTGGGGGATTGTCTATGGTGGTGGTAGTACTGGTTTAATGGGTGCTCTTGCTAAAGGTTGTGTTCAAAAAGGTGGTAAAGTTCATGGTATTATTCCAGAAGCGTTAATTTCCAAAGAAAGATCCGATGCTGATAAAGTAAATGAAGCTATTAAGCAAAATCAAGAAAATCATCAAGGCCATTCACCATTACCTAAAGAGGAAGAGTATGGTAGAACCACTTTGGTTAAAGATATGCATACACGGAAAAAGATGATGGCATCCGAAGCCGATGGGTTTGTTGCTTTACCTGGAGGCTATGGTACATTTGAAGAGTTATTGGAAATTACTACTTGGAGACAATTGGGTATTCACTCCAAGCCAATTGTTCTTCTTAATATTAATGGGTTTTATGAAACTTTTTTAAAATTTATAGATGAATCTATTGCTGCTGGATTTATTGCTAAGAAACAAAGAAGTTTGTTATTAGTTGCTGAAACACCCGAAGAAGCTATTGAAGCGATTGAAAAGTATGAAGCTAGTAGTGAAAATTCGTATAACTTGAACTGGTCACAATCTTAGGTTCATGCTAAAGTTGGTCTAAATTGTGGTAAGAGTAGGTTGATGTGAATTGTGCTGAGAGTAGCTTGGTCTGAATTATGCTCGAGAGTAGCTTGGTCTAATGATGCTCGAGAGTAGCTAGGTATACTTTGGGTATTTAGTATTTAGTAATATATTAGTATTAATAAGAGTGGTGAGAGGTAGAGCGGTGTAAAGAGGTGAAGAGAGGAAAAGAGAGGTGGAAAGAGGTGGAAAGAGGTGAAAAGAGTGAAGAGACTGGTGTAGATCCAGCCGCATAGCATACAGAATCTAGTGTCTGTTTGTCTATCAGCAGTCTCTGTCTGTCCTTCTGAGTCTCTCTTCCTGAGTCTCTCTTCCTGAGTTCCTCTACAGTAATCTCTCCGCCGCTCTATCTGTCTATATTACTCTGTATATAGCTCTACACTCCTGTCTATCATGCTCTTATATACATTATATATCTAGTATTATACACCTCTCCCGGAAGACCTCACCTATCTAGTCCCTGGAAGTACCTAGCCTATCCAGTTCTCTCCCTCCTCCTCACCTAATGCACAAACTCATCATCATCATGTACATGAAACAAATCCTCAAACTCATCATCTGGCACCTCTACTTGTCTCAAATATCCACTACCAACATCATACAATAACCCCCAAACCTCTATTTGACCATTTTTTAATGCCATAGATGCTGATGGATGTCTCTTTAATGCCAATACCGACAGTATCACATTCAATTCAGATAATTTAGTAGCTTTAGCCTTGGGATCACTAATCTTATCAAGCAATTTGATGTTTGCAGCCCTGATATGTCTAATTGGATTAAGCCAAAGGTCTAACACTCCACCAATTCTCTTACTAGACATGGAAGCCCAAATGCCTCCACAATCGGTATGCCCACACACGATGATCTTTTTCACTTTAAGCACATCAATTGCAAACTGTATAACACCTTGACTACTTATATCGTTAGCATTAACAATATTAGCGATGTTCCGATGAGTAAATACTTCTCCAGGTAACACCGATAAGCAATTTTCACCAGCTCTAGAGTCCGAACACCCTATCCATAAAGTGTGTGGAGTTTGACCTTTTGAGTTCGCCTCAAACACTTCGACCGAATGGTGATTTACCGAATCTACAAAATATTTATTATTAATTAAATAATCATCAATGGTAGAATTTTTCAGTAGAGAAAATGGGTAATTTGAAGTTTTTTGAACAGTTGAACCATTTTTCAATTTTGGAATATCGGATTCATGATCGTGTTCTAATTGGTATTTTAAAATATTTTCTCTGCCCATTTTTAGGGATGAATAAGTGAGAGATCTAGTACAACGAATCAATTTGGGATTGAAAATTAATGGAGATGATGTGGACATTTATATGGTTAAGAAATTCCAACAAAAGGAAAGAAGTTTGAACGTCATATCTAAACTGTAAGTTGGGTGGTGATGGTCATGCATAACCTGTAAATGGAGTTAGTAACTTGTAAAGTTGGACCATAACATCGGTGCGAATGGGGGTAACTTGTAAATCTGGCGACGGTAACCTGCATAAAATGAGGGTAACCTGTAAAATATTTGGGTCTCCACGGTGCAGCTACACGATGTTGAGGTGCTGGCGAAACGGTGCGCCCGATGAAATCGAGTGGCTATGGGCCCGTTACAGCCACCGGCGCCACCGGCGTCACCGGTGCCAATGTTGATCTGCACCCATCTTTACTATTTGCTAACCTGTAAAAATAGAATAATATTTCCTCGATGAGGTCCCCTTAATTAGTAACCCATTAATTTGTTGACTCATGATGGCATAACCTGTATCTAAGCGTCCCCTACACATCAAAATGGGCCCATTCATTGACATCACTTATTTTTTACCAGCATGAGCTCCTGTTCTTGCTTTACTTCTATTTTTCTCCAATTCGGTCACGTGCGCACAAATGTGTAGATTTTTCCTACCTACTGAGACAGACAGCCTCTTACATTTGCACCGCTTATCACCCTTCTGTTATCTCTCACGTGACCTATTTTGCAACCAATATAAGCAGTTTATACTACCCCTATACGCCTCTTATTCGGGTTGAAATATGCCAGTTCCCCGTATATGCAACCGCATTACTAATCAATCTGCCCATTATTCACAATTTTTTATTGTTTGTTAGTGTTAAATCAAAATTGTGTAACTGTGGTTGTTGTGGCTTGATCAAGTATATAAGGAGTGAAAAAAAAGCTTATCCACTACAATAAAACACATTGATTCACAATGACTAAAGAACAAGACCTTACAAGTAAAACAATTGATCAATTGGCAGCCTTAAAAGTTGCTGGTGGTAAAGATTTCTCATTTAATAAAGAACCTCCTTCATGGTTAGACAGATTGCCTGAACCAGCCCGTAAAAGATTTGAAAAATATAACATTGATCTTTCAAAAGGTTATCCATTGATCCCTGATAAATCAACAATTCCAAAATATTTGGATGAAGCTTATGAAGTTAGAAATAAAGAATATCCTTATATTGAAAGAGGTCTTGCAGCCGACCCAAAGAAATCTGCTCTTTTAAGTGCTGCTAAAGAAGTTATTCACTACACCAAACATGTTGGTACTGAAATTGTTGGTCTTCAATTATCTGAATTGACTGATAAGCAAAAAGATGAATTGGCTTTATTAATTGCTGAAAGAGTGGTTGTCTTTTTTAGAGATCAAGACTTATCCCCACAAAAACAATTAGAATTAGGTAAATACTTTGGTCAAGTTGAAGTCCATCCTCAAGTTCCAAGAGTCCCAAACACCGTTGACGGTGAAGACTTAAATGGTATTACTACTATTTGGCAAGATTATGCAATTGCCAACTTTGGTCTTAACTTAACTTTTAAACAAAGTAAAGGTGGTAATTCTTTCTGGCACACTGATTTAGTCCATGAATTCCAACCTGCTGGTATTACCCATCTTCACAATGATTCTATTCCTTCTGTTGGTGGTGATACTCTTTGGGCTTCTGGTTATGGTGCTTATGATAAGCTTTCACCAGCTCTTCAAAAATTCTTAGATGGTAAAAAAGCGGTCTACCGTTCTGCACATCCTTATATTGATAGGGAAAATCCATTAAGTGGAAGAAAGTTTATAGAAAGAGAACATTACTTAGTTAGAACCCACCCAGCAACCGGTTGGAAATCACTTTTCGTTAACCGTGCTATGACTGTTAGAATTGTTGGATTACTTCCAGAAGAATCCCAATTAATCTTAAACTATTTATTTGATCTTTACGAAAGAAACCTTGATATCCAAGTAAGATTCAACTGGAAATCTAAACCTGGTTTAGGTACTTCTGCTTTATGGGATAACAGAGTCAGTCAACACAATGCTGTTTGGGATCACGAAGGTAATGAAGCTCGTCATGGTACTCGTGTCACTTCTTTAGCTGAAGTTCCATTCTTTGACCCAGAGTCAAAGTCTCAAAGAGAAGCTTTAGGTCTTTCTCTTAACTAAGTAGCGAATATAAATTCCTTTAACATAAAGTACAAAAAATATCTAATATTTACATGTATATACTGTTTATTGCTATTTACTCTTGCCCCTGTATCTTTTACAAAGAAACACTTCTCCCGTTTAAGCGTGAATCTCTAGTCTAACTGGCCCATCCCATCGCACCGTCCCAGCTCATCTCTCTAGTACGCGCTACACGGCACGCGCGGCGCGCAGCGCACTACGCGGTACCATATGGCTGCAAATCGCGAACGCGTTAACCATGTCAAGTGATTTCAATACAAGTAGGTCTGCTACTCCCAAGATAGACGACACCATAGACACCTCCGATGACGAAGTAATAGATAAATCAACAGCAGGATCATTATTGAAAGAAGACTCGGAAGAACAGTCGGAATTCAACCGGCTCTCCAACGACTCCAAGTTCAAAAGACTCCAAAACCTCATCCAAAAATCCCAATTATACTCCCAAATCATTGCAGATCAAATCGTTGAAAACACCAAGATGAAGAAAGATGCACGTGATGGCGATGTATCAAATCCCCCGGCTCAAAAGCGTCAGAAACGGGATATTTTGCTGATGCTATCGAAGCCTACCAATAAGATGGTACAGCCAAAGCTTCTAAATGGTGGAAAACTTAAGGATTATCAGCTTGATGGGCTTGAATGGCTCGTCACGTTATATGAAAACGGTTTGAACGGGATTTTGGCGGACGAAATGGGACTAGGAAAGACCATTCAGTGTATAGCATTTATAAGTTTCTTAATCGAGAAAGGTATGAAAGGACCTTATCTCATTGTAGCGCCATTATCAACGATTTCTAATTGGGAAGCCGAATTCAATCGGTTCACTCCCGATTTGAAGGTGTTGAAATACATTGGAACCAAGCCAGATAGACATCAGCTTGAGTTCCGAGGGTATAATGTAGTAATAACCTCATATGAACTTTCAATTAAAGATTTCACTCGATTTGCTGGGGTATCTGATTGGAAGTTTTTAATTATCGATGAAGGTCACCGATTAAAGAATATAGATTGTCTTTTGATCCGGGTGTTGAAGAAACTCAATGTTTCCAATCGGTTATTAATCACTGGTACCCCTCTACAGAATAACTTAAAAGAGCTCTGGTCTTTATTGAACTTTATCTTGCCTGATATATTTCATGATTTCCGTCTTTTTGAACAATGGTTCAATTTTGATGAACTATTGAATATTGGCGCTCAAGAGTCGGATAAAGATGTGAATGAGTTCATTGAAAAAACCGTAAAATCAGAAATCATCAAGAGTTTACATACGATATTAAGACCTTTTATTCTCAGACGACTTAAAAGAGAAGTGGTTAAAGATTTGCCGGCTAAAAAGGAGTACCTCATCCATCTTCCGTTGAGTGATTACCAAAAGAAATTATATAATGACGCTTTGAATAACAATTTATACCAAAGTATAGTTGATTTATTCGTTCATGATTATAAGAAATTTAATATTCCTCGTAGATATCATGATAAATCGAGTGAAGAACTTGATTTTCTGATAAAAGAGAGATTAAAACACTTGAAGTTGCAAAATATGGTGATGCAACTTCGTAATATTTGTAATTCTCCATATAATTTCTATGAACCTTTCCCAATCGATAAAAACCTCACCAGTTTTGATAAACCACCTAAAGAAAAAGAGACGCTATTTATTAAACAACTTTTAGAAAATTCATCCAAATTCAAAATATTGGATCAAATGATTGATAATCTTTTACCTAATCATAAAACTCTTATATTTTCACAATTTACTAAAACTCTTGATCTTTTAACCGATTATTTCGAATATAAATCCATTAAAACTTGTAGGTTTGATGGAAGTTATAGTCAAGAAGAAAGAGATGAGCAGATTAAATTATTTAACAAACCTGAACGTAAAGTTTTCTTATTAAGTACCCGGTCAGGTGGTTTAGGAATTAATTTAATTCAAGCTGATACCGTTATAATCTTTGATAATGACTGGAACCCTCAAGTTGATCTTCAAGCTATTGATAGATGTCATCGTATTGGTCAAAAGAAGCCAGTCAAAATCTATAGATTCTTAATGAAAAATTCAATTGAAGAAATCTTGATCATTAAAAACTATTCTAAACGGTTTTTAGAGAAGATTATTATTCAAATGGGACAGAAAAGCTTTGAAAAATTAAATAAAATTGAATTTGAATTTGGTAATTTGGTTAATCTTTCGAAGAAGTTTGGATTTACCGGTGGTAACAAAGATTTTGAGTTCAGCTTTGATATAAATGAAGTACCATTATTGGGTGAGGATGAAATAGCAGAGCTTATGGATCGTCTGGAAAAATGCTATCAGAGTAATAAAGAGTTTGAAAACATCTCTATATTCGAGACAGTTAACAAACTTGATGATTAAAATGTACACTATAAAACGTCTATCTCTACAAACATATCTATACCTAGCCTTGAAAGGAACACACTTTCAAGAATGCTGGCTTGATCTAACTTTATCTTACCGTTTACCTAATATACCTTTATCTAATATATCTAATATACCTTTACTCTAATATACCTTTACTCTAAACCAACCCTTTTACCTTGTCCCTCCATCTCATGGCATTCAACACAGAAGAATAACTCCAGGTCAAGTCTCTAGCACCTTGCATGAACCCATGGTACTTGTTAAATTGTTCGCTCATACCACCATGCATATCTACATGGTCCTTAATGATATTCAAAAATGAGTCCGAAAACTCAAATAATTTCTTCATTAATCCTTTAAATGAATCAGATCCATACTTAATTATAAGTACATCATTTAATTCATCGTTATTAATGAATAATCCAAAAAATTCCCTATTTTTACTGGTGATTATAATATCTTTTTCGTCGTCAAAGAGTTTATAAATCAATTTATATACCATTTCAGAAGCAGTTGCTGTAGAAATAAACCACGGATTCCCTTCTGTAGTACCATAACCATCATAAACATCTTCAGGGTACCTTCCAATACCAACAGCACCAGCCAATTTATGATTAATTGGATATCTAAGCTTCATATCATTGATTAAATGAAGTAAATGATTGATAATATAGTTATTATCGATATTAAAAGGAATTAAATCGTCTTTCCAGTTCATATCATGAGAATGAATCGATCCCAACAATACTGCCGAATCTAACCCCGATCTCTTTGAAGGATAGAGTTTAGGCGATTCAATTACATAATTAGTACTATAACTGACATAATAATTACTGATAAACCGGTGAAGGTTATGGTAACAATTCTCTAATTGAGACACAAATTCGTCGTCATTTTCAAACCGTTTGGCCACATTAAACCCATCGAAAAGCCCTTTGAGTTGGACAATTGACGTGAAAAAATGTAAAGAATTGATTTCTTCCCAAAGATCAAACGAATCTTTGGTCCAGTTGTCTAAAATGAACTCCAAATCGGGCTTAACTATATCAAAATATATAAACGAATCGTTTAATCCCGTCATATATGACGGATGTAAGTCTACAAAATTCAAAATCGAAGTAATACGAAGCCCTGGGCCATCACTTTGTGGTCTACCCCAAGTTTGATTAAATTGGGTGTTGTTCACGTGATATTTGGGCTCTCCAAGGCCAGTTCTGGAGTCAAAATCTCCCGATTTGGTGACCAACCGTTGAAGATGATAGTTATTCCAGATGTACTGTTCCACCAAGAGCTGGAATTCCGAGTTGTTAAGCTGGAAATCTGCAAGATAATGAATCAAAGTCCGGATGGTTAGCGCACTATCTCTTGTCCATTGGTAGTAGTAATCGGGCTTGATTTTCAGCGGAGATGCCACAATAACTCCCGGATACATGTCGCCATCGGTACATTTGGAAGAGTTGCCGATGTTGGCAAGCAAAAACGACCAAGAAGCGTCATATTGGTCGTTTAGCCACGCATCTAGAGATGATTTATCGATGGCTTTAGCGGGTGCGATGTCTGGGGGAACAGCGCCAGGGTCAGGGATGGTAGTAAGGTGAAACTTGGGGGATACGTTATCGAGGGCATTCTGGATGGATTGGAAGTAAGTTTGAGGTAATAGAAGTGCTGTGGCAGCAGGGATCACTGTAAGTAAACAAAACCTCATGATATGAAAACACAAAAAATGATTTTGTGGGGGATGAGGTCATGTTAAGCAACGTTCGGCCACGTACGCTGGTGCGGGCTGGTGCCACTTTGTGCCGCTGGTGGTGCGAATGCCCGCACGAACAAACCGCGAAAATTTGAACCGAGCAAACATTTGAACATCGCAAGCAACCGATGTTCTGGTGCACGGGTGTGTATTGATCAATACTCATCAAAACTGTCCTCCTCCACCATCGCGAACATGCTTCTTGGTACACTCATCCTCCTCCATTGCATTTACTCTGCACATGAGTATAAGTCGCTTGGTATCGATTACTCTTCAGACTTGTTTATAGAGCTCTGTCTTGGTCTTTTGGCGGTGTTTTGGTCGTGTCTCGGCTCTTTAGAGTCTCAATATACATTAAGTATCGACGATGAGCCTAAGAAAGGCTACAAATATCTTAGTCCAATACGGATTAACGAAGCTTTGGCGGAATTGGAAGCTGTTGGTGTTCATAAATATACGCAATATGAAAGTCGAAAGGAGTTTATAGATATTGGGGAGAAAAGACGGGAGTATAGAGAGTATAGAGAGAGCCTTGAGTAGTGGTAGATGATAAAGCATTGAGTGCTTGAAAGTGTTGTACGGTGTTAGTTGGTGTATCAACAGTGTTAAATAGCTATAAATAGTGATATATAACATCAAACAGCGGTAAAAAGTGTGTATGTGAAGCACATATAATGTGGTATTTCTCTGACCTAAGGCCAATCGAAGATAAACCAATTCGAAATATGGAAAAAACAAGGGAATTAACTGGAAGTTTAGGTCTTATTCAGATCTTTGCCATAGAACCCTTGGGGACATAAAAGAGATAGAGATAGAGACATAGAGACATAGAGACAGAAGAAAGACGGCTTTTTTTTTTTTTTATTAAGCTAATAATAGCTAATACGGCCAACACAGCCTCTAGCTTCTAGTTATCCCCCACCTACCTATATGGTAATTACATGGCGGAGGCCACTCATCAAGCTCATTCAAGTCTACCTATAATGGTATGTTATGACTTAAATTTATTTGACCTAATCTACCTATAGTGGTATTAATATTGATTAAGTTGCTTTAAAGTGATATAGCTAAGAACAACCCAATCTACCTATAGTGGCATTTACTTGATCGGGAAGACACCCTTTCGGATGTTTCTAGCATTGTATAATTCTAAATCTACCTATAGTGGTATTTTCTGATTCAAAATCATACTATACAAAGTCCTGGGTATACCTTAATATGGTAATGCACAACACAGAACTTGTATGGACAACCCAATCTACCTATAGTGGCATTTTATTGATCAGGAAGACACCCTTTCGGATGTTTCTAGCAAAGTGCAATTCTAAATCTACCTATAGTGGTATTTTCTGATTTAAAGTCACACTAGCTCCGGGTTTACCTTAATATGGTAATGCACAACTCAGAACTTGTATGGACAACCCAATCTACCTATAGTGGCATTTTCGTGATCGGGAAGACACTTTTTCAAGTGTTACTAGCAAGCACGGTTTTAAATCTACCTATAAAGGTATTAACTGACTTAAAATCATACTATATTACAACTCGGAGTCTGTCTCAATAAGAATACATAACCCAAAGTTTATAGCTAAGAACGACCTCATGTCTACCTATGAAGGTAATGCACGACACGAGGAAGACACCCTTTCGAGTGTTAATGGCTCGGACACCACTTCAGTCTACCTATTTAGTCTTGAACCACCGTATTCGGGTGGAACCACTTAAAGTGCAAATTTGCACCAAGTCAACCAAATTTGGCAATGTTGACTGATAGAAGTGTTGAGCTTGTTGCAATACTACTACTACTACAGGGGGGGTGGGTGCCCCAGGCATACTACCATTAGCCTTAGACACCCCGGGTCTTAACAAATTCATCAAAAATAGCCGAAGCTACAGGAGACCGGAGTCTCCAAACACTAAAGAACAGAAGCATTTCGTCGAAACTTAATGCTTCTCACTACTTGGACTAAGCCAATTACCCGATAAGGCCATAACAGCCCTATCACTTCCGAGTTACTTCAACAGCCAACTCCAACCCCACATCTCAAGCATCTCCATCTGCTGGAAGCTAACCAGAAATTGGCGGTTTTGTTATTGCACTAAAAACAGTCTACTATATAACCTGTCTGCCATCAGTGGTATTTGAACTGTACTTTAACACTCCAATTAATATTGTCATTTGAAACTGCACGTAAAATATTTCCTTAAGCTCAGATAAACTATGAGTCTGAAAGAAACCTTCAGTGAAGGGAATGTACGTCTATTCAAGAACGCAGAAGTGAATAAGAATTTTATTAGGATGTTTAACAACAAGTTAACATACCACTGCTTCCCTCAATGGAAGTCAATGATAAGTTAATTGTGCTTCAGGTCGGCTCCCGGCACACGAGCCAAATATCGAAGTAGAACCACTCCATCACCGGAGTGTAACCCCATCACCGGAGCTCTACTTACAATGGCTCATGCTTGCCTCCTATAGAGGCAGCCACATAAAATTCAAATTCATTCAGCTCCTTGAATACTTTCCATTCCTGTTCACCGTTAGTAGCTTTCAGATCATAGTTACCTTCACTATATAGAAATATTAAACCTTTAGTTTCTAATGACTAATCTTTATGTTAATATACTTGTCAAATAATACCAACTGACAACAGAAATATATATAGATGTTAGACTATGCAATAACAAAAAACCGCCAAAATGAATGAAACTTTTGTTTCATTCTGTATCTTCTGCCTTTTTTAATTGGCATTTCTAAAGATACATTTAATTTTCTGGCTGCTTCTCTTTGCTCTAAAAACCAATCGAAATCGGCAATAGGCATTTCATTCTTCTTTAAGAAGTCTTCAACGCAGGTTTCACCACGATAAATTCTATATGAATTGGGTTTATAGATACCTTCACTGCCTGTCGTAAAGAAAAGCAGTTCAAGGTTATCTTTAATTAAAAACTCAACCATAGAGAATTTACCGACCTCACATGGAGTTTTAGAGATTGCTTGAGATTGATTTGGTGTCCAAAGGCTTGTTACCAGTTTAAAACCAGTAACAATAGCCTTAGTGATGTCTTTTGAAGGAACTTCAGATCCTTTAGGGGATTTGTTTTCCTTCAATTGGTCCTTCAATGGATCCTCAATTTGGTCTTTCAGTAAAGAACTGAAATCCCAAATATGACATTCACATTTAGTTGAACAGAAATCGTGGGGGTCTTCGTTATTGAAAGGGTTTCCCCAATCAAAGTCCTTCTTCACTTGTGCCTCAATTTGAGTCATAAGTGTCGAATTTGAATTGTTGTTCTTCTTCTTAGAGAATAAAGAACGAAACGAAAACGAAGACGAAGCGGCTTTTGATTTGAAAGTAACTTTCGAATCTTTCCTGGAAGCATCTGGGTTATCTGTAGTACTTTTGGTTTTAGTGTTTGATGATTTAGTAGGTTTTTTTGATGAATTTTTGGTAGTAGTAGTAGTATTGGATGGTGATTTGAAAGCCTTCTTGAACGGATTCTCAAAGGCTTTCATAGAGGGTGATTTAACCACGGGTTTTGGTTCGGGGGGATGAGGTGAACCAAAAGGGTTATAAGGCAAACTTGGGAGCGAAACAGCCAGAATCAAAGATTCCTTCTGTTTTCTCCAAAATTTAACCTGTCTCTTCTTAGCTCGCTTCATAACGAAGCTAGCTACGAATGAATCAACTCTGGACATTAAACTGTAGGTCTTCTCTCTGCAAATAGTGTACTATAAACTATTGGCAAAAAAAACGACTTGCACCAAAGGGAAGAAATTACAAAAGTTGTTACACAAGTGATATACTGAGAAGAATTGCATGTTTGTAAACAACTAGAGATAGCAAGCTTTAGATGAGAGTCTCTTATAGTTGTTGCAATTGTTGGCTTTCTTGCTGTACATTATGGGAAAATATGTCATTTGTTTCATAGAGTAAGAACGACGTATATTATAGATCTAGTTTTGATCGGCTATTCTTTGAATAAATGGCTGCAAAAAACCGTAAATTTGGTTATTATCGGTATGCGCACGACTTCTGAATAGAATTAAAGGTGGTTAACAAAGGTGGTTAAATACGATAAGCTAGGCGAAAGAGGTGATGGGAGATGGTAATGGAGGTCGTTATGGTGTGTTACTGGGATGAAGCTGGACAGTAAATATGATATTTGGTATACAGATCAGACAATCAGCAAACATAAGCGGACCTAATCGAAAACCATATTTAGCCAGCGCTATAGAAGCCAGATAAGCAGCCAGGACCCTTGCAGTTGGCTCGTAAATGCCAATTCGGGACCATTGTGTATTCAAAAGCTGATGGGCGTTTACGGGAGGAATCCAAACCCATTCACAGCGCTGTTCATCGAGAGACCCGTCACAATATCTTCAAAAGCATATATTACCTATCTACTGTTTCTTTCTTTCTTTTCTTTCAGCCATAGCCTTCATTCTATCTTCTCTCTTCTTCTTAGCAATTGGACCAGCTTCAGTATCTAAAACAAAATCCCACCATCTAAAACTTGAAGCATATGAACCAATAAAAAAGTGATGATGTTCATCATGATGGTCTGCACCAGCCCAAAATGGAACAAAATGGTGTAAACTCCATGGGAATTCATAACCTGAATGAGCATCAATAGCTTGGAATAATCTAAGAGTAATCCAACAATGAATAGTGAATAAATGTAAATTACCAGTAAAAAAACACCAACAAATTGGAATACCAACAGTTCCAAATCCTAACAACATCACTTCAATAGGATGAGCGTATTCGGCAGTTAAACCAAATGGGGCAGCATATCTATGATGTTGCTTATGAATATATTTATAAAAGACTCCATAGTGTAATCCTCTATGAAGCCAGTAATGCCAGGCATCTTCTAAAACAAAGAAAACTGCCAAATGGAAGCAAATGGTCTTAAGACTTGGGAAAGGAACCGAAAAATCAATTCCGATCTTACTACAGAGCGGATGAAAGAACCAAATTGGGAAAACTTCGACCATGAAATGCGATAACAACACCGATTTTAAACATTCCCATTGTTCTTTGTTGGAAGGAAGCTTTGTGTCTTGGATTTTGTATTTACGGAAATAAGGAATGTTGTCGATGATCATCCAGGGGATACATCTACCAAAATAAGCGATTTCATGGAGGAGGAAGATAGCTAAACCGGTAGCGAAAAGGTCGTTATTTATGTAATAATAATAAGACCCCCAGAGTTTCTCGACGATGTGAAGATCGGGGAGCTGGTTGAAGTTTTGGAAGACTTCAGCGAAGGACGAGGAGGCAGTAGTGTTGAAACTACTGTAGTCGTGGTATACTTGGGACATGATGTGAAAAATTAGAGACTGAGGCAGGTTTATATTGGCGCGATGGGTTTGGGTGTGTGCACGACCCGGTTGAATCGATGCGATGCTAAACGATGGGTACGACGGAAAAGTGGTGTCATTTAGACGACGTCGTATAGGCCGGTGCACGGGTGGGAGTGTGGGTGCGAATGACCGTATCGCATCCCTTCAGAGCCATTGCCTAATTGGGACGGCGGAGTCCACAGTGGTCGGGCGTGCTGGGGAGTCTGCCACCACCACTACGGTTGTTCTGTGGTGGTTTCTGACCTTCTGGCTGTTTCCTAGCCTTCTGTTCTCTTCCATATCGCCATCGCCCGCCTCCGATTGCTCGATTGCCTTCTTTCTCTTCTCCCAGGCCTGCTTGCTGTCACTCTAGAACTTTCGTCCTATCATCATCCCATCGCGCGCACGCTCGTAACCAGTGTTATTAAAGCGCTTGAAAAATTTCAATCCATCCACGTCATGGAAGATAAACCCAACGAGCCATACAACCGCGCTGACCGCTCAAACAGTATCGACTCACTCCTGAGTCATTCTCTTTCAAGTGAGTCTGTGGTGCAAACACAGCAACCTATCGCCTTTCAAAATGACCAAAATGGCTTTACCACCTTCAGAAGAAGACTGTCGCTTATAAGATCTTTAACTCCGCTGTCATTTGATTCCAACCGTTTAAGTCGAAATGCGTCCAATTACACCGTGAAGGATATTTATGGTGAGATTGAGGATCAAGAGATAGATCTCCGGAGAACGGTGCTGAAAAAGAGTATTATGAAGACTCTCAGTGAGAGGCTAGATAAGACAGACACCTATAAGGATGTACCGGACATTTCTGTGCCCACGATTGATTATGGGAAAGAGTTTGAAGAGATTGACCCCGAATTGATCACCTGGGAAGATAACGACCCTGATTTCCCCCGGAACTGGGACCCTAAAACGAAGATGTTTCAGACAGCAATAGTGTCATTGTATACTTTAATATCGCCTATGTCGTCCTCTGTTTCTTCGCCGGCCACTGCTGCTATAGCAGAGGAATTCGGTATTACCAATGACTCTGTGAAGGCTCTAACTGTATCTATAATGATTCTTGCATTTGCAATTGGACCTTTGGTGATTGCACCTTTGAGTGAAAGTGACAAGATTGGTCGTAAACCTGTGCTTAACTTGTCTATTTGGATCTTATTCATATTCAATTTGTGCTGTGGATTTACTCATTCTACCACTCAACTTTGTGTGTTAAGATTTCTAGGTGGTCTTGGAGGATGTGCTGCATTGAATGTAGGTGCTGGTACTATTGCTGATTTGTATAATGATGAAGAAAGAAACCTTGCTATGGCACTATATTCTATTTCTCCTACTTTAGGTCCTGTAATCTCCCCGATCATGTCTGGTTTTGTAGTTCAGAATCTTCATTGGAGATGGTGTTTCTATATTGTAGCTATTCTTAATGGGGTTATTGCCCTTTTTGGAACTATCTTCTTTAAAGAAACTTACTCTCCAAAGCTTTTACATCAAAAGGCAAACTTCTTACGTCAAGAAACTGGTAATGTGAATTTACATACCATTTTTGAAATGACTGATGATGTGAATAAACTTGAAGTCATTAAACTTACAGTATTAAGACCAATTAAATTGTTATGTTATCATCCAATGGTTATTGGTTTAGGTTCGTTTATGGCGTTTACTTATGGGTTTATGTACTTAATGTTGGTTACATTCCCTCGAGTATTTCAAGGTACTTATGGATTTTCAGTGGGGATCTCCGGATTAATGTTTATCCCCATGGGTGTAGGTTATATGTTAGGAATTTGTTTCTGGACATATGCCATTCAAAAAATATATATCCGACTCACTTTAAAGAATGGTGGTGTAGCCAAACCCGAATATCGTTTACCATGTTTAATTTGTTCGGGAATTGGTTTACCAATTGGGTTGATTATTTATGGATGGGCTACACAATATAAAGTTCATTGGATAGTTCCAGGAATTGGTAGTGGTATATTTGCATTTTCATTTATAGCTGTATTCCAAACAATTCAAAACTATTTAATTGATATGAATCCTAGATTTAGTGCTAGTCTGATAGCCGCAGCTGCAGTTTTTAGATCACTTTTCGGGTTTAGTTTCCCACTTTTTGCCAACCAAATGTACGATAAATTAGATTTTGGTTGGGGGAATACCATGTGTGGGTTAATTGCCTTAGTATTAGGTATCCCATTCCCAATTTTCTGTTTTAAATATGGTGAAAGACTAAGAGTTTGGGCCAATAAGAGAATAGAAAAAGATCAAGCACAATTTGATGAGAAGAAATTTGATGAAAAAAGAATTGACAATGATAAATATGACGTATAGGATAAATAGTATTTAATAATAATAAACGGTTCTAAGATAATTCCATATGATTTTTGTGTTATAACGGTAAGTTAACATAATAAGGTTCATAATTTTACAACCGTCGATTGGTGTAAGAATTGTAATTTTGTGACATTAAAATAGAGTTACCGAAACGAAATGAAGTCATATTAAGTGTTGTGAAGTCACTTTTAGGAATTACTAATAGTTATATAACGGATTGTACCCCTAATTAAAGCATCTATAAAGGTTTTCATCTGATGTAATGGGAGATGAGGCTCAAAACTCCGAAAAACGTTGAAAAAGTTTTTCCGGGAGACACAAAATCACCACAAGTTTCTTTTAATTTGATAACGATTTTACATGTTAGAAGATCAATTAATATTAAAGAAAATATTCCTAATAAGGAAGATATTAATAGATAAAAGCCCGCCCTAAAATAGCCCCACTTCTTCAAGGCAGATCCCCCGGGGCGATTTTCGATTAACAATTGGTGATCCCATAATATTTCCCCCGGTCGAAAATCATTTTGGCCGCGAGAAATCCGGGGGTTGGTTATTCGGACAAGGCGGTATCAGATTCGGGTTTGTGTAACGTCATCCCATCATTCCGAAATTTAGTTTCTTTTTCATCAGTATAAATATCTCCTACCTTTGTCCATTTTTTTCACCCACACTTTCCTCATGGATTTTTCATACGACAACGTTGTTCCAAACTTTAGATTAGACGGTAGATTAGCTATTTTAACTGGTGGATCCGGTGGTATGTCCGCCGTCCTTTCCAGAGCTTTATTGGCTCAAGGTGCTGATATCGCTTTAATTGATATGAACTTAGAAAGAACTAGATTAGCTGCTAAAGAAGTTCTTCAATGGGGTGAAGAAACCTTAAAAGGTACTTCTCATGAACCAGCCCAATTAGGACAAGTCAGTGCATGGTCTTGTAATATTGGTGATGCTGAAAGTGTCGAAACCACTTTTGCTCAAATCAATGAACACCACGGTAAAATTGCTGATTTATTAATCAACACTGCTGGTTATTGTGAAAACTTCCCAGCTGAAGAATATCCTTCACCAAATGCTGAATCAATTATGAAGGTTAACGGTTTAGGAGCTTTCTACGTTTCCCAAAGTTTTGCTAAACCTTTAATTCAAAATAACTTGAAAGGTTCAATTATCTTAATTGGATCCATGTCCGGTACTATTGTTAATGATCCTCAACCACAATGTATGTACAACATGTCTAAAGCTGGTGTCATTCATTTAGTTAGATCATTAGCTTGTGAATGGGCTAAATACAATATTAGAGTCAATACTTTATCACCAGGTTATATTTTAACTCCATTAACTAGAAATGTTATTAGTGGACATACTGAAATGAAAGATGCTTGGGAATCTAAGATTCCAATGAAAAGAATGGCCGAACCAAAAGAATTTGTTGGTTCAGTCTTATATTTAGCATCAGATTCCGCTTCTTCTTATACTACGGGGCACAATTTAGTTGTTGATGGTGGTTACGAATGTTGGTAATTTATGATAATGATTGTTTTGCATATATTTAATAGTAATTTACAAAAATTAATAGATAAACGATTAGATTTACTTGATCTCTTATCTTAATAATCCGATTATGGTGCCGATTTTGATGCCGATAACCTGGGGGAGGGGCACGACTCAATATAGGGTTCTGCTGGATATTTTGGTTTTGGTATGCGCACAGCGGTCATTGGAAAGACCTTTCCTTACTAGGGTCATGGTAATGGGGTAGTATGCTGGTTATGGTTGTATATGTGTTCTAGTTGTTTTTATGTTTATTTTGAGGTGGTAGAGGTATAGTATAGGGGGATTCAGGCGGGCCAGGAGGTGAAAGAATGCTCGGGAAATTCAAAATTCCGGGGTAGGTAGGATTAATTCGAGGGACCGGAGGGCGTGGACCTAGTCGGTGCCCTCGGCCGTTAAAGTGTCTGCAAGCAATTTCGACCGGGGGTGTTTGACAAACCGGTCGGACCTAGTCATAGAACCGGTCCCGCAAGATTTGTATCTCTACTTTACTTGTCTGCCTATCGCCTATCTGTCTGCCCATCGTCCCGCGCACCGGCCCATATTCAGCCCACCTTCGACCTATCTTACTCACTTTTTACATTAATCTACACATTATTAATTACCAATCCTTGAGTTCTGCCACATCTTCTTTAATGAATTCTTAAACAAGTTAACATTATAATCAATTAACGTTAAATTATTATTAAACTCATTGTTAGCCTCGTTATTAATCAAAGCTACTAATGCAAGTCCTCTGATCATCTGCTTCAAATACAATATAGTTCCATTATTGAGATGACTTATACTCTTTATCTCTCGAGAATTGTCAACTTCATTAATATATAAATTATCTAGATCAATGGTTATATCAATGAACTCAGCACATACTTCATAGGTTTGAATATCTACTGGTGATGAATCGGTTGCAACATAGATCTTTGAATTAATATCAAACAAAAACACTTTTTCAATCGATGAATGTTCGACTAAATTGTCCAACATGTTTTCCAATGATGGTAATTCATGTATAAGTTTCTGTACAATTCTACTAAAAGCTTCATAAATTGAATGGTCAAAAATTGACGTTAAATAAAATGATACTTGGACCCCTTCTAAACCAAGTTCTAGAAGTTCATCTCCTGTTCTTTGCATGATATCACGTTGACAATCCAAACGATAGTCTTCACTAAGACCATCAATTTTATGGATTAACACTTCGATATTGATTTTGGGATTTACCTTGTAAGCATACTCTATAATCATACTTAAATTAGTGATGGCATTTAGATATTCATCTTGGGAATCTATAACATAAACCAATGCACCAACACTTTGAAATAATCTTTCACTGTCATAATTTGGTTCGAAATAATTAAGTTGACCAGGCAACTCCATTACACTTAAGTCAATTAACGATTGAAATTGCTCTGTTGTCGGTTTGGAGGTACTTTCAAGATAAAGAGTGTCTAAAGGTTGCATATTATGGAATACAACTTTGCATATGGAAGATTTACCACCTCTTCTAAGTCCCATAAGTAGAATTGTAGCATTGGAATCCTTAGGATTCGGTAATACCATTCCTTCCATATCTCAGTTTTCGTTATCGACTCGCGGAAGATGCGAATATATTTACATTCTCGGTAATTGGTACACGACTATAGGTCTATTTTTAAAATCTCTTATTTATTACTATAAACTATGGAACTAATCTTCTTGGATCTCTTGGGAATATTGAAGCTCTACGAATGTTCTTCAAGTCTAAGAAGAACATTAACACTCTTTCTAAACCGATACCACCACCGGCGTGAGGTGGACATCCGTAAGTAAATGCATCAACATATTCTTGCATACCTGCAATTGAAGGGTTGACTTCATGAGCTTTTAATCTTTCTTTCAAAAGTTCAGGATCGTGAATACGTTGAGCACCGGATAAGATTTCTTCACCTCTCATGAAGAAATCATAAGAGTTAGAATATCTTGGATCTTCGGCATCTGGCATGGTATAGAATGGTCTTATTTCAAGTGGGAATTTGTCCAAGATATAGAAATCGGTGTTGTATTTTTCTCTGACTAATTTACCCAAGAGTTTTTCATTCTCAGTGGATAAATCATCAAAGTCACCAAGTTCTTTACCAGCATCTCTCAACATTTGAATACCATCTTTGAAATGTAATCTAACCATCTTATCGTCATCTGGTAATTTGAATTCTTCAACAGGGAATTGCTTTCTGACTGTTGCAATTTCTTTGCTGTATCTTGTCTTTAAGTTCTTGAATATGTAGATGAATAATTCTTCCAATACATCTAAAACTTCATGGTAATGTTCTTCAAAGGCCATTTCTAAATCTAAACCAGTGAATTCAGTCATGTGACGATGAGTATTGGAGTTTTCAGCTCTAAAAACTGGAGCAACTTCATAAACTTTTTCAAAGTCACCGGCAATTAATTGTTGTTTGTAGAATTGTGGAGATTGGGCTAAGTATGCTTTACCTTTGAAGTAAGTGATTTCAAAGACATTAGAACCACCTTCTGATGGGGCTGCAATGATTTTTGGGGTGTGGATTTCAGTGAATCCCTTGGAGTCCAAAAATTCTCTGAATAATTTACAGATACCAGCTTGAATTTTGAAAATAGCTTGATTGGTTGGAGTTCTGATATCAATCACTCTACAATCTAATCTAGTATCTAAATTGACAACTGGTAAACCAGCTTCTTCAGCTTCTTTATCAGATCTTGAAGCATCTTCGATTAACATAGGTAATTGTTCTGGAGTTTCAGTAATAGTATAGATTTTTTCGATATTAATTTCAACATCTTGAACAGTTGCAGATTTAACAAGTTCATCAACTTTCTTAACTTTACCATAAATCACGACAATGGATTCAAGATTGATGGATCCACTCCATTTAACCATTTGTTTGGAAATTGTTTCGTTGTTTGACTTTATTAAACCTTGGATTAAATTATCTTGTTGTCTTAAAGTGACGAATACCATGGTAGCACCTTGTTGTCTAGATTTATGTAATCTAGCTCTGAAAATTACGGTTTCTCCATCGTTTTCAGCACTTAAGTTTTTGATTTCAATTCTCTTCTCACCTGGTCTGGTGCTACTGTTGTTGAGTGGCAATTTACCATAGTTAGCCTTAGCAGGATCATTAGCTAATTTTGCTTCTCTTTCAGCTTTTTCTTTAGCTAATTGTTCTTCTCTTTCAGCCTTCTTACGGGCTTTTTCACGTTCTTTTTCAAGTTTCTTTAAAGCTTTTTTACTTAATGGTTGACCATCTTCGCCTAAAATGACTTGTTCTTTGGTTTCACCTTCTTTAAGGTTTAATTGTTCCATTTTTTCAGTTTCACTCATGTCGGTGATGAAAATTTTTAATGCGAAAAATCCTGTAGTGGTCTTATAATACTCTGCAAACACTAATAGTTTTTTTAAGCGGATGTAGCTGTATACACTATCTAACGTTTTATAAAACTTATATTAGTTTATTTATGCTACTTTACGTCGTCTATATACTATAAATATGACTAAATGATTACTCAATAGGTTTGACACTGCATGACTCATTCAGATTTAACTGTGCTTTTATCCTCTTCGGCTGCTTTCTTTTCTGCTTCCTTTGCTGCTTTCTTGTCTGCTTTGAGTTTTCTGACCTCGTCTCTTCTTTCCATTCCTTCACGTATTTTTCTTTCTCTTCTTTGTTCTTTGGTTTCTTTTTCGATTTTTGGTTCTTTATCCTTCATTGCTTTAATAGATTCATACAATTGTGAAAGTTTTCTGAAGTTTTCGGTGAATCTATCTTTAGAAAGCTTTGTTATAAATTTAAGATAGTTTTCGTTAACATTCAAAATCAACTTGTCACCTTGTAAGTATCCAATTGGAATATCAAGCTTTATAGAAATTCTTATTCCTACTAAATTATTACTACCTATACCTGTTTCACGGAAACCACAAGCCATGGCTGTTTTGTATAACTCGTTCGCTGTTGCTGAGTCTCTGCATTTAACATGAAGGATTAAAGGTTCGAATTTATAGAGTATAAATCTGGTTAACTCATTTAAAGAAGGTTCTTCGAAATCATACTGGAAATCTATATCTTTGTACCAATTATCAATATCAGGTTCATGATTTACATATAACCAACGACCTTCGTTTCCTTTGCTTCCAATTTTTTCTTTCTCTTTGATACCTTCAAGAAAAACGCTTACTCTTCCGGAGCATGATGAGGTTGTTACCATATCTTCATACGAATTAATTAGGTCCATTATAGGTAAGCATCTTACATCTATAGTTCCTTTGGGGGATGCATCTTTATTCACTTCATTTGTTTCTGCTATTTCCTTTAAAATGCTATTTTTCTTCTGATCAAATGATGCTTGCATATTCCAAATCTTGCAATATCGCGATGAGGTTTTGAGAGATGAGATTATACAAGATAAATGTTTTATTAATTATTGCAAAAACTATTAAATTAATTTAAAGAAATCCTATTTTAAAGCGATTAACATTTTGCGTTCTTCTTCATTGCTGAAGTCAAATAATGTTTTGAGAACTGGCAATAATCTTTCTCTTTGGTCTTTATGCTCAAAGAAACCTAAAAGGACATTTTTCAAGTATGCAATATTGGTAGATGGTAGCGGTGTTGTTGTTGTTGAGGAAGTGGATTCATTCGAAGCAATTGAACTCTTTCTTTCTCTAGTCTTTAAATCTAATTGTTTTGATTCAAGTTGTTTATATTGATGACTCAAAAGCTTATAGTTTTTTGACATTCTTTCAAACTTTAGGTTAGACTCTTCATTTAGCTTTTTAAGAACATTGTTGACATCCTCTACATCTTGTATTTTCTTTCTTGATTCCTGTAATGAATCTCTCAACGTCTTTATTATTTCGTGGCTGCTATCATCAGATGTATCATGCTGGGTGGTTGTAGAAGATTGTTTCTCTCTTAATTCATTATACTTTTGTTCTAAATCAGTTATCTTAAGTAAATAATTTTCAGTAATAGATTTCAATTCATCAATTTCACGCTGTTTCCTTTTGTTTAATGCATTCGATTCTGTTTGAATTTCTCGTTTCTCTTCTTCAATTCTTTCTATTTCGGCTTTGAATTCTTTTTCCTTTTCCTTTATAACGCTGTCTTTGTCAGAAAGAAGAGATCTAATTGACATGGTTTCCTTGGTTCTTTCTTGAAGAATGTTTCTACTTTCATTTAAATCATCTTCTAAACTCTCAATCCTCAAGGTTGTTTCCTTAGATTTCATAGACAATTCTTCATACTGTTGTCTCATTAATTGCAATTCTTTAATTGATCTTTCCTTTTCACCAATAGATGCATTGTATTTGTTCTTCAAGGCTTCAAGTTCATTACTTGATTTAAATTTTTCTTTTTGAACCTTAGAAATTTCACTCGATAATTTGTTGATCTTTTCAATTGAAAATTCTTGCTTAGCAAATATTTCACTTTTTTCGTTTATAAGTGAAACGTTAGTATCTTGCAATTGTCTATTGGTTGAAGATAATTTTTTATTCTCTGCAACTAAATTTTCTTTTTCTTTGTTGATAGTCTCGATCTTCTTTTTTAATTCATCTAATTGATTCTCCTTGTGAGAAATTGAGTTTTTAAGTGACGAGATTTCAAGTTTAAAAGAAGCTTCACTATTTTTTGAAGATAATTCATCAACACGTGAAGACAATTCATCTTTTTCTTTCTTTAATTTGGATATCTCTAAGTCTGTTTGCACCTTTAAAGTTTCTAATTCTTCTTTAAACCCTTCAGATATCTTCATTGCTTCTTCGTTAGCATTAATTTGCTTTTCAAGATCTTGGATTTGAGTATTGTATTTTTCAATGTCTGCACTCTTGTTCTTTGCTTCTTTGAGTTGTGTTCTGGCTTCTGTAAGGTCTTGTCCGATGTCTTTCAATGCATCCCTTAAATTTTCAACTTCATCAGATTTGGATTTCAACTCCTCTTTCAATTTTTTATGTTCAACCACCAATGCTTCATGCTCTTTTGATAATTCTTCGAATTTAGCACCATCATCAGTACCATTTGTAGAGGTAGAGGGTTGTACATTATTCGAAGCATGGTTTGTGTTTTTACCCTTTTTCTTTTTGTTAGATTTCTTATTTCCAGAAGTAGTGGGTTGCGTTTGCTTAGAAACCACTTCTTGGTTCGATTCATTTTCCTTAATAGATTGATGTTCTTTCAAAAGTGTATCGTATTTCTTTAAATAGTCCTCATTCAGTGCTGTGAGCTTTTTAATTTCTTCAGAAAGATTTTCCGATATGTTTGTTTTATTAGTAATTTCTTCCTTGAGTTGAGATATTTCCTTCTCTTTATCCGTAAATTTTGCTTCTATTTCTTCTAATTTTGTTTTCAATTTTTCCGTAGAATCGGTATTTTCTTTAAGCTCACTTTTAAGTTTTTCAATTTGGCTGGATTGTTTCTCTATCATCTCGTCCTTTTCTTGTGTCGTATCTTGTGTCTCTGTTGAAGTATCTTCCTTTGGCTTCTGTGCATTCTTTAATTCTTCTTCTAAGAGCTTTTTCTCTCTTTTAAGCCCCGAATTGACTTGCGTTTGTTTCTTAAGCTCTTCGTTTAATAAATTATTCTTTTCATTTAACCCACTAATGAATTCAACTAATAAATCAGCATCAGAAATACTTGAAACTGGTGTGTTCTCCTTCAAAATTCTTTCAAAGACACTTATCAACTCAGTCTTTTTCTTTTCTACTTTATACGCATCCAAAAGCACTGGGTATTTATCTTCATATTTGGCAAACTTACGCATCTTAGCTTGAATTACTGGGGGAAGTGTCTCCATATCGACACCTAAATCAGCCGAAGAACCATTTTTTGAGCCAGGTATCACCTTCTCTTTTGATGTACTTTTTATGGCCAGATCATTGGGGTGTTCACTCTTTTCTGGTGTAGCACTCTTTGAAGCTGGGGTACTTGGTTCATCTTGAGGTTGAACTAAGTCACTATCATCTGGAGTCTTTGTGGCTAAAATTCTAGAATTATTCTTGAGTTGAGAATATGGATTAGACTTCTGCTGTTTGGGAGGTTCGTTAAGATCATTCAAACTCTTAGCGACTTCCTCGGAGAAATTCTTTAACCTATTAAACATTGATTCCGCGTCCGTTTTCAGCGAGCTTATGGCCACTTTGATGATCCGCACAAAAAAAGTTGGTTCAAGAGAAATGAAATACTAATTATATTTTTAAATATTTACTATTTTTAACTTTTAGAAAATGGGAAAGTTGGTTTGTGCTTAGAACTAGAACTGTTTGTTTCTCTGGGTTCTAAATCTAAAGATAATTGATATTGCTTCTCAATTGGAGGACTTTTATCGAACCAGCTATCCAAATATTTTTGAATTTCTGGAACTTGTAATAAGTTATAACCTGTCAGTTTAAATCTATCAAGACCTAATAAAACTTCGGCAGTCTTAGCTCTTTTAGAAAAATTAACCATTCTATTTCTGTTCATTAAGGTATCGGGATTACCATGATAAATGAACGTAAGATCACTTAAATAGACACCAAAAAATGGAACGCATGCCTCAGACCCAATGAACTTCAACACATCTCTATACTCATTGAAATTTCTTGAAGAATTCATCAATTTATTCATGTTTTGTAAATGGGTCAATGTATCATTTGAAACATATCTCCAAGTTTTCTTTAATCTATGAATAGGTGATGAATATAAAGCACTAATGATTGCAGTCATTGAAGAGTAATTATTATATTGCCTGCATCTTTCTGCTACTTGAACGAAGTATCTTATAATTTGAACTCTCTTCTTTGAATCTTGCTTGCGTAAAATCATAAATGCTACAAAATTTGTAAGTTGATTGGAAGCTTTGATAAAATTTGTAATACTATCAATATTTTCATTTAAGCCGGATTTTTTACCCCAAACTTTGGCTAAACATTGAGATTTAGTTATTTTAGAATATAAGGCAAATTCTCTTAACGTTAATTGTCTAGCCAATTCAATATAGTCAATATCAAGGAGTCTTAATTTTTTCACCAATGAAGTTCTTAATAATGGGGCAGGGGTTCTTGTATCAGGGATTACAGGTTCTCTTTCTACATATACCAGCTCCCCTTGTTGCAATTTGTTGATATGACTTATTAAAATTTTTGAAATTGAAAAACTAGCAACATTAGAGCTTTTAAGGAATGTTAACCATTTGGTGAGAAGACTTTCACTATAAAATGAATTTGTCCAATATTTTTCAAGAAGAAGTTTCATTATATTAAGCACACGTAACCTGATAGGATTTTCCTTTTTAGATATCCACAAGTTATATTCTTCGTAACTAAGACCTTCGGGTGCCTCTGTATTAAACCGGACCATAAGATAACCAATAAATTCATGAATTGACATAACAGTTGGAAATGTCAATAAAAACGCAGTATTGAAATTGCTATCAAACAAATCATGGTGGGTCAAATGACAAATCAAGGCTTCTTTAGTACCTCCTTTAATATTACCCTTCATATCAAATAGTAAGTCAAATTCTTCATCACCTTCTAAATACCATGGAATATCTTTACCATTATTCTTTCTACCAGTGATAAAAGAATTATTAGCTTCATCTGATTTTTCTGTTGCAATTGTATTGTTCCTTTCGATAACCAATAATTGAACATTGAAGTCATCGTGCATAACCCTAGTAGCATAGTTGATTATTGTTTCTCTTTCCTCAATCAAGCTTTTAACAATCACTAAAAGTTCTTCAAAGATTTTTAGACCTTCGTTAAGATAAGATGACATTAAAGTGTCTGGGTTGTAAGAAATAGCGTCACCTTTTCTAGCGTTAAGCTGCTTAATTAAAAAGCTCGTTAAAATTAAAGCAGCTTTTTGGTTCGGATCTTTCATAACCTCTCTATTGTAAAATAATGGATTATCATCATCTTTCATACCTTTAAATACTTCGGTATCTTCTAATGTTAAAGATTGAGTCGCCATGATTATATTGGAGATAAGATAATGAATATTCTGCTTATAATGGAAAAATTCAAGGACTACAGGGTAATCAAAGGTTAAATTGGAAGAGAACTTATCTTCTGTAGTTTGTTCATCCGAATTCTTGTTATCTTCACTTTCGACTTCTTTCTCATTGTCTTTAATTGAACCAAAACTTGGTTCCCGCCCAAACCCTGGATCAATTTTTTCAGATGATTTTTTTGCAGATTCTCCAGCCTTAAATTCATTTATGGTGTGGTTATCATCATCATCGTCATCTTGAGAATTGAATCTCTTTATTAAACAAAAGACTGTAAAATCAAAACTTTCTAATAGATCAATCATAGAACTACCAAAATGAAGGTATTTATACATCAATCTCAATATTATAGTATTCCTTTCCTGTTTCAAATAATTATTATAGTATAAGCCTTGAGATTTTGGGTCCAATAATTCCAAGGTCTCGTTTGAAATCTTTACAATTTCACTTATATAGTTCTTCAAGGAACTATAAGCAGATGAGTCTATCAAGACCTTTTGATGGTATTTATTTTTTAAATCATTTCCACTTGCATTGAATATTGAAAGTTCAGACTCAAAGAATGGATTGCACCAATTACCACCATTAAATTCATTAGCGATAAGTCTCGGATAGTTTTGAGGTAGAGTATTGTATCTATCTTTTCCTTCCAATTTAACAGGTTTTACTTCTTCTTTATGATCCTCTGTTTCTTCTTCAGATGTATCAGAACCATCGTAGTCTCTAACTTGAAACTTTTTATCTTTTGTGATTTTTAATAAGATCTTGGTTAACCCTTGAAGGTTAGATTTAATTATTTGAATCTCATGTTCAATGGCTTGAAGATAGGTTAAGTCTTTCGATTCATCTTCGTAAACAGGAGCCTCATCTTGAGTTGTAGAAATTATGGGAAGTTGTCTAATAGTTGATAAAGAAGAATGGTTTGTCGAAATACTATTTGTAGACAAACTTGTAGATTTGTTCAATTTATTTATACCATTACTAAATAGTTGAGCACTTGAAGCCGAACTATTATGATGTAAAATTGACAAATGTAAAATAGAATTAATATAAATCTGACTGTAACTTGAACTTATTCTCCTAAATTTTCTTTTGACTGATTGTTCATATTTAGTATCTTCAAAATCATGTTGACTTAATCTGATAGATGACGCCAATACACCAAGAACTTTATTCAATTTACCAAAATTCTTACGAAACAATTGTTTATTGGAATCTTTAATAGATTTAAACGATAAATTCAAAAGATAGTTGAATTCGTCATTCAACTCTGTCCAATAAACTAAATCAGAAGGGTTATAGTAAAACAATCCTTTCATTGAATATAAAGGATGATTAAAATGATGATAATTAGATGAAGCAGTTGAACTTGTTGAGGATACTGAAGCATTTGAATCCCTCTTAAGAAAGGTACTAAGGTTCTTTGGGTCCAGTTCTTGAGGAAGTAATACATTTGGATCTTGATCAACGATCACACCCTTATCATTGATCACATCATAAGTAGGAATTTCAAGACTCATGTTACGTACATCTTCTAACGTAACATTTGTAATTGGAATTTCTTCACAATAAATGTTCAATTGAGGACAATAGAAAACCATATTTCCTTCAATAGAAGGTCTAGCTATGAATTGAGGCATTTTTTTAGTATTTTTTCTGTAATTTTCAACCATACTCTCCGCTACATTTGTAGGAGTCAAATTAGTGGTTACATTGGAAGGGAAATTAGGTCCATTATGAAACAGTGGTGTACCTGGTGCTGTTGAAGGTCTGTATTCATTTGGATCAACAACAGAAGAACTTATAGAGGGGAAATGATGTTCTTTATCAATTGGTGTAAGAGGAACAGTGTGATTAGTGGATTCACTTTTATCCTTGGAATCGTTACTTGCTTCCGAACTTGCAAATGAAACCACCGAGTTCTTACGACTGGTGTTAGCAGGAGAATTTTTTTCACTGTCCAAAACATTCTTTTGTAACAAGCTAGTGAATGATGGAATTAACACATTTGCAGCGGTATTCGCTGCAGTAATTGAATCAAGCTCTTTGTTGGATTTTAACTTAATTAAAACAGGTTGAACATAATTAACGGATCTGACGTAGTTATGAGGAAACCAGCCCCTCATAAGTTCACCATTGTTACCAATAACAACACCATCCCACCAACCACTTTCATTTTTTGACAAGACATATATAGTATCCCCCAAATTTAAGGGAAGATGACTCGGTTGAGTTCCGGGGAAATCATATAAAGCGATCACCGTATCTAGATGTTTTAAAGGTTGAACCAATCCCGACTTATTATCGTTGGGTGACACAACATCCGGAGGAATTTCGTCAATTAAATGGGACATTTAATCGAAAGGGCTAAAAGCTAACTATGGGTGGGTCAAGTATCAAAAGTTCGCGGGTCCAAAAAAAAAATTGCACATCCTTTGCGACATGAGCAACATAAGCAACTTCTTAAATCCTACAGAAGACGATCCATCATACGAACCAGAGAAGGAAGAATCCACAGTTGAACCTGTGACTGATGGTGCCATTAAGGCTGAAGAAAAAGTAGATGCTGATGATAATGATGATGAAGATATTATAAAAAGTTTTGATAAAATTAAAACACACTTTCCTGCTGCAAGAATTAAAAAGATAATGCAAAGTGATGAAGATATTGGTAAAGTTGCCCAAGCAACTCCAATCATTGTTGGTAGAGCTTTGGAACTTTTCATGACAAACTTGTTACAAGCCTCGGTCAAACAAGCAAGAAAAAGTGGTGTCAAGAGAATAACTGCTTCACATATACGGTCTGCAGTCGAAAATACCGAACAATTCGACTTTTTAATTGACGCTGTAGAAAAGTATCCACCTTTAAAGAATTAATGTAACTATATATGTATAATAGAACCAATATAAATGTAATCTTTTACTGCTAGAGAGAGTAATATATCCTCTTAAAATCTATTTTTAACCATTTAAATAAGTCGATGCAAATAGGAAACCGACAATCCTGTACCGGTTGCAATAATTCTGTAGTTCCCAAGCGTCCGGTTATGGCAGATAATAAAGCATAAAGCCGCCTTTGCCCAGTAGCGACTAATATAATTATCAGACACATTATTTTGTGTTACTTTTAGTCATGCAGGAAGAGTTTCTCCGGTTAGTTCTAAAATCTGATGTGTCAGATCTGATGGCTAATTAACTTCAAAACCTTTTACTGATTGGTGTTTTCAAGATCGGATCTTAGATGTTGCAAATTGATATATATAGCTTATGAAAGACTTTAGAGTGATTTAATAATAACATGATAAGTACTGGCGCCTCTAATTTCACGTTTCGTCGCCAATTTCCAACATTACCCGTTTAATAATCAAATAACACTTATTTTTCACTCGTATAGTTACAACCGGAACTAGTTTATACGTATGGTTTTGTGTAATGTTTACCCCTAATCCGAGCTTCTCACCCATTAATTGTTCCAAGTCGTGCCCCTCCAGATTGCCCCGCGATAGCAAGGAAACGCTTAAGTAACAATAAATTTTCATTACTTTCTTCATTATCATTAAAACTTTTCGACGATGCCACCTCAATTTTCAAAATCCCATACAAGTTTAGGCTCAAGAAAAAGTTCCATTTTTAATTTTGTTCAACAACCTCCTCAACCTGATGTTTACTACGTTGGAGTTGATGTTGGAACAGGGTCCGCTAGAGCCTGTATTATTGATACTAATGGGATCATTTTGGGTCTTAGTGAAAGGCCAATTACTAGACATGAATTGAAACCTAATTTCATCACCCAAAACTCTACCGAGATTTGGAATGCAATTTGTTTCTGTGTAAAGAATTGTATCAGAGATAGTGGAGTTGATCCATCTGATGTATTTGGAATTGGTTTTGATGCTACATGTTCTTTAGTTGCTATTAAAGAATCTAATGACGAACCAATTGGTGTTGGTCCTGACTTCACTGACAACAAGGAAAACATTATCCTTTGGATGGACCATAGAGCTGAAGAAGAAACAATTTCCATCAACTCTTCTGGTGATAAATGTTTAAAATATGTTGGTGGTCAAATGTCCATTGAAATGGAATTACCTAAAATGAAATGGCTTAAACATAACTTACCTGGTGGAATCAGCCAATGTAAATTCTATGATTTAGCTGATTATTTAACCCATAAAGCTACCGGGTCAGAAGCTAGATCTTACTGCTCTACTGTTTGTAAACAAGGTTTAGTTCCACCTGGTGTAGATAATTCTACTACTGGTTGGTCCAAAGACTTCTTATTATCATTAGACTTGGAAGAATTGGTTGAAGATGATTTCAGAAGATTAGGTGGTATTCCAAATAAGAACGGTACTTTCTTATCAGCTGGTGATATTGTTGGAAAATTATTACCTGAAGCTGCTGAAGAATTAGGCTTAACTACTGAATGTATTGTTGGGTCTGGTGTTATTGATGCTTATGCTGGTTGGATTGGAACTGTAGCTGCTAAAGTTGATAATCCACAAGTTTTAGAAAAACTTGAAAAGCACAATAACGGTTCTATTGCTACTAGTTGTGGTAGATTAGCAGCTGTTGCTGGTACATCTACTTGTCATATTGCTATGACAAAGGAACCTTGTTTCGTTAAAGGAGTCTGGGGTCCTTATAAAGATGTCATGGCAAAAGATTATTGGTGTGCAGAAGGTGGTCAATCTTGTACTGGTGCTTTATTAGCACATGTGTTATCAATTCACCCTGCCTCCAATGAATTAAGTCATTTAGCTGAATCTTCTAACTTGTCTAAGTTTGATTATCTTAACCTTATTTTAGAAAATTTAGTTGTTGAAAATAAAGTTAGATCTGTAGTAAGTTTAGCTAAGCATATGTTTTTCTATGGTGATTTCCATGGTAATAGATCTCCAATTGCTGATCCTAGAATGAGAGCATCTATTATTGGTCAATCAATGGATTCTTCTGTTAATGATTTAGCAATTCAATATTTTGGTGCTTGTGAATTCATTGCTCAACAAACTAGACAAATTGTTGAAGAAATGGAAGAAGCAGGTCATGAAATTGATTGTATTTTTATGAGTGGTGGACAATGTAGAAATGGTTTATTAATGAGATTATTAGCTGATTGTACTGGTTTACCAATCATTATTCCTAGATATATCGATGCTGCTGTTGTTTTTGGTTCTGCATTATTAGGTGCAGTTGCTGCAGAAGATGCAGTTAATGAACATATTAGCTCAAAAGGAAAATCAAGAAGATCTTCAATATTAGAAACTCAAAGGTCACAAACTTCTCTTAATAAGATAAACAGTGCTGGAAGTACTACTCAACTTGGTGGTGGTGCTCATTCTCCTTATACTGCTCCATCTGCTACCGCTTCGACTACTAATATGGCTGCATTAGCTTATGCCAGTGCACAAAGCGGTAGTCATCATCAATTCCCAAGCATGACACCAATGGCTGAAGAAAACGTTGATTATTTTAACCAACCTACCCAAGAACAAGTTAAATCTCCGAAATCAAAGACATTCTCTGATGACTCTGATTCTGATGATGAACAAACTCTTTCCTTTGGTTCGAAACAAAAAGTTCAACAAGGTTTATCACAAAAGTTACATTCTATGAACTTAAAACCTTTAACCTCAATTGATAAAAAGTCTAATGAACCAGGTGCAAAATTATGGAAAGTTATGGAAAAGATGACAGGTCCTGGTAAAGTGATCTTACCAAGCGATTCTAATCATCCTGATAGAAAGTTATTAAATGCCAAATATAAAATTTTCTTGGAACAATGTTTCAAGCAACAAGAGTATAGAAGCATGGTTGATATTGTAGAAGATGAGAATCTTAAAACTTTAAAGCTCAATTGAGTAACTAAAGTGGAATTACGTAAGTGGAATTACGCAATATGTAGATCAATATAAACTTATCTTTGTATCAAACCATGTGGAGTAATACTACATAGAACGCATATAGCCGTGTATACAATAGAGCCACTATTTTTTTTTCTTCGCCTACGCAATAGTGGCTGCAAAAAATAATCACGTGATAGGTTGCAATATTTTCCTAATGCGGTATTGAGATATTTCATTCTTAAATTATTTCAACTACTGCAGTCTACTTATCTATATATTAGTAGCTGTAAGCTTTGGTTTAATTGAAAGTCCTAATTCAATTGACTAGTAGTACCATAAATTAGCAAATTTCTATTTAATATTGCCATTTTTGGTCCAACTTGCATATATCCGTATGTCACGTGATATGTGAAAATTGTGGTTCTTTACTTTATTTGAATTTTTTGCAATAACTAATCAACCACAGTTAAAACGGAATTATCACTTCTAACGGTATATAATAAATCTTTATCCCATCAAGTCTGTCAGGGAAATGTCACATAATCATCCAGAAGAGATCTATTCGGTCACTTCCCACATAACTAGAACAAAAGAAGAAATTGATGATCATCAGTATGAAATAGAGTCATCTAGACAAACAAATGTGCTAGTTCCAGAATATAATGAAGAAGAAGTCGGTGTGAAAGACTATATAACTTCAATAGTGAATGATCCGGTCAATATGTTCAAAGAGTATCTTATATCTTTGTTTCCTATTGCTAAATGGATTCTCCACTATAATTACAAATGGGCATACGGTGATATTATTGCAGGTATAACTGTTGGTGTCGTTTTAGTTCCTCAATCTATGTCATATGCTCAGCTTGCTGGTTTACCTGCTGAATATGGTTTGTATTCTTCATTTGTAGGTGTTTTTATATATTCTTTTTTTGCTACATCTAAAGATGTTAGTATTGGGCCGGTTGCTGTCATGTCCTTACAAGTGGGAAAAGTTATAGCAAATGTTCAAGATAAAACTGGTGATAAATATGACCCAGCTCATATAGCAACGTTCTTGGCTTTGATTTGTGGTGGTATCAGTGCTGGTATTGGTATTTTAAGATTAGGATTTATTTTAGAATTTATTTCAATCCCAGCAGTTATGGGTTTCATGACTGGTTCTGCGTTTTCCATCTTAACTGGTCAAATTCCAGGTTTGATGGGTTATAATAAACTTGTTAACTCAAGAGATTCGGCTTACTTAGTTGTTATTAATACCTTAAAACATTTACCAGATACTAAAGTGGATGCTGCCTTTGGTTTGGTTTGTTTATTCATCTTATATGCATGGAAATTTTCAACTACATATGGCCAAAAAAGATGGCCAAAATATAAGCTAGTATTTTTCTACATTGAAAACTTAAGAAATGCAGTCGTATTAATTTTTTCAACTTTAATCTCATGGGGTATTGTTCATCCTAAATTAAAAAAATGGAAAGGTGATAGAGATGACTTCAAGGCACCATTCCTGATTCTTGGAACTGTTCCATCCGGTTTAAGACATGTTGGTGTCATGGAAATTCCAGATGGAATTATTGATCACATGGCTTCAGAAATTCCAGTCTCGACTATTATTTTATTATTAGAGCATATTGCTATTGCTAAATCCTTTGGTAGAGTTAATGATTATAAAATTACCCCAGATCAGGAATTAATTGCAATTGGTGTTAACAACTTGATTGGTACCTTCTTTTCAGCTTATCCAGCAACTGGTTCGTTCTCTAGATCTGCATTAAAAAATAAATGTGGTGTTAGAACTCCATTAGCTGGTATTTTCACTGGTGCTGTTGTTTTGTTAGCTTTATATGCTTTAACTAGTGCATTCTTTTATATTCCAAAGGCTACCTTATCTGCTGTTATTATTCATGCTGTTTCTGATTTAATGGCAAACTACAAAACCACATGGAGTTTCTGGAAAATCAGTCCACTTGACTTTGGTATCTTTGGGATTGCAGTTCTTATTACTGTGTTTTCTTCGATTGAAAATGGTATCTATTTTGCTATTGCAGCCTCTGCTGCCGTTTTATTATTCAGAGTTGCTATTCCTCATGGTTATTTCTTAGGAAAAATCAAAGTTGCCGAAGTAGTCAACCCTATTATAGATGGAAAAAGCTATGATAACAGAAGTATTAGTGAAGTTAAGAAAGAACAATCAGGAAATCCAAATGAATCCTCCTCAACTAATTCATCTGATGATGTTGAAATTTACCAAGTGCTTTCCAACAACTCTAACTACGAGTCAGTGAAAAATAAAACTACAAAGATCACTACTTATCCTACGAATACCAAGAACTTATTAGATAAACACCCTCATATACGTTTCCACACTAGATGGGTTCCATTAAATAAAAAGAACATTAATAAGGAATTGAATGTCCAACCTCCACCTCCTGGGGTAATTGTTTTTAAACCAGTAGAAACTTTTACTTATCCAAATTGTTCTCTTCAAATTGATAGAATTTTGGATGAAGTTAAAACTAAAACTAGACGTGGTAAACCTTATAACTATACCGATGTAGGTTCTCGTCCATGGAATGATCCTGGACCTTTAAGATGGAGACTTCCATTCTTGAAAAAGAAGAACAACGATTCTGAAGATCAAAAAGAAGATACTAGACCAGTATTAAGAATCCTTCATTTTGATTTTTCTTCTGTTTCATCTATTGATGTAACCTCCATTCAAACCTTAGTAGATTTAAGAAAATCTGTTAATAATTACGCTGATAGAGAAGTCGAATTTCATTTCTCCGGTATTTTGAGTCCATGGATTAGAAGAGGACTTATAAATGCTGGCTTTGGTACCTATGATGAAACTTTATTAAGTAATAAGAATTATGTTAATATTGCTACTGCTAACGATGTTGAATTAGGTAATCTTGAGACAGATTATTACGCTGCTGTAGGAACAAATACGCCTTTCTTGCACTTAGATATACCTGATTACGAGTGATTCATTATAGATATCAATTTTCTGTACATTAATTTTACATTTATAAAGTTAATAATTTCAATCTAAATTTATTTTGGCTCGCTTACCTCTAACAAATTTATTCTATTACGATAGAATTAGTAAAAGTACTATATTTAGGTATTTTCATTAAAGCTTTATTGTGACGGACTATATATGATTTATCAGAGAATATTTTGCAACTACGTAGTTTTTACATCCTTACACCACTATATCTCGTCATCACACGCACTACAATACTAAAGTTTTAGTTGTGCATATCGGTGAGCGAGCATAGTGAGATTTCGCGTCTTCAAAATACGCGTTCAAATATCATAGGGCCATTGAAATTGATATGGTAAACCAAACTATTTTACAGTTTCAAACACCACAGAAAAGTCCATATAAATCCACTATGTTTGACAAAAGAGCTAGCGAAGCTGAACTAGAAGGTGAGCTGCCAATGAAAAAAAAATGCTTGAGTCCTGATTCATCAATCGAAGAAATTCAAATAGAAAATGTGACACCTAACAAGCCGCTGCTGGCATTAAACACAGAGAATTATTCTGAACCATCAGAGATTCAATTAGAAAAAGAAAGGCAAAAGGAATTGACAAAACAATTGAAGCTAAAGAAGAAAGAAGAAGAAAGATTAGAACGTGAAGCAAAACGTGAACAAGAAAAGAAAGAAAAAGCTCTAAAAAAGGAACAAGAGAAACTTGAGAAGGAAAGAAAAAGAGAGGAGGAAAAGGCAGAAAGAGAACGTAAGAAAGAATCATTAAGGTTGGAAAAAGAGAAAAGGAGAGAACAAGAACGTTTGGAAAGAGAAAGAAAGAAAGAGGAAGAGAGATTAGAAAGAGAAAGAAAGAAAGAGGAAGAGAGATTAGAAAGAGAAAAGAAGAAGGAAGAAGAAAGACTAGAGAGGGAAAGGAAGAAAGAAGAAGAACGATTAGAAAGGGAAAGAAAGAGAGAAGAAGAGAGACTAGAAAAGGAGATAAAGAAAGAGGAGGAAAAACGTAAACTTGAAGAAGAAAAGGCTAAAGGACAAAGAAAAATCTCAAGCTTCTTCTCTATAAACCAAAAAGTGTCTCCAAAAAAGCCTGAGATACCCTCAAAAGTTGATGTTATTTCTGAAGTTTCAAATAATGAGTCTGCATATTCCAAAACCTTTTTGCCATTTTTCCAAAAACGTAATACTTTCATGGGACCAGAAATACAACTATCTGAAAATGCCTTATTTGAAAGCGTCAAAAACTTTGATTCTTCCTTAACTAATCCTTCAATTGATATCAATACATCTAGAAGTTTTTTTAAAATGCAACATAGCACCTTAATTAATGGAAGCTTCTCTTCCCCCGATGATATTATTAATGCAATGAACTCTGCAGACTCAACTGAAGCTAAGATATACGAAATGCTCCAAAATTTACCTCCTATTAAGTATCTACAATTTTACGAAAATGCTAAACCACCATATATCGGTACTTGGTACTCAAATGACCACAAAAGATTTAAAATACCCGTTCAAGATCCTTTCAATACATCAATTACTGGATTTGATTATAATTATGATTCTGATTTAGACTGGAACGCAGAAGATGAAGAAGGGGAAGATATTGACGATGAAGAGGATGATGAGGATGATGATGAAGATGACGATGCGGACGAGGAAATGGAGGACTTTGTAGAAGGTAATGATATCAAGAAAAAGAGAAAGTTGATGGGACCATTGATTCCTGTGTGTCAATGGAATAATGGAGAAAATGACTTGTTCAAAAGCCTTAAATATGAAAGAATTCATGTTGATATTCAATTTTCTATTGATCCAACTATAAATTATTTTGATGAAAAGGTAAATATTGATTCTAGTTCAAGTTCAACACCTACAAATACAACATCACTGAAAAAAATTATACAGGACCAAAAAATAGTGTACGATCTTATACAATTTATAGAGAAGAATAACGATTTTTCGATAAGCACTTTAGTAGACTTATCCAAAAAGCTGTTCAATGATTGCACTAAAACTATGCTTAAGCATACTATACAAGATGTTGCTTTATATAACAAAAAGTTAGCAAGATGGGATGTGAAAAATGAAATAAAAGAAAAACTAGTCAAATTGTATGGCCAAAACGAATAATTCGCATTTATTTTAATAAATATACAAAATCGCACTGGAATCTAAATTTTATTGACAAATTCAATGTCAGCTCCTTCATCTTCTCGTTCATCAAACAAACGGGGCTCGTCCTTGAATTCTATTGAGTCAAGTGTCACACGTTTATTGGTCTCTACCAAACATCTTTTAGAAAGTTTAACTCAGTGGGCGAGCCAAGCTGTTGATGATAAGTTTGTATCTGATGCTTACGTTAAACTAGGAAATGATTTTAGGGCAGCTAGTAGAGCATTTAACCATGCTGGTGTCGATATTTCAGATATTGGAGATATTCCACAAGCATTGAGAATTATATTAGAAAGTGCATTAAGTGAACCTCCAAGCCAGGAAAACCTTGATAGGTTCTTGCCTAATATTAAAAATATTATAGTCACCTTACTTCACAGCTTGAAAGCAAAGCAAGCAAAGATCAGGAACCTCCCAGCAAATAATAAATCTTCCCAACTGGATCCATCGAAGAAAGATGATACCATTGTTATGGAAAAACAAAGAAGTAGAAGCCCAGAAAAAGGTGCAAAATCTTCCACATCTACTCTGAAAGATAACTCTACTTCTAATGAACTGATTACTGAAAGAAATGCACTTGCACAACTTCAAGGTGAATCATTTTTACAAAGAAGGGCTTCTAAAAGATTTAGTGCTTATCAATATGCAAAACTAGCTAATATCAACCCAACAACTTCATTACCTCAAATGCATCCAGAAACAAGAGTGAACCTGGTTTCATCCTCTATTCCACGTAGATCATTTGAACCATCTACTCCAAATCAGAATCCTGAACCTGTTTCTCGAAACTCAAAAAATTTATCTGATATTAATATTTTTTTAAGAATTGATAATCAAACTAAGAAGGCCAATGTCAAACTACCTATAACTTTTGCATCCTTAAGACTTGTTTTTGTAGAAAAGTTTGCTTACTCACCTGGAGCTACTGATTTTCCCAGTATATATATAGTGGATCCAAAATCAACTGTATCATATGAATTAGAAGATCAATACTTGTCAGATATCCAAGATGGAACATTGCTTTGTTTAAATGAAGTGAAATCATCAAAGGACATTAACGATGAGCATGATGAGTATAATAATAATAATAAATCCTATGAAGCTCTTGAAAAGGCCGTTAATCACTTGGAAACCAAATTTGATAAACTTGAAACTAGCATTTATGAATCTATCAAGAATGCCATAAGTGAGATTGAATTCCCAGAGATAACCCCTCCTCCATCAAAGGTCGTGACAACTTCCCAAGCACCACAAGAATCCAGTAAGGATACCTCGTTGCCAAAAGATAAATTGAAAGATTTAGAAAATATAGAGAGGGAACTTAGAGTTATAAGACAAATTCTGGGCTCTAATACTAAATCAGTGCACAATTTTATTGATGATTTAAAAAATAATGTCCAAAAGCTCCAAGAAATTGGAATTGGTGACTCCAAGTCTTCTAATAGAACTTACATGGAGAAATGTCATTCGAAGCTTTCAGATGAATCAGACAACTTATTGACTAAAGTGGACGACTTACAAGACTTGATGGAAGCTTTGAGAAAGGATGTTGCTCAGCGTGGTGTAAGAGTAAGTGAACAACAACTTAAACTTACTATGAAAGAGATTGGCGATGCTGAAGCTAAATTGAAGGGTATGACAACTTATATAAATAAAGAAAAAGGAGTTTGGAAAAAGATTTGGGAGTCAGAATTGGATAGAGTATGTGAAGAACAACAATTTTTCAATCTTCAAGATGACTTAACTAGAGATCTTGAAGAAGACTTAAGTAAAATACGGGAAACCTTTGACCTTATAGAGCAATGCTCTCTGGAGCAAAGCAAGCAAAGTGGTCTTAGAAGAAACAAAGTTGTGGCAAACTTACATATTCCAGAACCAGGACAAAGCTTGCATAATATCAAAGATGCGGTGTTGAGTGAGGTTGTATCACTTACTCCTAATCATGAAAGTAGATTAGAGGCAATCAACCGAGCTGAGCGTCTTCGAGAAAAAGAAAGACAAATGATGAACATGAATGAATTCCAGGAAGAATTAGGTAACTTTGTAGATGACAAAAAACTTAAGAAGTCTGGTGGTATTGATGAAATAGAAAGACAGCGACAATTTAAAGATCAAGAAAATTTGAAGAGTACATTAGGTATATAGTTTTCTGAATATTAAATTATAAAGTTTTCATCAACCTTAAACACTCTGATATAGCTGTATCCTTTACCATCTTCCTCTCTAAAATATCAGTCAAAGTTTCACTTATTACTGAGGTATAGCCGTGAGTACCATTTAACCTCATCCACTTAGTGAGTACTACATCGTATAAGCTAATAAGAAATTCAGAATGCTGGGAGATAGATATTTCATGGCCTCTTGATACAAGATGTCTATACAAAATGTTAAACAGATTTACTAGTTTCTTTGTAATTAATGCAATATTTTTAAGCTGTGATTCAAATGTATTAAACTGAAGGCATACGAGATTTACTTTTAGCTGTGACTTATACCACCATACTAAAAAGGAATATAAATCAGCGAAAGAGTTGCACTTTTCTATAGCCAATGTATGTGGGTCAAAAATATAAGAATTTTTTGCTGTTAGACTCTGGTTGGCGACGTCTAAACCTACAAATTGAAAATTGTGCACTTCACTCGACAATCCGCCTTCAATCCACAAAGTTTTCTTGTCGTTTATGTATGCACCAACACTTTTGAAAACATCACTCAGAGCTGTTTCAAAGACTTTTTGACATAGCTGTTTAGATGTCGACATAAATAAGAAGTCATCGGTCAATCTAATCAATATAGATAAATGGCTTGCTTCCTCTAATATAAAAGACATACTTTTATCTACCAATTGATTATAAAATATATTACATAAAGTTGCCAGCAAAGGAAATCCTTGAAAAATTCCTTTTCTCCTTTTATAAAGGCAAAGTCCATTATTGTATATATAAATGGCTGACCCTTTGACGTAGTTTACAATAAGGTTAATGATCTCATCTTTTGTAAATTTAAATGTTGTGCATTTATCTTGTAAGACTTTGGTAGTACTGATATCTGGATTCCTTGAACTACTTTTCTCTAGTAACTCAAAGCCAATCATAGATTCCAATTCCTTATAAACTATCTTTCTTTTGGCGCTTTCCTCACTTTGAATTGATGCTTCCATGTATTGTCTAATAAAATATTCTTTATCATCCATATCATTACTGAAGAGATTTTTCACTGATTCAAATAATGTTGTTTGATCAATATTGTCGTAGCATCGCTGCATATCAAACTTCACTATGTGCACCTTATCTAAACAATTAGCTTTGGCCAATCGAAGTCTGAAATTATTAATGTGCTCTGCAACATCATGATTAGAAAATGATCTGGGGATACAAGAAGTTGAAGTTTTTTGGCTTTGTTTGTCTTTAATCATTAATAAAAATTGGATTGGTTTTACTATCCTTTTCATATATAAATTAAATTTCATTTGCTCGTCTATTAACGACCTATCAATTGAGAGTGGTCTTGATTTTAAAGGGATACAGAGAAGTCGAAATCCATCAGGTTTTGGTAATAGCCTAATTGAGCCGATAAATTTATTTTCTAAATCCAAGCCAGGTCCATTTTGTTTGATAAGATAATGTTTTATATATACGTCTAACCATTCTTTTGAGCTTGCTTTCCATTCTTTGAGAAAGAAGTATTGCATTAATGGCTTTCCTCCGGGGAGAGTCTTTTGAAACCCAATCCAAAACTTACCAATTAGGCGTTTCACGTAAACATGCAAATACCAAGTTAAAAATTTTTGAAATAAATGTCTCCTTGATGCTATATCATCGTTTGAGTTAAGTTTTGCTGTGGAACCTAACCATACTATCGACTTAATTGAAAATTTTAAATACAAGTCATCCTTCAAACTCTTCTCTCCCACTAAGATATATTCTCTTGTGGCCCTTTTCACTAGATCTTTATTTCTTTTATTGCCCCAGACGTTTCCGATTACTTTTTGTGAGATTACTGAAATGAAATTTAAGATACTTTGGATTGTGCATTCAGGATTATTGTTGTGATCTTTTACTACTTTCTTATAGAGCATCTGATAGTTACAAATTTCATGTTTTTTATGTATTTGGAGGCACAATCGCTGTAAGCCTCTATATTTTTTAGGTATATTTTTCGTTAGTATTAGTCTCTCTTCATTTATTATCTCTAGCAAAAGTTCACTTGGAGAAAATGGGAGTATTTCCCAATTAGAGATTATAGTCTTATCGGCTGTCTTCTGCTTATAAGGAGCTATATTTTCTATTCCACATAATTGAAAATATTCGCTGGATAATCTAATGTATACTCTACACATCAATAGATTTGCAAAACTTGTTTCTCCCATTATTTTATATAAAGCTTCCCAAGCTGGTTCCTTGAGTAAGTTAATAGCAGGAGAATTAAATGGATTGAAATATGCTAGAGAAGGGTTATGATTCGTTTCTGTGTAACCATTTAACAATACATTCTTTACTCTATCATTAAACATTCGTTGTAACAAATTGTCTAGAAATTCAAAATAAGAATTAGCAGGCAGAACCTTAATATCTTCATGTTCAGACCTGATAACAATTGTTGTTTTTAACAAATATTTCAATTGGTTACCTATACCGTTGAAATTTGTAATTTCATATGCAATTTTATTCTCATCAAAGCCCAATTCTAGTAAATAGTTAAATAGCAGTTTATCATACATACAATTTATTGCGAAACTAAAAAAAAATAATTTAATGAAGATATCTTCATTAATATCAGACATAAAACTATCATTTAATATAATAAGAAACACATCTAAAATGAATAAAAAAAAGGATATTGAGTTTTCTCATGTTGACTTTGAAAATGAAATAGTCTATAATGTCCTCAAACAAGTTAGATATAAAAAAAATAATGCTGACCCCAGAATTCCCGATTTGATTGATGTGTGGGCATGCAAATTAAATCCAAAACAAACCAAGTCGTATATCAGCTTCGTTCGAGAATTTATAGCCCCTTATGAAAGACAAAGTTTAACCCATGTTAAGAGATTAAGGAAAATAGATAATGAGGGGACTACAGTGTTGGAAGGAATATTGTGCTCGCAAGATCTTTATCACGAGAAAGAGGATGTACTAGAAATATTACAAACATATGGTGAAGCACTGCTTCAACATATATCGCAAAATGACATAACTGCGATCAAAATTCCATCTTCGCTGGCCACTACAAGTGAAATATCACAAGAATGGACACGCTTATATTGGCCTATGTCATTTAAAGGAAATCCAAATACACAATTCTTAAAACATGTCAATATAGACATCCACCGAGAAAGAAAACATATCAAAACCCTTCTTGATATATTAAAACAAAGTAGTTGTATACAAAGTCATATACCAGTAGCAACATTGATTGTTGATCCCAAAGGTAATAAGGAAATGGTAAGAAGCATTGATTGTAGAAATGAGCATCCTTTAAATCACAGCATTATGGTAGGTATTCAAAAAATAGCTGAAAAAGAAAAAAGACTGCGTCTAGAATCCACTGATAAGCCTGAAGCATCTAATTATCTTTTGAATGGACTTGATGTTTATACCACACATGAACCATGTGTTATGTGTTCAATGGCACTCGTTCATTCACGAATTAATAAAATAGTGTTTTTGAAACCAATGGCCTCTGGTGGATTGGAAACGAATTACCAGTTGGGTGATAGAGATGGCTTGAACTGGAAATTCGAGACATGGCGCTGGATTGACCAAGATGATTTGGATGAATTAAATACCTTAGAAAGTCAATCCTGTTTAAAAGATTTTAGTGCATAAACATGATCATAGACTATTTATTTATTTAATATACGTATCATTCTGTCATAATTTCATCGTAAAGTTTATCGATACTGTCTACTGATGTTGCTGAATACTCTGGCCTTTTATTTATCGTTTTAGAGTTTTTTAGATTTGATTCTTCAATAGCTTTAATAATAACTTCAATGTCAGAAGTACATTCTTCGATCGCTAAATCAAGATGCTCCTCTCTTGGCCCACTGATTACTTTATTTAAATTTGTACAAAGTTCCTCAATATGTTTGGATGTATTTATATCCATTTTGTTATGCAACTTCGCTTGAGCATTGGCAAACTCTTCTTCAACATCCTTTATTACTCCATCAAGGATGTTCTCTCGCATATCCTGTAACTTTTGAAAAACAAAGTGAATGCTGTCTATATTGGTATTTTTTGGAAAATATTTAGCAAGCTGTTGTATAGAGATAACTTCGTCTAGGTCCGTCCTAGAACGAAAGAATTTAGATAGTATTTCTGTGGGGTCCATATCTGGATTAGTAGTATATAGCGTGCGAAGTGAAATAAATTGATTGCGAAAATTGTCCTTCTTTAGAAAAACTAAATGTGGTTAAACACCTACTATTTAAACGTTAGAACCTATGACAATATCAACTTAGTATATTACTTTGGATTTTTGAACCCCTATAAGCTATTAATATAAAAATATATATTTTAGTGTGTAAACCATTTATATTCCAACTCGCGCTGAATAATTCGCAGAAGTTAAGAAGATTATCAACAACTATGGTTAACTTGTCGTTTGATAACAAATCTTTCTTACCTCAGGCTTTATCTTCCGGATTGCATTCAAGGATAACGAAAGATCCTAATAATGCATTGATTGCCAATACAGCCCCTCAAGGAAGATCAGCTAAGAGAGTAGCACAACAAATTAATTACGCTGAGTTTGACAACTTTAATGAAGATTTCGATGAAGAAGTCCCCACTTCCACAAATACTACGCAAGCAGTTCTCAATAATCAAACAAATGCCAACACTCAGAAGATTCTACTCAAAAATGCAAGGAATACCATTTATCCTGAAAGCCTCAACGATGAAAAATCAATTGAGACATTAACTTCAAATAATGATATTTTTATTCCTATAAAGTTAAGCATTGAATATAATAATGGAAATTCAAAGCTAAATGATTTCTTTATGTGGAATTTAAATGAAAATTTAATTAGCCCTCACGATTTTGCAGCCTTGATGTGTAACGACTTAGAGTTACCGAATTATGTGCAAAATGAGATTGTAGACTCTATAGAAAAACAGATAGAGGAATACAATTATGTGAGCAATTTGAGTTTACCTGGACACATGGAGTATCACGTCATTGTGGAATTATCAGTCAGCTTGGATAAGCAATTATACGAAGATAGGTTTGAATGGGATTTAGCCCAAGAAATTATCAGTCCTGAAAAATTTTCTGATATTGTAGTAGCAGACATGGGTCTTTCGCTTGAGTTCAAACCTGCAATTGCTCATTCGTTACATGAGATTGTTATTAGATTAAAAAAAGAAATTACTGATGGCAGTTATAACCACGAATTACACAAGTACCAACAATTGAGTGGTATAATTTTTGAAAGGGGTATTAGAATAAGTACTGAAGGAAGTGTGTACAATGGAAATGATCAATGGGAACCTATTGTTGAGGTATTGACCCCTTGGGAGATTGAAAAGAGAGAAATTGAAAGAGAAAGAAACATTAGAAGGTTGAAAAGAGAAAATATGAGGCGGGAAGTAGATGATGGTTTCTCTACAAAACGTAGAGCATTGGGAAGAAGAAGATTTGACGAATTAGAAGGCTCTTGGAAAGGTATATAATCTGTCTATAGATAATAATAGTTTTCATCCTACTTCACCTTAGTTTAACTCACTCACGCGATAAAGCCATAGCTGAAAAATTAACTTAGTGACAAAATTTCTTTATTAAAATATTTGTAACTGATATATATTTATTTTCTTTAAAAAACAATAAAAATTACCGCTCTCACATTGCTACCGATATATTAATATCAAAAAATCTTTTCTGTCTATATGGGTTCAATGCTTCATTTTATGTGCTTTTGGCAAATCAAACCATGTACATAGAATATATTATTACTGAAATATGATTAATAACTTATCATAAAAATAATAACTAAATAAAAATATAATATAAATCGTTATAGAATTCCAAACTATAAGATAAATTTCTCTTCTTATCACAAATAGTAGTTATAGTTGAGATTTTGTTTTCTATTTAAATTAATACAAATGCATATCGCGGATTTTGCATTTTTGAATTTTAGAACATAGTTGATTCGTAAAGATCCAGAATAGTTTTGATCAAAAATATAGCTGGTATCACTACCTGAAGTGAACTGCTGGGAATATTAAGTTCTTTTTGTCTCAACCTGTTCCGATGAATATCGCACGACAAAATATAATCAAAAGAAGATACATAAAGATGATCTAAAATGTATTAAGCGGAGGCTTTTTTTAAATTATCAACAGAGGGAAACTTGCATTAAGCTCCACAGACACCTTTAAAGTAATTATAATTTTAGTTAAAACTACAGGAACTTTTTCAGCTTAAGTAACTTTTGAATTACATATGTACGCTCTATAAAGTAAACTAAAAGTCCCAAAATAAGGAAATATATATCTTATACTGGTGTACAAAATATCACAATTATATATGTAAAATGTAAGGAACCTTTTCTAATAAACAATGCTTACACATAATGAACACGGAACCCAAGACGCTAGCGATAATTTATCATAAATTCCGCTCCATTTTCTTTAGTAGTCCTTGATAGCTACTTCAAATTCTGTGCAAACGTAAGGTTCATTTTTCACGCTGGTTTTATTTTAAACCGAAACTGAACGAAGCAATACTAGCTAGTATTCAAAAGTTGATAATTAAGACCAGATAAAAAAATTGTCTTTGGCAAAAATGGTAATTCAAGTTTATTAAAGACAATTTTTGTGTATGGTACAGAAATGTTTGAATACTAAAGGTAAGCAATAGAGGTTGTAGAGCTATTTATAAGGAGAAGTGAATAGAATACAACTGATAGCCACTTGAGCGAGTAGTGAACTTCAGCCAACAAAATTGTCAAAATATATCGGATTAGCTAAGTTAATATAAAAATTTTTCAAGTCTTATGTTGTTATCTTCATTATTGTTTACTATAATACTTGTCGATCTTGTATCTTATTTCATCCTTTTCGGTCTAGAAACTTGTGATTGAAAGCGCCCAGTGTGAATTCGATAATTAAACGCAATAATTAAATATATTGGAATAAATACATAGAGTAATTTACTATATAATTTACTATATAATTTACTATATTAATCTTAAATAATCTATTATAAGTTTCCTTCAACAAATTAATTGCTCTATATATAACCAACAATTATTATTTTCTCAAAGGTTCAAAATGTTAATTAGATAGACCAATACCAGAATCAGACCAATACCAGAATCAGACCAATACCAGAATCAGACCAATACCAGAATCAGACCAATACCAGAATCAGACCAATACCAGAATCAGACCAATACCAGAATCAGACCAATACCAGAATTAAAATACATATACATGCCTTGCCAACCAATTAATAACTCTTTGAATAAATATATAACCCAAAACGGTACAATGGCATATCAGTTCTAACAAAATCAAACTATTTTATCTGAATACAATCAAAACAATAATGTTGCAGTTCTCAATAACATTAAAAACCTTTATTCTTTTATAAATTTAACCGAATAAAATAATCAATGCAAATGGTAAGGAAATTGGGATTCCCAATTGCACATAAAATGGTATATTTAAAAACATTGCATAAAAATTTTTAAAAAATTTGGTTAATTGATTAACAATGTTTGAAGAGATTTGGAAATTTCCATGATATAAAGAAACTAGTCTCAATTGATTTGTAATTATCAATTTGTGATCACAACATTTTTGATGCTTTATCGTTGGGCTTATCAGTTGAAAATTCAGAATTATTAGAATCTTCAATGGTATCGACTATAGAAGCTATAAGGGACTTACCTAAGGCTTCTTCATTAATTTCCCGAAACATAATGATTCAGGAAAGGAATGATTTAAGACATAACTTTATAAGGAATAGTATCAAGTAATGCATTAACAAACTTGGTAACTTTAACATTGATTGAAATATTCAGTACTCAACTTATTCCAACCTTTAGCTAAAAGTACCAATAAACATAAAATTAGAAAAGGAAGAAGAAAAAAAGTGCATGTTTTTCTTCTTAATTCCACTTTGATTCACATTTCCCTCATAAATTAGTAAAATATATAAGAAATTAATTCATAGCAGGTTCTGCAAATAAGTAATCAAATAAAGATATTAAATATTTTGAATCTTTATGAACTACTTCAAACAACTTGAACGTAGAAGCATTTCATGGTATGTTCCACTACATGAGAATAGCAAATGCTCTAAAGAATGAATATTCCGAGAAATCTTTAGAAATATGCTAAATATGAAATTTAACCCATTAAGTTAGAGTTCTTCAATCAAAACTAGATCAATAAAAACTACAAGCAATGAAGATATGATTCCAATAAGATTTATAAAAATGAATATTTAGCATGCGGTCTAATAAAGCAGTTTTAATATTGATACAAAATAATTATGTTGGTGGTGTAAATTCTTAATTTTCAAGGTCCAACATATGCTCGACTACTCTCCCTTATTTCCATCCGTTCTTAAATTGGTATGTCCTGATACAACTTACTTCCGTGAGCATTATTCTTATTGACTCATTAATTACTGAATAACTTTGTTCATGGTTGGCCGAAGTTAGTGCTTCTTTAGATTTATATATTTAGGTAACTTGCTAAGTTAAGCTTAACCATATGTTCAAGACATAACCTAAATACTGTTAGAAATAAGTGATTATGAACTCAGAATACATTTACAAAATTGATTTTTGTCAAAATAAGGTGTTCGTTACAGATAAATAATAAATCCAAGTAATTTTATTACCAAACATATAGTCTTAAAATTGAAGAGAACAATATATACGAAGGGATGCTTGTTACGTTCACTTACCTTATATATAAATATTAGTTCTATAGTAACACTCTATCTAACTGAATCGTATATGAGATGAACTGTTAGTTAGGCTTCTTTAATTAATGATTCTAATTTCCAATGTTGTTGTTTATTATTGTTTGGCGTCAATGAAAACTAATATAATTAATCTTCTTTTCGCAGGAAGCACACATGATTAGCTCTAAGAGATAAAGTTTGATACAAAGTTCAAACCAGTGCTAGTGTTACGTATGATTTATGATTATTATTTATTCCTAAAACTGTTACACGTCTCTTTGTTTAGTATCTATATCATTATGCCGCAATAGAAAGATCGGCTTGTAGAAAGTTTTGAGGCCCTTTGGGCAAAGCACCAGAAGCATTATACTTTACAGTTAAACCGACTTGTAGACCACAGCTTTGGAAATAGTGTGTATATTGTGTTAACTGAACAGTGGTTGGTGCATCATTTAATTATGTACATTATGGATTAAATACTGATACAATGATACTGTACCACTTAGAGCCGAAGAAGAGAGAGTTGAAAAAAGAGACTTTATCAAAATCAAGTTCATAATGCAACGCTTTTTCTTTTGAAGCAGACTTGAAAACAATTATAAATTTTAACATGGAGTTTGTAGTACATTGTAAGAGTATGTTTCTTTCCTTGTATCTCAGCAAAAAAAGCACTTATTCAGGGCTCTTGCTTAGCTTGCTCTTGCGTAGCTTTGTTGTATGTATTCCTTTAAGCTGTAACTCTTTGAGTTTTGTATTTGAAAGTTCAATTTTAGCACATGATTTAGCATATTCCTGCTGAGATGGTAGGAATCCTCCCATTTGTGAATAAGCATACAATTTATAAATATAATCGTATTCGAGAGCTTAGTACATTTTCTTTTACTGTATGAAATCTACGTTATATATTTACCGATACGTGGATTTGGTAAAAGTCGCAACTACATTAATTGTGGTGTGAAATGGGTTTGACTTTTGTTTCTACGTATCAGCATTGATGTTAGTTAGTTTGTTTATACTTCAATTGTCTTACACGTTTTATATTTACTACTAAGTCTATGTATATAGAGAATTCAGCAAAAGAAAGCATTTGGCCCCCATCCTTCGTATTATTTATTGAATTGATGGAAGCTAATGTACACCTCTTCCTACTGTATTGGTTTCAACATGTACAACTTGCGTGTTATTTATTTTACATCAGTCCAAGCTGCCCTAAATCAACTTATATTCCCTTATTTGTTATAATATTTCTATGTTTTTTTTTTATTTTCTTCGATAGATTCTAAAATGTAAATTCTTGATATTTGTAGTTATCTTGCAGGTTCAGTCTGTGTACTTTATAAGTGTGTGGGAAATTAATTTTTGAAAGTAGGGTCATAGCTTTGTTTCACAACTAAACTATTAGTTTTGCATTAATTCAGCGAAGGCTTTTTGTGTTGTACTATCAAATTTTAAAGGAGGGTGTTCTCAGCAGCTTCAATAGTATGATCTCATTGGTAAATACCATCACAGTGTTAAATAATGATACCTTGCTTGTATAAGTAATAAAAAGCTCGAAAATATTGTTTGAGTAATTTCTGGGTTGATGATATATATATTTTTGAGTCGATGATATATTTTTTGAGCAAACAATATATTAAAGACTACGTTGAATATGTAGTGTAAAAACTTTTGGATAGATAAACAGTTCTAGATGGATAGATCTTTGCATTGAGATATCTATGGTTTATAGTGGCACCTGAAGCTTTGTGCATGAAATGTGGAAGCGTCCTACGTATACAAGGGCAATTGTTACTTTGAGTGTATGAGCAAAAACAGTCAAACATTAAATGATCGTATTAATTCTACTTTAATTCTACTTATATTTAATTCTAATATTTAATTCTACTTGTATTTAATTCTAATATTTAATTCTACTTGTATTTAATTTCTACTTACTTAAAATTTGTTTAACGCTGTCAATAACAGTTTTTTCAAGACCAATAAACTCACCAACCAACTTCTTAGAAGCAGAATTGTCAAGCTTTGAAGAGTTTTCAGTTGAGGTGTTACTTGGATCACCTTCTGCTATTTTACCCTTCAATTCAGGGAAATTTTCATTGATGATATTTACAATCATTTGGGTATTAAAAAGACCTCCACCTGCGATTATCCTTTCATCTTTTAGGTCTTTTTCGTAAGCAATAATGTGAGCCTTAGCAACGTCTCTTACATCAACATAAACTCCAGAGTGTGCAGGCAATTCAGATCCGGTTGGGAGTTTAACTAAAGTATTGATAATCTCTGAGGAGGTATTTAAGCTACCACCAGTAATAGAAGAATCAAAAGCTTGTGGCCCAAATACATATCCTGGGCAAATAGTTGTAAGGTGGAAATTGGGTTTTTCATTTTTAACAAAATCCCAGGCTGCTCTTTCCGCAAATGTTTTTGATCCAACATAAGCTAAAGCTGGTGCAGTTTTAGCAGCTTCGGGAGTAATTGGGTTCCAATCTTTTTCAGTAAAAACGTGAGTTGGATCACTGAGTTTAGATAAGTCCATTACAGAGACAAAAGATGAAGTGATTACTACATTTTTAACTTGTGGCCCATAAAGTTTAACAGCATTTAAAGCATTTTTAGTACCTTCAACGGCACCTTCAAGAATTTTTTCTCCACTAATGTCAAAACGAAATGGCGAGGCTGTATGGAAGAAAGCAACAGCATCAGTGTGATTCTTCAAAACTTCATTAAAAGCACCAGGAGCACCAATTTCTTCGACGATTTCATATTGGAAGTTATCGGAGGCCAAGTTCTTTTTTAAAGATTCACCTTTCTCAATTGATCTGACAGTACCAATGACTTTATAACCTTTTTCGATCAATTGTTTAACAAGAGTTTGTGCAATGAATCCTGAAGCACCAGAAACAATAACAGTGACCATATTTTATATTTTACTGTGGATATTTTTACTGTGGAAGTGGGAAACCAGGAGTATTTATGGGTCCCCGGTACGGAAGCTGGCGCGTAAAACTTCTTCCGAGAATATCAAATGGTTATTATTATGGGTATAATCGTTTAGAATTATAACGCCCATCATAGTACCCACTATATGAATTCTGAAATATATCTAATTGATCTATACTTTCAGATATACTAAAGCTTATATTTATTGTAGAGTTTATTGAAGAGCTTGTAAATAAACCACTACTTAATGAATGGTAGTGTGTTTATCGATTTTTTTTAAGTTTTGCCAGAAGTGTCTAAATGTAAATTACTCGATTTTAGTACTTATGAAAATTAACTATAATAACGTATAATTTCTAAAAATTTTAGTAGGTCTTCCTTTCGAAATTATGTTAGAAGTGACAATTATTCGTTAGGAAAAGTGTTGACACACATAGCTGAAAAAGTATATCTCAGACTACAGTATACTTTTCATACAGTATACTTTTATATTGTAGTCTGAATATAGACGTCTAGTTAAATATAAAATGGAAGCATGCTTGTATTTAAAAGATAATGATTTTAAGTATTCAATTGTAATCTTCCAATAAAAATTATATATTCTAGTTCGGTTTTTATTTCTGCTGACTTTTTAATACTCAAAACTGTGATTTTCACCAATTTTATTTATTAGTGTGCTACAAATATTTTGCTTTATCTCAATCTTACATTCAACTATGTATTTTTATTTAATCCGTAAATTGGTAAATATGAAAACTAGTGATCATCCAAAGAGGTAACTGAATGGTATATCCCTGAATCAATACTGCCTATATATGCCTGGGAACCAAACCCTCCAATAAAGTAGATATCGTCTACCACAAATTTGGCCCAGTGTGATTTATGTGACAAGCTTTTTCCGGGGATCCAGTATTTGGAATCAGGATGTCTCTTTAAAAAACATTTCTCGAGTTGGCCACTTTTAACAGGATCGTCAATTGTATAAAGTTTACCAAATAAATTCATTCTAGGCGAGCCTGCAGGTGATTCAACAATACCACCCGGATATTCTGGATTTACATTTTCATTGATAGGGTGATCCCCGGCTCTTATAGTTACACTATATTCAGGAGTTTTCAAAATATTCTGATACGCAGATCCAATGTCGACAACTAGCCAATAGATATCCCCATCATTATCACAATCAACATAATACTCCATGAATGACACTGGTCTTTTGCCATCTCTACTGTCTATAGTATTCACATTCATTAAGGACTCTCTTGAAACTAAAGTTCGGGCAATTGATGCAGCCTCGATTTCCCCAGGTATATGTTTAACCTCATTGTTGAAAGTTAATATTGGAAAAGAAAAGCAGAATTTAAGTAAAAATATAAAATACAATTGTTTTAACATTCTTAAGAAGTTTGAAAGTTTTAAGGGGATAATTAATCAAGATTAATTATCAGATCGGAGTGCGAGATAAGAAGTAGGCGAGTATGCGCTTAAAGGGCTATTTACTCAAACTAAACCAAAAAGTTTATATTTATCAGAAATATATATAATAATTTATCTTTCAAGAGAAAGTTTTTGAGAGCTTATCACCTTCCCACCATTTAAAACCCAAACCATATCCCCATGGATCGTTGGTATATCTTTTTGGGCTTTTTTCACCAATCTTGTACAAATCATTGAGCTCTTGTTGTGTTAATTCAGGTAATCGGATGTTCACTTTAATTCTTGCAAGATTTGATGACCTTGGCAATGTAGATCTACCCTGTAAAATGTGATAAGCATTTACAATTTCATTAGGCGAAACATCATATTTCTTTGCTAAACTGTCTACTAGTGGAAGTTTCAATACAGGTGCCCCTGTTCCACCCACTGGACTATAAGCTTCTACTACAATTCCATTGTCAGTGCAAAAATCAACCAAATCTTGTTGGGGAAGTTGTGGATGATATTCAATTTGATTTATAACTGGAACATATTTCTCAACATGTTTTAATAACTCCCGCAACTTTGGAATAGAATAATTAGAAACCCCCACAGATCTTACTTTTTCAGTATTCATTTTAAGTTGTTCAATCTTATTGTAAAACTTGATGAAACCAGTACCTTCAATAGGATCATCGTCATAAATTAAATTTCCTTGGTCGTCGAATGGTGTGGATGGTTCTCCATTAGCATCACCATGAAGGCATACGGGCCAATGTTGAAGAAGGAGATCAACGTAATCTACACCTAAATCTTCGAGAGATTTGTTAAGTGAAACTTCAGGATGATGATGAAGAGAGGGCCAAACTTTAGTTGTAATAAAAAGGTCTTCCCTTCTAGCAATTCCTTCTTCAAAAACTTGCTTTAGACCTTCACCAATGTACTTTTCTGTACCATAATACCATGCTGTATCTATGTGACGATAACCAGCTTTTACTGCTGCAACAACTTGGTTTTTAACATCTGTAGGATCATCTGAAGGGACAGTTCCTAACCCCAAGGCTGGAATTTTATTCCCATCATTAAGTTTTAAATCAACGCTAGTTGCTAACTTCATGTACAAAAATTTTTTTAAGAGAAATGCCTAAAATTTGATATTTATATATTATTTAATCAAGCAATCGCAATTAGAACCAATAGACATAGCAATTGCGAATAGCAAACAAAATTAACTAGAATTCGCACGTCGTAGGAACTAAAGTTTTTAATAGAATCATTTAGATGAATTGAGCAATCACCCTCTAAAAATCTGTGTCATCAATTGCTTCATCACTATCATCTATGAGCACTTCTTCGTCCATATAATCACTAACTGCATTATCTTCGAAGTCATCATCATCACTGACCATAGAACCGTTAAGTATAATATTTTCTTTGGAAGATCTGAAAGATGATTTCCTATTTCCATTGATCATACAGTAATGAATTTTATTGATAGCAGTTATATATAAAAAGGCAACTTTCTTTTTCTTCTTGTTATAAATAAACCAATAATATGACCACATTGTTTCGTAAGGATAGTTGAGGTCTTGTATTATTGTTTCATCTGAAGGTCTAAATTCAAATATTTGACAGTTTGACATATGGGGAAGTTCTAAGCCATTGTTCGATAACTTTCTCGAAGTCAGAAAACTATTATTTCTTGATTTTGAGGGGTTACTTTGAGTATTTATAGGCGCTATAATGGGCGAGCTTTTGGGTATGAAGTTCATATAACTATCTATAATATCCCATATCCAGTTAACCGTATCCTCAGATTTACCTAAAGACACCATTATATTATTAAATCTGTTTATCAAATCATCGGGGTTGTCAATTTTATGAAAATTCTCTGTCGTGGGCTGCAAATTTGTGAAGTCATGATCAGGATATGTTGTATTTAAAATGGCTATGAGGTTAGCAAAAGTCCACTTCGTTGAAGGAGTTTTCAAAGAACCAAATGGCGAATCATCAAGCAGCTCAACTTCTAAAGATGTATCTGTGGTGACATTGGAGCCATGTCTACTTCTTGGTGTTATTATAGTAGGAGCAGCTGTGGGACTGCTACCCAAGAGGGAATTTATTGAATTTTTTCTTTCCTTCTCTGCCATCTTTGAACTTTCGTTATCTTGAATCATTTGTGCTAAATGCTTATCAATAGTTTTATATAATTTACGGTCTGAGGCTATTGGCTTCGTAGCAAATAAATCACAGGCTCCTTTTATGATAAAACTGTTATCATTTGTATGGAAGTTTAACTCTTGGTTAACAAGTTCAATGTCAACTTCATCAAGATACTTAAGAAAGTTAGTATATTATAACATAAATATGAGTATAAAATATATGACGTATTCGGAAGATATAACTACACGTCCAAGGGTTAATACTATGACTAATTAAACATACCTTCATGCTTTGATTATCAGGTGTTTGGGAAGCGTGCTGATAGATGGTGTGCGCACTAATATATTAATTTTTCAAGTACACGACCTATGTTAAACCACTATCCTGAATCAGATATTGTATCTTTGGATTCATAATGCAATCACGAACAGGGCTAGCAACTACTTTAATATACCTTTGAACTTCCCAATTATGCACTAATGATTGAAAGTTATCATCTTTTTTCTGTTTATTTTTATCACCTAAGTTTTCTTCATCATCTGGAATATATCTTAAATTCGGCTTGTATATTTTCAACAATAGAATCCGACTTGTTATATATTTAGACCAATGATAACCCAAACTAGGTATATGTTTTTTTGTTTGGACATTCAGTGATTTATGGAGTTGATTAACATATGATTGTAATTTCTCATTTGTATCAGCTATTGAACTTGTGTCTGATACTGAAGCTGGTGCAATAAATCTTGGATCTTTCTCATCAATGTTATTCTTTCTCTTCTTCCTCATCGGTTCTAGGATATTTTCAAGCAATGGTTGGTTTCTATGCGGGTCTTCTTCTACTGAATTTTGATATTTTAAAATAGTTTTCTCATCCCATCCAGAAATTCCACCAATCTGATAATCTAAGTTAAATACACTATCAGAAGCTGAATTCTTGATTTGATCACTAATTTGATTGGACACAATAATGGCAACTTGGTGTTTTTTTGCTAATTTTGATAAATGTCTATACAAACTTATTATATAATATTTCTTATTAATTCGTAAGTCATAATCTTCAGTTGTTTTAAAGTATCTATTGAGTTGCTTCATTTGTTTGGAATAAATGGTTTGAAAAAAATCATTATCTTCGAACTTAGTCTTTTGGTCCTCTATTGTAGATTTTAGAAATGTGACGTTTGTGATGGACTCTTCTCTTCTTAGATGATGCCCTATGGAGTCAATAATTACTGTCCTAATCTTAGGATCAGCAGCCAATTTTAGGGGTAGTTGTGTATATAGTATATGATCTTGGATTTCCAAGTCTTGACAATATATATATTCAATATTATCAAGCAGAATATCTTTATTTCCTATCAGATCTGCTATCTGTTTGAGTCTTTTGGTTTCCAAAAATGATTCAGTATTAAGGAATAGTACTTTATTCAGTGAAGAATTTTGTGAATGACATGCTATTTGGAAAAGTAATTGTGTCTTCCCACAACCACTAGAACCATATATTTCAGTTACCTCGCCTATGGGTATACCACCATCTAATTGGGTGTCCAAAGCATGCAATCCTGTGGAAACATATTCATGGGACTTGAGTTCCATCTTTATGATAGATTTAGTTGCACTATTTTTAATGTGATTGATAAACTCTTCTATTTCTCTAATTGATCTACCTAGCCTTTTCAGCAACTGACCCAAATTAGGCTGCGATAGAAGGTCTATCGTAGTGATACCATTGGATTCCATTGAAAGAAGCAATGAATCAAACCGCATGTTCCTATCCAGGGCCTCTGGTATTTGGAGATTGGCGTCCATATGAAGTGTCAGCTGTTCAGATAAATTTGATGAAGACGCGATTTAGAGGAATACAGACAAGCTTGAGTTTTATGTTTTAATTGACTACACAAAATTATACACAGTCAGGTACATTTAATGGGCACCAGAAATGAAGAACCATTTGTCAACAGACTTGTCAATTGGTGCAGCTGGAGCAGGAGCAGCAGCAGGAATTTCAGAAGCAGCAGCTTCGGAGAAAGATGGGGTAGAAGATAAGGTGGTGTTGGTTAAATCAATTCCTTTTGGATCAACAGAACCTTTGATTAATTTTTCCCAAGCTTCAGCACATTCACTGATAACATCTTCTGCATATTTTTTGTTTTTACATTCACCAGAGAAAGCGAATTGATTTTCTGGTTTACCATCTGGAATTTTGTAAATTCTGAACCATTCATTAGTGGCTCTCAATAAACCTGGTAAATGAGTTTCGACATCTTCTATGTCGTTTAATTTTGGAGCTAATGGATCGTTAACATCAATGACAATAACTTTCCAATCGGTTTCACCTTCATCTAATAATGCCATGACACCTAATACCTTAACTTGTTTGACTTGACCAACATGAGCAACTTGTTCACCAATTTCACAAACATCTAAAGGATCGTTGTCACCTTTAGCTTTAGTTTCTGGGTGTTGTTGGTTTGGATCTTCCCAAGTTTGAGGGAAAGCACCATAGTTGTGAATATAACCGTGGTGTGGGAAACAGTTACGAACAAATCTTAATTTACCTTTCTTGGTATCTTGGATAATTGGGTTTAATTTGTCTTCTTTGGAGATTTCTAATTTAGCATTAGTCCATCTTGGAACTTCAACAATCATATTTAAGATGGTTTTTTCTTTGTTGGCATATAAAGGAATATCATGGAATGGAGAAATTGGTTTACCATCTTGTTCAAAGTAGACTTTGTAGTCTAAAGTGTTAGCAGCACCGACTTGACGAGTAGTGAAAGACATCTTTATCTATTTACAATTATTTCAAAAGAATTAATAGAAATCAATTGAGTGAAAAATTCCAGTGTCGACAAAATTAATAATTTATTACGCAAACGCACGACTTTAAATAATTCGATAAAAACTGTGGCTCAACTTGATTGCAAGAAAGTATTAAGTTTATCAAGAATATACTGATTTGTTGAATAATTCAAGTCTGAATTATCAGATATTATATTCATTTCGGCTTTCTTATGAAGATATATTCCTCTCTGAATCTCTCTTTTCCATCTATTTAATTCTTTTTGATTTTCGTCATTCTGCGTGATGATGAAATTAATCATATTTACCAGTAGAACATAATCTCTATGGGAAATATCAAGAAAACCTTGATTATAGTCAAGCAAGAAACAGCCTAATAAATGGTGGTTATTGCGTAATACATAAGACTTGAAAATATGGAAGCCATAAATATCGGAATCCATAAAACCCACCAAAGGGATTCCTTTCTCGGCGTATTTTCTAACAAATTGCTTGGTCAAGTTGTCAGGAAAGCCTTTACCGGTTACGAATAAGATATTGGTTTCGTATTTAATAAGCTGTAAGTAGTAAAATAATGATTTGAAGACTGCATCTTTTTCAACTACAACAATACATTGTGAATTACTTAAATTAACTTCACCTGTATATGGGATTAGCAGGGGTCCTGGTGTATTATCTAGAGGAGTTACAAAGTACAATCCCTTTTGAGAAGGATAAATGTTAAGCTCTCTTTCTGTGTAGCCAAGAGATGATACAAGGAGATCAATGATATTATTAGATACCTTTTGAGAACCAAAGAGGCTCACATTATTATAGTAAATATCTCTTTTCGTAGTTATTTTTGTTATTTTTGAATTCTTATAGAGTAAATATATGACAAAAATAAGGCCATAATACTTAACTTGAGAGTTATAAGTAAAATCATAGGGCTTTAGGAGTAGTAATTTGCCATTTTTATGTTTAAGAGATAACCATAAAATGTCTCCAGTCACGATCACTGATACTATTTTACCCCAGATAATGTGTAACGAGCTTGAAGGAAGTCGACTAGAGCTTTAAAACGGGTTAGTTTAAGATATTGAAGCAATAAATAGTGCTGTAATTCTTACTAATTATTAATATCAACTGTAACTATAGACATATCAAATCTTTGGTTTATAGTGGCTTGGAAGCTCTTGAGAAAAAATGATCCAAGAAAAGTTTAGGTCATAATGCGCACAAGAATTTTAAAGATTTATCATGCCGTCGATAGCTAAGAGCAGCTTCAACGTCGAAGAGAAGATAGCTTTAACTAGAAGAGAAATAATGTGGAGCAACACAGATGGTGCAAGATGGGCATTTTTTGCAATTTTCGTTGTAATTATATTATTGGTAGTATTTGCAACTATTAGAGTGAACAAAAAAAGAGGTTCAAACGGGTTACAACCCATATATGGTACTCGTTGGATGACTCCACCTTCATATATTCAATCTCAAAGTCAGTATAATCAACCGTCTAGAAGAGAACCAGATATGCCCCAAACATATGTTCCTACCTACAGTGAACGGGCTAATGAACAAGATATGGGTTATTACGATAATGAGGGAACTTTTCATGCTAACCCAAATGCTAAGCCATCGGTTCCTTTTCAATTTAACCAAGATAACGATCCAGTTACTCATCCTGATCAAGCACATCAAAGAACCACTTCTAATAGTAGTGGAGTACCGGCAACCACGATTCCTGGTGGATATAATGTAGACGATGAAGATCTCGATGATATCTCCAGACCAACTGGCCCACCTCCTCGTCATCAAGGAACTCGTACATCGGTTTCCGAAGAAGAGTTCACGCCGCCTTTAGGACCACCACCGGGATCTCCTTCCCCCCTTGATCAACCTTCAACATCAACAAATCAAAGATCTTAATCTAGGTTAGCTCGAAAAGTTTAGAGACAAATTCGTTTTATAATGATAGCAAATTTAGTGTAGTATATATACTTATATGAATGATTTTTCGGTATAATGGATTTTGACCATACCACAGATAATTTATTGTCTAGCTTAAGCTCTAATTATAGCCATTTGGCAACAGTAACTCTTATTTTACTATATTTCAGTTAAATTAGCTGATAGGTAGCTTAGCCTCAATCGAATTTGGTTAAGACACTAAAAAAAAAGCAGATAGAGCGGTTGCTGATAAAACAGATAAATATGAATAGTTAATGTAGCACATTTCAGAGGTTAAATTGCAGCTAATAGTTTGTGAAGTTCAATCAGATTCACACTGAACAAGACCATATGATAATACAAAATTATTATGGACTATAATACCTGGTATAGAGCTTTTAAAACTTTTTAAGTGTATTTTTAGGGCTATATTTTTAATGAACCGCCAATTATTATGTTTAATAAGTAAAATAGAAGACGCATAATTAAAGTACCCGCTGTCAATTCAATCTAGCATTACTTCTATAGCCACCAATATAGCGTTTTAGTACAGCCTGAAATAATTAGAGCTTAAAGTTAAATTAATACGTCAATGGATTTCATCAGACAGTCTAGATTGAGGATTTCAGGTCAGTAAACACTAATCATCAATTAGCATTAGGTTTAGTATTACAGAGACTATTCACCATCTAATTAAACTACTTTCCAAATGAATTCGATGGTCAGAGCCCCTTAACCAGGGTCCAGCCGCGTTTCACTATTATGGGCGTGCACCCCCTGCGATGCCAGCAAGAATAGGCCTGGATGCGGCCAAACATAGACCGCGTGCTCATCGCAGGTAGCGTCACAACATGGTTCATACACGTAATTCATTTGTTTTGTTATGACGTGAAATGCGTGTACCTGGTCATAAATAGCAAGGCTGATCTACATCACTAGCAAACAACTATATATAATTCTTAACAATACCAATCTAAGTATCAGTTAGCTACTTAAAATATATGTATTAATTGAACCCTTTAAATGCTCTATAGCGCCCCATAGAACCATTACACCTAGACGATGTTCGCATTTCTGGCCATATTCTCCTGTGTTTACTTCCCGATTAGGCAGTGAATTTCAGGTATTTAGTTCGAATGCAGATGACAGGTGAAATATAACCGGGGGCTGTAAACAAACAACAAACTAAAATGACGCTTGGCGAAGTCATCATAGAATTTTAAGATCGCCGTTTTATCATCAGCCCTTCAGACCATAGTTAAAAGTTAATGATGATGTCACACACCACTAATCTTCAACAATGTTCTGTGAATGATTGCTTTTTTTGGGGGGTGCATTAAAAAATTTATAACTAGAACAATAGGCCACTCAGCCAGTAAATAACACATGAAGCAAGTAACAAAATCAACAAACAATATGCACAACTCCTAATCTGGTTAATACTAACATAATGTGAACACGTAGACGACTTTACAGTAATTTACATACTATTTCACTCTAATTACATTTGTATACACGTAAACGGCTTAAACACTGGTAAACAAACTAAAGGCAACTTTATTAACGTGTCTGATCGCCAATTTCAATTACAAAATATACCTTTACAACCAAGCAAACAAAATCTTAATTCTGAAATTCCAGCAATTGTATTCTTACATATAAATACGCACATTCCTGCAATTAGACGAGCGCGGATTTCTAATCTATTACCAAACAAGTACCTTGAAATTTTTTTTTCTCCTTACGCAATTGTATGGAGAATATTAGTTTAGAGAGTTTATTAGATTTAGAATCCAAGAAAAAGAAAGGAGGACTGATAATGGCAGGCAGTAGCTCAAATCCAGGACAGACAAGTTCGTCCATTTCAGCTTTTGTCTCTACTTTAATCCCAAATTTGATTATTTTTGCAATTTTTGTCGGAATATTCGTACTTTTGAGAAAAAAACAGAAGAGAGTTTATGAACCAAGATCATATGTTCAAACCGTTCCAACTTATTTAAAACCAGATGAAAGTCCTAGAGGTCTTTTCTCATGGATTAGTCACTTATTAAACAAACCAGAATCCTTTATTATTCAACAAACTGGTGTTGATGGTTACTTTTTCAACAGATTTTTATTTGGTTTCGCTTGTCTTTGCTTTTTGACGTGTTTAATCACATGGCCCGTTTTATTCCCGGTAAATGCTGTGCATGGTAAAGGAAACAGTGGATTTGATATCTTATCCTACGCAAATGTTGGTAATAAATGGAAGACTTTTGCTCACGTTTTTATAAGTTGGATTCTTTTTGGTTCAATAGTTTTTTTCATTTATCGTGAAATTACTTACTACACCACTTTCAGACATGTTGTTCAAACCACCCCATTCTATGATTCTTTATTATCATCTAGAACCATGTTATTAACCGAAATTCCTTCAGATCTTTTACAAGAAGCTGAATTGAGATCTTATTTCCCAACTGCTACTAACATTTGGTACGCTAGAGATTTTAAAGAACTTCAAAAGAAGGTTAAAGAAAGAACCAAATTAGCTAAAAAATATGAAAACACCCTTAACAGTGTTATTAAAAAGGCTGTTAAATTAAGAGCTAAATTACTTAAGAAGAACAAGCCAGTTCCAGAACCATCTGATGATCTTGATAAATACTTGAAAGACGGTAAAAAGAGACCAACTCACAAACTTAAATTCTTAATTGGTGAAAAAGTTGATACTTTAAACTATGCTCCTGAAAAATTAGGTGAATTAAACAAAGAAATCAAAGCTGACCAATTAGAATACCAAGCCAACACTCAATTACCAGCTGTTTTCATTGAATTTCCAACTCAATTAGAATTACAAAAAGCTTACCAAGCTATTCCTTATAATGCTGACTTAAAAGGTGTTCAAAGAATCAATAATGTTGCTCCAAATGATATTATTTGGGAAAATTTAAATTTGACTGCTTACGTTAGATGGATTAAAAAGATTATTGCTAACACTGTTTTAACTTTAATGATTATTTTCTGGTCTATTCCAGTTGCAGTTGTTGGTTCTATTTCCAACATTAACTTCTTAACTGATAAAGTTCCTTTCTTGGAATTTATTAATGACATTCCTGCTCCAATTTTAGGGGTTGTTACCGGTCTTTTACCAGTTGTAGCTTTGGCTATTTTAATGTCTTTAGTTCCACCATTCATTAAATTTATGGGTAGAATTTCAGGTAAGCTTACTGTTCAACAAATTGAAGGTTACTGTCAATCTTGGTTTTATGCATTTCAAGTTGTCCACGTTTTCTTAGTTGTGACCTTAGCATCTGCTGCTTCTTCTACTGTTACAAAAGTTATTGCTGATCCAACATCTGCTTTAGATTTATTAGGGGAAAAAATTCCACCAGCATCTAACTTTTATATCGCTTACTTTTGTTTACAAGGTTTAGGTCTTTCTTCTGGTATTTTAGTTCAAGTTGTTGCTTTAATTTTATCTCAATTTTTGGGTAAGATCTTAGATTCTACTCCAAGAGCCAAATGGAACAGATGGCACACATTAGGCCAACCAGCTTGGTCAACTACTTATCCATTGTATCAATTATTAGGATCAATTGCTATTATTTATGCAGTTATTGCTCCATTAGTTGTTGGATTTGCTTTTGTTACTTTCGTATTTATTTACTTGGCTTTCATGTACACCTTAGTTTATGTTCTTGAACCAAGTGTTCATGATGCTAGAGGTAGAAATTACCCAAGAGGTTTATTACAATTATTCGTTGGTATTTATCTTGGTCAAGTTTGTCTTATTGCACTTTTTGTTTTTAAGAAGAATTGGCCATGTGTTGCTTTAGAAGGTGTTTGTCTTTTAGCAACTGCTATTGCACATGTTTACATCAAATACACCAAATTACCATTATTTGATGTTGTTCCAATTTCGGCCATCAGATATGCTGCAGGTGATACTTCATGTGCTTATCCAATGCATGATCAAGGTTTGAAAGAAATTAAGAGTGAAGGAAAGAACTACTGGGAAGGTGGTAACCAATTAGGATTAGAAGGTGAAGCTAAAGACCAAGTCTTACCAGATCTTAAAGAAAGAGATGGCAGCAGTGAAGATGCTCATACACATGCTGGTGCTACTATGATCGACTCAGTTGAATCTGGTAAACACGATGATAACTCATCTAAAATACTTTCTACCAAAGAAAAACAAGAAGTTGGTGCATCACCTCATAAAGGTAAATCTAATAGTGACTTATTTGCATGGTTAAGTAGATTCTTCTTCCCTAAGACAGAGACTTTCGACTTAATCAGAAAAGCTATGCCAGAAGATTACTTCAATTATGTTGAATATGATCCAGAATTCATCAAGAATGCTTATAATGACCCTAGTGTTGTGGATCCTGAACCAAAAATTTGGATTGTAAGAGATGAATTAGGATTAGGTGAAATTGAAAAGAACAAAGCCATAGAGCAAGGTGTTGACGTATCAGATGATGACGCCATTTTCGACGAAAAGAATAGAATAATTTACACAGGTCCACCTCCTGACTATAAGGCTGACGTTAAAGTTTAAATTGTATTTTAGAATTGTTTTTATATTGTGTAATGCTCTTAATATATAATAGTGATTAGATCTAAATTATTCGGACTTCATCTTCTTAGAGCAAAATGTCTTATCGCAATTGTGTGTGCGGCTCAGTGTCTTTGCTTTTTTTGCAACTCCACTTTATAAACGTCACTGATCATGAATATTGCTATAAGGGGCTATAGATTACTATAAATACCCCTCCAAAAGAACAAGTTGATTAATACAAATATTTTAATTCAAAAAGTGAAAATGAATCGTTTATTTATTAGATATTTAAATACAGGGTTTAAGAGGCCTCACCTTGAGGTGGTCCCATTAACTTCAGGAAAACAGCCAGCTCTATCTGCTTCTTCTAGTATCAAAAATGGTACATCAAACCAACCTGTTTTCCCAAAAGGTTCATTATTTAGGACATTTTCCCAAAAGTTGCCAGAAGCAATTGGGTGGATGGCTTCCTTTACTGTAGTTATGTTTTGGCCGTACATGATAATGAAGACTTCAAACTTTGTGCATTCTGTGCCACCTCAGAATCCCCAAGTTGTTCTTGACCATGGAAATGCTATTGTAGATATTCCTACGTCTGAAGTTCACTTACTGAAGTCTACCATGGATGACGAATAAATAGATAACCAATATATATTTATTTATGAATATTTATGAACTTTTATTTACTTTTTAATTCCATTTAAGATGGAAATCAATGACAAGAAGGAGGCAAAGGAAACATCTTCATTAATACCAACACCCCATCTTGTATCACCACCATCTACTACAGTTTCAATATAAGTAGCAGCCTTGGAGTTAGAGTCATTACTTAATGAGTGTTCGTGATAGTTTTTAACATTTAAGTCAATATTTAAACCATTTTTAATAGCATTAGTAAAGGCTGAAATTGGACCATTACCTTGGCCTTCAATAGAAATTTGTTTTTTATTAACTTCTAAGTCAACCTTTATAGTTCTACCATGATTACTACTAGAACTTAAAGAATAATCAATCAATTTATATGGGTAATCAGGTTCTTTATCTTCATCCCATAAGATGCAATAATTAATTTTGAATAAATCACACAATTCTGCATTGGTTAATTCTCTACCTTTAGATTCAGCTTTAGATTGAACAACTCTAGAGAAATCCACTTGCAAACCTCTTGGTAAGTCTAATTCCAAGTTTCTTAAAATAACCCAAGCTGAACCACCTTTACCACTTTGAGAGTTAACTCTAATAATGGCTTCATAAGTTCTTCCAATATCTTGAGGGTCCAATGGTAAATAAGGAACTTGCCAGTGTAAGTCGTCTGTAGTCTTGAGTTTCTTTTCATGTGCACTAAATCCTTTCTTAATAGCATCTTGATGAGATCCAGAGAACGCACATACCACCAACGATCCACCATAAGGTGCTCTTGGATGCACTGGAATTTTATTACATCTTTCAACGATATCAATCACAGATGTGATGTCTGAAAAGTCTAATTTAGGTGAATAACCTTGAGTATATAAGTTCATAGCTAATGTAACTAAGTCAACATTACCAGTTCTTTCCCCATTACCAAAAAGACAACCTTCAACTCTATCAGCTCCAGCTAATTGTCCTAATTCTGCAGCAGCGACGGCACATCCTCTATCATTATGAGGATGCAATGAAATACAAACAGTTTCTCTATCACCAATATGTGTCAGGAAGTATTCAATTTGATCAGCATAAACGTTTGGTGTAGTCATCTCTACAGTGGCTGGTAAGTTGAAAATAATTGGATTTTCAGTGGTTGGTTCCCAAGCTGCTTTAACAGCACCACAAAGTTCTACAGTGAAATCAAGTCCAGTATCACTGAAAAATTCAGGACTGAATTCAAAGTTCCATTCGGTCTTGTTACCAACAGCGTCTTTAGTTAACGACCTAACAAGTTTAGTACACTTCACAGCTAATGCAACTGTTTCTTCTTTTGACATTTTGTATACAACTTGTCTAAAACATTCTGATGAGGCCAAATAAATATGAACGGTAGCTTTTTTAGCACCTTCTAAACTTTCAACAGTTCTTCTAATTAAATCTTCTCTACAAGGACTTAAAACTTGAATAAAGACATCATCGGGACAATTTTCAATAGTGTATCTGGTAAAATCAAAATCTGGTTGAGAAGCAGAAGGGAATGCAACTTCGATTTCTTTGAAACCTATTTCGACTAATTTTTTAAAATAAATTTTCTTTTCTTCCACAGACATAGGATCAGGAAGAGATTGATTACCATCTCTTAAATCAGTCGATAACCATCTTGGAGGTTTAGTGATAGTCTTAGCAGGCCAAGCACGGTTTGGAAGATTAATAGTTGGAAACGGCTTATATTTAACACTTGGATCTTTGAGCATAGGCATTTTGGCTTCCAGTAGTAAATTTTAGATGTAAAGAAATCTGGCGTTTAAATATCCGGGGTCAATGACTAATAATTTCTCTGTGAGCGGTTGATTTCAAATCACGTGACAATCTGATGATTTCACCGGTACAGGCCCGCCATGTTCTAACCGGGGTAGGGCGATGTTCTTTGGCGATGGTTACGGGGTTAAGTAGTTCTCGGTTATGGGTGGAATAGGACTAACGGGATCTAAATGGTAATTTCACTATGAGAAGATTTCCAGGTGTTGGTGCTCACCTGATAATGATGTGGGGGTTAATGTACTCAGAAAAAAGTTTTGAAAATTGGGGTAAGCCATGGATGTAGAAAAAATGGAGCGATCGACGTAGTGCCGCACCGAGTGGGGCTAAATGTAGGCTACATTTAACTGTTTTAACACCGATCCGACATGGCGGTAAAGACGCTAGCTACTATATATATACGCTACTATATGTGTATGCTAGATATGATATAATGGACATTAATCGTATGTTATATAATGATCTAAAGTGCTATAGTGTATTACAATCGTATTACCACCTTTAAAAAATGACCTACAGATATCTAGAACCATCAAAAAATGTTTCACGGCTAAAGGAATGAATTCACTTAATTCACTCTTAACTTTTGGCTTAATGATTTGTAAGGTCTCTACCAAATCAAACACCAATATACGAACACGATGTTATTTTATGGTTATGGGAAATGGTACTGCTTGAATATAAATTAGGAAAGCGCAAAATCCTTCATTAAATGGTGCCTTTGACACCTTTCTATCCGTAGATCATTATCAAGCCTATCTAATTAGAGACATATTCGGTTTTATTAGTATTTAGTCAATTATTTATGCAACCAATGATATCTCTTATACAGATCAACCATGTGTTCATTGAGGCGGATGATAATTAGTGTTTGATAATTTAAGATTATGTCCTGTATAATGTATACTTTTAATTAAACATCTGAATCAAGTTATTGTTTTTGATAGTGAGTTTAGAGACATGAAATTATTGATATATTATAGTCTAAATACATATAAAAGGTGCTTCTGGACACTTAATTAGGACATATGTCAAATAATTGATTTACATTTTTTGACAGCTTCTTGGCTACTATATGCAACTCTTTTGCAACACGTGCAGAAAAATTTCGTTATTTGTTCCCGATTAGGTAAAGATATTTTGGAACGTGATGATAAGAGGAGTATAAAGTTGTCAGACTCCGCTAACAAAAACTTCCATTAAGAAATGTCCTCAAACGACGAACTAACCTACAATGGTACCACAGCAAAAGCTTATAGTGATGATGTTGTTGAAGAAAGTATAAGTCCATCACCTTCCAAACCTTTTGTCTATAATAAAAACGCTAGACAAGCTAGATATGCTAATGGTGCTTCATTGAAAGATATTTTAATCATTCTTTGTGCTGGGTTTGCATTGATTTCTGATGGGTACCAAAATAATGTTATGTCGATGAATAATCAAGTATTAACCTTCGAGTTTCCTAAAGAATATACTGACGATATGAAAACGAATGTGTCAAATGCTTCACTTGTAGGTACAATTTTCGGTCAAGTGATCATTGGTGTTTTTGCTGATTACGTTGGAAGAAAAAATGCCATTATTATTGCAACTGTATTTTTGATTGTAGGAACATGTATGTGTGCAGCATCCCACGGAAAGAGTGTCAATGGATTACTTTGGATGTTAATTATCAGTAGAGGTGTTACCGGTTTCGGTATTGGTGCTGAATATCCTTCATGTTCTGTTTCCGCTAACGAAGCAGCCAATGAATCAGTTAAAAGAAGAGGTGGTGTCTTTTGTTTAGTCACCAATCTTCCATTGTCCTTTGGAGGTCCTTTCTGTATGATTATTTTCTTAATTGTTTATCAAATAACTACGAAGTATGAAGGGCTTTGGAGAACAATGTTTGCAATTGGTGCTTTTTGGCCATTATCAGTCTTCTACTTTAGAATGAAGATGGCAACCTCAGAATTATATAAGAAATCTGCCATTAAAAGAAAAGTTCCTTATGTTTTAGCAGTTAGATATTATTGGAAAAGAATTATTGGAACTTGTGGTGCATGGTTCTTATATGATTTTGTTACTTTTCCAAACGGTATTTTCTCTGGTGGAATTATCTCTAATGTTATTGAAGATAAGAAAAATCTTGAAAAGATTGCTGAATGGAATTTACTTTTAGGTGTCATTGCAATCCCCGGTATTTTCGTTGGTGCATATTTATGCGATAGAATTGGTAGAAAGTATACTTTAATTTGTGGATTCTTTGGGTATATCATCTTTGGTCTTATTGTCGGTATTGGTTACCATAAAATTTCAAATATCACTGCTTTATTCATTGTTTTATTCGGACTTATGCAAAGTTCTGGTAATTTGGGTCCTGGTAATATGATGGGTTTAACAGCTTCTGAATGTTATGCTACTCCAATCAGAGGTACATTTTATGGTCTTTCTGCTGCAATTGGTAAAGTTGGTGCTGTTGTTGGTACTAAAACTTTCACTCCAATTCAAAATAACTTAGGTAAGCAATGGACTTTTATTATTGCAGCCATTTGTGGATTAGCTGGTATCGCTGTTTCCTTCTTTTTCATTCCTCATTTAAAAGAAGATGATTTATTAGAAGAAGATATTAAGTTTAAAAACTACTTAATAGCACATGGCTGGGATGGTGAGTTTGGTAATGGTGAAGAAGTTGATAAAGATCTTTACGATGAAGATAGCATTGAATCTAAAACTGAAATTCATGTAGATGCAAGAGCCGATAAGATTTAATTCAATCTATTTAATTTAATATCGCAATTATTTTGTTTTTAATATATATAATTACATATATAATGCTAATGTTTATGTACTGATTTAATTGAAATGTGAAGATGGATCCGATCTTTAAGTTTATATTCTTGTCGCACCGAAAAATTAATCTAATCATGACACAAGAAAATAAGGATGCTGACCAGAACATTGCTGAAACTTATAAACAGTTGAATGAAGCAGAAATACAGGCCACAAAACTAGAAAAGATGCTTGATAATTTAGATTCAAAGTTGGATTCAATTCTCAAAGATGCTGAAGAAATCAATAAAAAAACTAATGAAGAAACCAAAGATTAGGTTTACTTGTTTATGGATTCCATATTAATAAATTCAGCTTCATTAGTTATTTCAAAAGGATTTTTAGGATACTTTGGATTCACCACCATATCATTATTTAGTTCTTGAATGAATATCTTTGCAGGTAATCTTCCTTCTAACCACCATTTTTGTGTATCTGAAGATGGCGGAGGAAGATTCTTGCTATCAAAGTCATTCACAAGGTACGATAAATTATTACGATTAATAAATAAATCATTAATCTCACCGAACTTTTGTCTATAAGTTTGATAAATTTCGGCTGATAAATTCTTTTTTATAGTTTCATTCTCTATATCGATTTTAATTTTAAAGGCACCAACAACAGGTCTATGGTCTGAAAATGTTAAATCTCTACAGGAATCATAGAATAATGGTTTTATAATTTTGTTTCTAGACAAATAAAGTATACGATCTGTCCAAGCAGGGATACGCTGTTTCTCGCTAGTATCATAATTTGTTGTACCATTATCAAATTTATAAGTAGGAGGAAATTTAATTTCCATTTCATCATAGAATGGGAAACTTTCTCCTTTAGCCATTTGAAGATTTAATTGGTCATATTCAAACAATTTGGCGTAATTCTCCTGCTCAATTAAAAGCTTTGTTTGTTCATTGGTCAAATTAATTCTATAATTCAAATCACCAATCCATATAACACTATCATGATCTTTAATTCTTCTATTTTTGCTAAATTTTATACCTTTCGATAACACCTTATAGTCATGATGTCTCTCAACTTCATTTGTCAATCCAGCTGCCAAATGAGAAGTTACGAAACAAACTTGAGTGGTTTCATAGTTGAAACGGACAGCAATACCACCTTTATTTGCAGCCACACCTGCCAATCCTGTTTTCTTAAAGGAACTTTCAACATTCAGTACACTATTAATTTCTGATTGTTTAATGAAAATAAAAAGACCTAACCCCCCTAATTGACCGGTCCACAAAGTACTATATCTATCACTAGTAGGGACAGACTTATTTAATGTATTCTTAATCTTGTTTTCCCAGAATATTTTATTTTCCAGATCTCCATTAACCATTTTACTAGCAGATAATTCTATTATTTCTTGTATTCCAATGAATACCAAATCATGACTTTTAGTGGCTTCTGATTTCGAAGGGAATAACCATTCTTGAATGTTACCGTCATATTGTGAACCATTAACATTGAAAGAACTAACAAATACTGATATTTCTTTGGATGAAGTAAATAAGTTAGCTCTTCTCTTTAGCTCTTTGCTCATGTAATCATGGATGGGATTATGTAAAGTTACACTAACTTGATCTTGCAATCGTCCAAGAAGTTTCAATAAAGCGGTTTCATTTACTCTTGGATCAACCACAGAATTCAATACCTTTTTACTAACTTTTGATTTGAATGTTTTCTTAGTAGATGTGGCACTTGAACCTTGAAGCTTAGTAGAATATGAAACAAAATTAGAGATATTTTTTGTCACATATTCATCACATTCTCTCCACAAATTTGCATGTTTGATAAATAAATCATCGTTAGGTTGAACACCTAAATCTCTAAATGCTAATTCAATAACTTCTTGACTAATAATTTTACATATGAAGTTCGATTTAGAAAGACTGTTGAAGGTTACAACTCGGAATATACCCAATTGCTTACCAGTGAAGCTTTGTTGTTTTTGATCAAATAATAAAGCACCAAATTCTATAATAGGGGTCAAAAGTGGAGAAACAAGATTATAAGGATTCGATCTGGTGTATCCATACTTCTTTATGGTTGATGTTTTTAATGGAATGCTAGTATATGAAAGCGTCGAACTGTTGGCATATTCATCTCCAGATTTTTCACTATAGTCTGTGTTTACCAAAGTATCACCTTCAAGATCGCTAGAAGCTTCTGAATTATAGTGCTTTATATGCCTCAAAAATTGTACATCTAGCGTATGTTTGTAGTTATCTGGATCAGGAAACGATTTAATAATATGAATATCTCCAAATTGATTTATCAATGAATCAAAATGTCTTTTGAAAGCATGATGACTAGTTTCAAAAGAACCAGGGTAAACTATCTTATTACCACCTTGCTTAATTAACAATTTTGATTTATTTGTTTCTACTTCCCAAAATATCGGAACATTACCCTTTATTAGGACATAGCTAAAACAATATTTCTCAGTATAAATAATAATTTCAGTTTCTTGGTAATTGGATACGGCACCTTTATCATCACAACCCCAATCACCGAATAAAGGACCATTCTTGATACAGGATTGTTTGTTAATTATGGTTAATAATGCATCGTTTTCTTCGGATACTGTAGCATTTAGCGTTTTAGCATAGCCTCTTGTTATGATTACAAGGAACCCAGTCTTATCAAATAGTGACATTTCATAAGGAGTCAATCGTTTACGAAACTCAATGATCTCGGAATTCAAGAACGTATTCCAAGTAAACCTTTCATAATATGATGTATCTGCAAATAGTCTATAGTTGGCGTCTTCAAAGCCTCTTTCTTGAATGTTTGAAGTAATATCAAATTCTCTGGAATAATAAAAGTCTCCGGTACAAAGAAACTTTCGTACAGATATGGCTGGTGATTCAGAACGAAGTCTCTCTTTATCTTCGATTGTCAATAAATAATCATATTGATCTGTATTTAAGCAATAAAACTCTACTGCTTCTATGACATGTATATTCTCACCAATTTTAGGAGTGGCCACTTTATTACTTTTGGATATGAATCCTAAATATATGTTCCCTTTGACATTAAGGAACCCCAAGAATCCTAATAGACCTTTGTTAGGAGTCAAATCCTTAAAGTTTTTAAAATCTACTAGATCTTCCAGAACAAATTCTACTATAGCCTTAGATTTACAGGGTTCCAGTTTTGTATCATGATGGAGGTGCAAATGGTGATGTGATTCTTTCCTATACGTTGGCGACGGATGCCTTATTATTAGAGCCCAACCATTGGATGTTAAAACAAAAGTTCTTGGCCGTTCGTTAAGGAATATCTTCATTGAGATATTTATAGGTATGCTCTGTAGATTTATTTCAGATAGTGCGAAATATATGTACGACATCACGACATAATACCAAATCGGATCTATACCTAATCTCCAAGGGTCGAGATCAAATAGGAAATACAACTGTTTATTACTACAAAAAGAGTTGAAAGTAACTATTGAGCCTTCTTCTTAGTCTTTTTAATATGACCTTCTGGAATCCAGGAAGCATCGAATGATTTTCCATCTGGGGTTGGTGATTTACCAGTAGGAGCAGCAACTGGAACCTTTTTGGTTGGAGCAGTTCCTTTGAAGTAAGATTTTCCAAATAATTCGTATAAGATGTAACCAATAGCACCAACAGTAGCGATCATGACAGATTCTAAAAATAATAATTGTGGGTTCAATAAAGAAATTGGAGCATCAGCAATGTTAGCTAATTGAGGTCTAGCACTTGCAGTTAAGAGTTGTTCACCAATGGCAACGTACAAAATTGGAGATAAAATATAGTTATTTGGAACTAAGTTTAAGTTGATGACTTGGTTGAATTGTTGGGATTGACCAGGTTGTAAAGTAATTGGACCGACTTGACCAGTGGTGATGTTGGTATCAATTTCATTAGTTTTTGGGTCACGGAATGATCCACCAACACCCAAAATAGCAACTTGTTCGTCATCATCATTGGAAACAATATATTCTAAGGTAATTGAATCACCATTGTATAAATCAAGAACATCAGTTGCTTGAGCTTCTGGATGTTCTTTAACACTATATTGAACCAAGAGTTTACTTGGAGGGACTTGTTCAACAACAGGTTGTTCTTCAGCAAATGCAAATGATAAAAGACCTAAGGTGGCAGCAAAAATAGTAGAAACTTTCATTTTTAACAACTGTTTAAAATTGAAAAATTCGACAACGCGAAATTTTTCTCTTTTTTAGGAAATTCGTACGATTATCACAATAGTATATGAATATTATAGAGATTTGAATAAATGCAGAATATGATTCGGCTAATGAACAAGAAAGCTATGAATATATATGCTAAAAGATACTTTATGTGTTCAACTACTCGAGGATCCAAAGCAACTCTCAATAGCATTAATATGAGTATAGACGAGAGGAAATTATTGAAATATGAGAAGAGGCTCGACATAGATACAAAGCGATTTCAAGATCGTAAGACTCTAGCTGAGGAGTATAACAAGGAAATAAAGAACATAAATGTAAATGATATTTTAAACAGTTTTGAAGAAAAAGAAGCTCAGAATCAAAGCTTACCTGCTACTACTGATCGTCATCATTACAGTGCTTTTCAAAAACTAGTGGAGTCTATTGTAGACGATTTATTGATTATGTATATAGTAGAAGCCAACATAAGACACTTTTTTCTAAAAACTGACTATCCGTCCACTGTTTTAATAGGTTGGTTCCAAGAGTCCTTATCTAAGAATGAAAATATAATAACAGAATTAGCACCATTTTATAATAAGGAAACATCACCTAAAAGTTGGGAAGATTTTTTCAAAGATTTAAACAAAGACAAGGTTAATGATTTATTAAAGCTTATGGGAAGATCACATGAGTTTTCTAATTTGAAGGTTTTCAGATCTCTTTTCAATTATAATCAGTCTGGAGATATGGTGAACTACTGGAACTCAGAGACAATGAGGTTTACAAAGGGTTATCTAAGCGGATACAAGGGAAGAGACTGGTCACCAGAATTAGATAATAAGATAAGACAGTTGTTTGTTAGTTTCGAATCAAACACCTTTAAAAACCGTACAGAATTACTATTGAATGTTTGTAAATGCCTTTTAACCACAAGGTCACCTCCAAGTTATTTCACTTTGAAGATATTATGTGATGAACTCCACAAAAAAGGTTTAATAACTTATGAAGATGTTCTTATGAACCATATGGTCGACCATAAATTCAAGAGCACATTATTATCGGAAGATGCACATAATAAAATGTTACCATATTACTATAAAGATGCAATCGAAGAGGCACCGGAGTTCATTAATACTTTGTTCAATTATTACAGTGATAAAGATGAAGATTCATTTGAAATGATACTAGCATTACTAAAGTTTGATGAAGTTATCCAGCTTGAAAATATTTTCTCTAAATCAGTGTTTAGTCAATTAGTATCTAAATCAAGATTCTCCAGATCGAGACAGTTAAACAAACTACCAATAATTCCATATAGTAAACCATTATTAATCACTTTCTCCACAGTCAACAATATTCTTAACAAATGCATAGAATTAAAAAAGTTTGAATACGTGGATCTTCTTGTAAATAAATTATTCTTTCATTCAACCACTGAAAACAAAGTTTTCCTTTCTATCAATGAAAAATTAAACTTAAACTCTCATAAATTTATCATTGATAATGAGAATATTACTGAAATTATATGTCAAGTTTATAATCCAGAACTTTTAAATCTATTGATAAAATGTATCAATGTATCAGGTGACATGGGTCGTTTAATGTGGTTGATTCCAAATTTGGATATATACTTGCAAGAAAAGACCAATAAAGAGCTATTACAACAGGGCCTCGAATTATATAGAGCTAAAAATTCTTCTGAAAATGATTTGAAGGCTTACAAAGAATTTAACGATTCATTAGAAGTAGACGTAGAGTTATTACGTGCCATATATGAGTGTCTTAAGAAGTTCGGACTTGATGGTAAAGTCAATGCCTACGAGAAAGCTTTTGGAATAACCGCCAATGACTTAAAATTATAGATTTAAGGTCACAATATTTAGTTGCTTCATACCAACGTGTATATAGTGTATAATAGATAATTGACATCAACTATTTGTATTTTGCAACTGTTGGGTTAAATGAGATGGCATCGCAAATCGCGAAATAAAAATTTCCTCATCTCGAAATGAAGTTTTTAACAACCAATTTTGTCAAGTGTGCAGTAAAGGGATGTGCCACTTCTGATGATTCATTCCCTCTCAAATATGAAGAATGTGAAGTAGCTTTACAAGAACAAGAGTTTAAACCAGATTTCATTGTCCATATGCTAGAAAAAATTAACTGGGATGCAGTTGTTAAAGTCGCTAAAGACTTAGGAAAAACAGACTTGCCAACACAAAAGCCAGAGTTAGACCCTATAATGGAAGAAGATCAAGTAATCCTTAAAGACTTGCATAGCTTATTAATAGAAAGTAACATCATAGAAGGTAAAATGGTTTGTAATAGTTGTGGTCACATATATTATATTAAAAACTCTATACCTAACTTTTTATTACCACCTCATTTATGTTAAATCTGTATAATACACAATAGTTGCATTGAAAGTTTGTTCTCTACTCTATGTCCATTGTTATTAAGTTCTTTCAGGCTATTTATTCGACGTGTATGCACCGTAGCTATAAAAATATTATAGCGGTTCCTGTATAGAACCCGGATTGGGGCAGTTCGAGGCTGAACAAAAAAGAAACAGATTGAACAGATTGAACAGATTTGCGATGCTTGATGTTGACAGTTCCGGCCTAAAACCACCAGTTATGGTGAAGCCAGAACCTCAAAAGCGTAATAGATCCATATCGCTATCAAGATTTCTAAACTTGAATAAAGATAAGGATGATGAAGACGACCAAAAGAAACTCAAGAATATCTTCAAAATCTCAACACCTTCCAACCCTTCCAACCATTGCACCCCATCTCCACAGAATACAAGTTCTATTGAACTGAATGCTCCTATAAAGCAAGATGCAACTCCAAGTATGATGAAAAGATTCGGAAGGATGAGAAGCAAGTCCGTCAAATTAACAGATAATATTATTCAACAAGATTTAACGGTTTCGTTAAGACATAATGACTCGGTTATTCTGGTTGAAGATTCTATCAAATTACCAAACAAAATATATCAAGCAGATTCAAATGAGCTGCCTCCACGAACACCTAAAGTAAATAATAATTTGATGCCTCCAACTCCGAATTATAGGCAGCAATCTCCTCATCAACAACCAGCGGGCTCAGGAAGTCCACTTCAGAAGACTCTCAGAAGAGTAGCTTCTGCTCCTCTTGTTCACAAATTAATGAATGATTCTAACACCAAATTAAACTTAACAAAGACAAATTCTAAAACAAATCTTCCCCATGAAGAAGTATTTGATTTAACAAAACATATAGGTGAAATCCAAATTAAATCAAGACCAAGAGCAGCAACACAAGGCCGTATGTATTCGAAATCATCTACTAAAGTCATGCAAGCACAAGTAGGTCCAAATAACTTTGAAAAAATAAAACTACTTGGTAAAGGTGATGTGGGGAAAGTCTACCTTGTAAAAGAAAAAGTTTCCAATAAACTTTATGCAATGAAGGTGTTAAATAAGAAAGAGATGATCGAAAGAAATAAAATCAAAAGAGTATTAACTGAACAAGAGATTTTATCTTCAAGTAATCATCCTTTTATTATTAGTTTGTATCATTCTTTCCAAAGTGAAGAATATTTATACCTTTGCATGGAATATTGTATGGGTGGTGAATTCTTCAGAGCATTACAAACACGAGAAAACAAATGTATAACAGAACATGATGCCAAATTCTATGCAGCTGAAGTTATTGCAGCATTAGAATATCTTCATCTAATGGGATTTATATACCGTGATTTAAAACCGGAAAATATTTTGTTACATCAATCAGGTCATATTATGCTTAGTGATTTTGATTTGAGTAAACAAAGTGAAATGAACCAAGGACCACAAATGAACGACTTGAGGTTGGATACTAAAAAGTGTATTGAAGGGTTTAGAACAAATTCATTTGTAGGTACTGAAGAATACATTGCACCTGAAGTTATCAGAGGTAAAGGGCATACATCACTTGTTGATTGGTGGACTCTAGGAATTTTTATATTTGAAATGATTTTTGGTATTACTCCATTCAAAGGTAAAGACCGTAAAAAGACATTTCTGAATATCTTGAAAAAAGATGTAAAATTCCCAGATTCAAGAAGCATTTCTTCTTCAGGGAAAAGCTTAATTAAGAAATTATTGATTAAAGACGAAAATAAGAGGCTTGGTAGTAAAAATGGTGCAAGTGACATTAAAAATCATAGTTTCTTTAAGGATGTTTCATGGGCTTTACTTAGGAATCAAAAACCTCCAATGATCCCAGTCCTTAACAAGCAATCTAATAACAAAGCTAAGAAAATTGAAGCTGAGTTCGAAACCAACCCCACAATGGCATCTACTGAACAAAATAACGATGATCCATTTGTAAATTTTAATTCGATTTCATTGTTTTATAATGAAAATTCAAGTGAACAATATTTTGTGGATAATTCTATTTATTCCAATGTAGCATATACTATGACTAGTAAAGGTTAGTTATTAGATTTTTTTAAAAAAAGCAGTAGTTAGTTTTGACAGATTTATACGAAAATATATAACAAAATTGTTATAAAACCCTTTCTTTATATTTTTATCTATTTACCCGAATCATGACACATTAACAATCAACAAAGTTGACAATAGCTAATTTAACAGCTGAACATTGGTCTGCAACATTTTGATCATATAAATTGTAAAAATCACCAGAAAGACATTGATAGAATTCAGTTTGGTCACCTAAAGCTAAGAAACCATCTACAATAGACCAACCTGCAGCATAAATAGAACCAGCTTGAGGTGGTGGACCATCAAATTGGAATTGTCTGTTAGCAACAATAGCACCAATTCTACCTTTAGAATCAGTTAAAACACCACCTTTTAATGTCATGCTTAATGAATTTTCACCGACACAAGTTTGTAAACCACCATCAGTTGAAGTTGAGTTAGCATCATTTTGAACTTGACCATCACTGATTTGGTCAGCACCTTGGTTTTGAATTTGTCCATCATTAATTTGGTTAATGACAGAAGCAGTTTCTTGATTTTGGATTTGACCATCACCAATTTGATTTATAACTTTAGTAACTGGAGTTGGGTTTTGTTGATTTTGAATTTGACCATCACCGATTTGATTGATAACTGAAGCAGTTGGTTGGTTTTGAATTTGACCATCACCAATTTGGTTAACTACTTTAGTAACTGGAGTTGGATTTTGTTGGTTTTGGATTTGACCATCACCAATTTGGTTAATAACTGAAGCAACACTTGGGGTTGGAGTAGCAGTTGGGTTTTGGATTTGACCATCACCGATTTGATTGACTTCTCTTTTTTCTATTTGGGTTTCAATTTGAATACCAAAACTACCAGAATAATCAGTAGCACCAGTTGGAGCAGCCGATGGAGTTAAGGTAGTGTATGGATCACCTGGGACCCAAGCAGCTAATGAGACAGCGATTAAGTATAGTAATTGTAACTTCATATTATTTGTACCTTTTAGATTTGTAAACCTTTTGATTTAATGAAAACCTTTTGATTTAATGAAGCAAATCTAAGGGAATACGCCAAGTATTTATACTTGAACTATAGATCAAATGATTCCAGGGGTCATACCTAAAAACAGGCTATCACGGCACTGATATGGCTTGCAACAAAAAAAAGTAAACATCAACACCATAGTTAAGCAAGTAAAATGACTAAAATTAGAAAACCAGATGAAATTATTCTGTCATCATGCTGGTTAAACCAGCCTTCTTTACCCCATATTTTGTTTCAAGATGACACTTGCATCTAAATGCTGGTTTGATGGCTGGCTGCGAAAAAGTACAATAACATTCCTGTATATAGATCACCTCAAAATTAGAAAAGGGTACTTTAGCATCAAAGGTGCCGGAATTCGGAAATAAAAACTTCATTCTTCGTGCGTAGTCGAATACATGCAACAATGTGTGGACCACACGACCCTCACTGTATAAAGTCTGGCCCCCGGAATGATATACTGTATTAGGCAAAATACCCGGATGCTTTGGGGAAATTTTCTAACTGTAGAAGATGTTATTGGCTCACAGCAATGAAAGCCAAAATATCAGTGGTTGCCCTGAGCTAATAAACCAATATTATTAGCCACTATAAAATAATTTAGCGTATATTGAACCTTGTTAACAATAAGTTTCTTCTTCATAAGATTAGCGCACTAAACTCTGTTATATAATAAAGTTCCATTTAAACTTCAGCATTGTGAGATTTACAATAACTAACAATTAACTATTGACTCGTTAGGGGTGAATCAGAGCTAAAAGCACATGCGCTTAAATTTATTTGCGAATATACGTTTTATAAACCGAGATACACGATGTAATCACAGATTGATTTACTTTAATAATGTTTAAATTGAACTCGGCGAGATTCTTCTTAAATTAATAGCCTATTATATGATCCTCTATACTATTCTTCGCTTATACCGTTATTGTGCTTTATTCTGCTTATCTCGGACACAATGGGTGGGTGGGTCATTTTTTACGAAATGTTCGTAAAATTATTCAAACTTTAATATAGGGACCAGAATTTCCCCGATACAAAAAAAAATTAAAGCCATCCTTGTACTTTCAATGGGTTTAATTCTTATGCATGTCAAGTTTAACTAAAGATGATGATTCGGAAGATTGGATCTATGGACAAGCTTACCCCGTACAAACTTCACAACAATCAAACCTATTACAACAGGGTCAAAATTATCCTTCACAGCTGATGCAAGCGTTTACCCAACAATTATCAACACAACTGGCATCACATGGGTCAAATAATTACCAACCTACCACTTCTTACCCTTCTGCTAGTAGTAATATCAACTTACAACACCAACAACTGCAGTCATTTGAATCAAGTTATCCCCAAATATCTACATCATCAACTTCAACTTCAAATACAAAATATCCACCAATACTCCCATCCCATGTGGATGACTCACATATACTACCTCCACCTTCAAACCTAAGTAATTATCATCAGTATCAACAATACCAACCCCATTATACCGGTTCTTCAGGTGCTGGCACTAGTTCCAGTTTAAATACAAATTATATGGGATCAACATATGAATTACCACCGCTATCATCAACGCTACCATCAGATATGGAATATTTCCCTACGCCTTCCCTATTGAGTTATCAACAACAACAGCAGCTTCACAATTCTGTAGCTAACCCACAACTTAATTATTTACCGAATGATAAAAAGAGTTCCAGACGTCAGAAGACAACGGTTCATCATATGTCTCCCGAGACTGCTGCTAAAAACAGATGTAAGGTTTGCCAAAAACAGTTTAGGCGACCTTCTTCTTTACAAACTCATATGTATAGTCATACAGGGGAAAAGCTATTTGAATGTCCTTATCCTGAATGTGGTCGTAAATTTCTGGTCAAAAGTAACATGATTCGTCACTCTAGGTTACATGATAAAAGAAAGAATAGCATTTCTTCCCATAGTAGTATATAATTTATTTGTACTAATTAATTAATGTATAAAATTAAAATGGCCATTTCTATATGGGTGCACGGGTGCCTACATTTTAGATTTCACTATTTCACCTGACTTGAGATCAACTGCGAAATCCAATTTTTCAATGGTTATCTTTAAAAGGTTAATGTCAAAGCTTCCATTTGTTCCCTTGGTAGCAGAAGAAGGGTTACCAAGTGCAATTGGTAACACACCATTGATTCGTCTTCCAAAAATTTCTGAAAGAATAGGCAGAAATGTTTATGCTAAAGCTGAATATATGAATCCTGGTGGTTCTATTAAAGACCGTGCTGCTCTTTATGTGGTTAAAGATGCTGAACAAAAAGGTTTAAAACCCGGAGGAACTATTGTTGAAGGTACTGCTGGTAACACTGGTATTGGTTTAGCTCATGTTTGTAGAGCTAGAGGCTATGAATGTGTTATCTATATGCCAAATACCCAAGCTCAATCCAAGATTGACACATTAAGATTGTTAGGTGCTAAGGTATTCCCTGTCCCTGCTGTTGCTTATGATAATCCAGACAATTACAACCATCAAGCTAAAAGACACGCCGAATCGTTGCCAAATGCTGTATGGACCAATCAATTCGATAATATTGCTAATAGACAATCTCACATTGAAACCACTGGTCCTGAGATTTGGGCCCAACTAGATGGTAAGGTTGATGGGTTCACATGTTCTACAGGTACCGGTGGTACTTTTGCAGGTATTACCAGATACTTAAAAACCATGTCAAACGGACAAACCAAATGTGTATTAGCTGATCCACCTGGCTCTGTTCTTCACTCATACGTTCAATCTAAAGGGAAAGAGATCGTTAGAGGCGGTTCCTCCTTTACTGAAGGTATTGGTCAAGGTAGAGTCACTGCCAACTTACAACCAGAAATTGATATTGTAGATGGTTCTTATAAGATCGCAGACGAAGATTCCATTGCCATGATTTACCAATTACTCGATGAAGAAGGTCTTTATGTCGGTGGTACTTCAGCTTTGAATGTCGTTGCAGCCATCAAATTAGCTCAAGAATTACCAGAGGGATCTAATGTTGTTACTGTCTTAGCAGACTCATCTCATAAATACAGTGACAGAATCTTTTCTAAGAAATGGTTAGAATCTAAAGAGTTATACGATGCTATTCCAGAACATTTAAAGAAGTATGTTATCTTGGACTAAATGTAGATAGTTAATAGACAAAAAGTTCGTAAACAATATTGTATTGCCACGTCTCATTTTCTGATTAAAACGGTGACAAGGTGATAGTAAACGTCTGCGCACACGATCATTTGTATACAAAAAGTCCGATTTTGGATAACTATTTGGGGTTATAAGAATATTACGACTTTTAAAATCTCTAAATGACCAAACCAATACATAAAAATACACCGATACTCTATTTTTGGTTAAAAATTCGTTTAATGCCATGTTGATCTTGTTTGTATCTTCAACCTACTCAGTCGTGGCGCGCCAGTAAAAATTTTCGAACGATCACATTCACCATAATGGAACTTCAGATCAAACAGGCGGTGGAAATTGCTTTAAATGCAACAAGTGACCCCAGTTTAAAGTCCCAAGCGATCGATTTTATTAACCAGATCAAAACTACCAAAGAAGGTTATGAACTGAGCTTAAATATATTGGTCAATAATGGTGAAGGTTTAACAGATGAGTTTAAATTCTTTTTGATTCAAGTGCTACAAGAGAACGTAGAACAACTAGATGATCAAGAATCTTTCAAGTTAAACAATCAATTATTTGAATACATCACAGAAATAATTATGGTTAAGAAAATAGACGAAACTGCATTCATTAAAAATAAATTTAGTGAATTGCTAGCCAAATTATTTTGTAAGAATTATATCAATATTAACTCTGAATTTTTGAAGTATTGGTTAAGACTTGTTGTTAGTAATGATTATAACAGCTTAGTTGTAGACCGTTATGTTCGTTTAATGATGTCCATCCATGAAGAAATTGGTGATAAATTAATTAGTCGAAACCAATTTTTAGATGAAAGAAACAACATTTTAAAAGATAAAATTAGAACCACCGATATGAACGATTTAGTGAAAAGTTGGTTTCATGTCTTGAAAGAAAGTTTAGATCACAAAGATGACTTAAATGTTAACAATACTCTTATAATTATAGGTCAATATGTTAACTGGATGGAAATTTCATTATTTATTCAAAATAATTCAATCGATTTGATCCTTTCAATCCTTATTAATAATCTTAACAACCAAAGTTGTTTAACAATCATAGAAGTTTTAAGTAAGAAAATGAAGAGTGAAAATAAACTCGAATTAATTACTGCTTTAAATGTATCGAATATACTAGTAAACATCAATACTCAAAATGCAAACATAGACTTTATAGAACATTTAGCCAAACTTATTAATTGTATCGGTTATGAATTATGTTTAATTCTTGATCAAACCCCAAGTTTAATTAATGAAGTTAACAATCAAACAATTAATTTATGGCCATTTATTTTTAACTTTTTGGGTAATGAATATGATGAAATTACTGTTCAAATTTTCCCATTTATTCAATATTATTTGACCCTTTGTAAAAAATCAAATAACCGTAATGTTTTAGTTTCAGTTGAATTATTTGAAAATTTATTAAATAAAATTATTCTTAAAATGAAATTTGATGAAGATCATTTAAATGATTATGATGAGTTTGATGATATCGTGGAAGAATTTAATGAATTTAGATCAAAATTAAAATTCTTTCAAGATTTAATCGCTGGCTTATTACCAGATATGTATTTAAGTGTAGTTCCAATGATTATAAACCAATCACTTTTTGATCAAAGAGAAAAATTAGTTGATTTTGAACTTGGTTTATTTGAATTAAGTACTTTTAATGATTCAATTAAAAATAATTGTATTAATGCACCTAAATCTGAAGTAACAAATATTAATTTCAAACCAAATCAAATCATTCAAGAATTCTTCATTAAATTAATTAATGTTGATGGTAGTTTTTTTAATAATGAAATTGTTCAATTAAGTGTATTTGAAATTATTTTAAAAATTTTTAGTAATTTTCAAAATGATTTTAAACAAAATATTGAAATTGTTTTAAAGATTCTTGAATTGTTTGCAAGTCAAATTGGAATTTTTAACGTTAATTCTAAAGTTAAATTTAGATGTTGGTATTTATTTTGTAAATTCATTAAATCTTTAACTCCTCTGAATATGAGTTTAAATGATACTAATTATTTAAATAATTTAGTTGTTAAAGTTATTTCTAATAATTTATTAAACATTAAAGCTGAACTACCAAAAAAAGATGATGAACTGGATATTATTGAATCTGAAGACTTCACTAATCAGTTACATCTTTACGAAGCCTTAGGAATCTTGATATCTTTATTTAATATCCCAGTTGATGATAAAATTAAAGCAATTGATACCATTTTGCAACCTATTTTTAGTGATTTAGAAAAAATTCTTGAATCAAAACAATCGGATGCTTTAAGTTTACTTCAAATTCATCATGATATCATGGCAATTGGGGTTTTTGCAAAGGGATTCCATTATGATAATAAACTTCAATATAATGATGAAATTATTTCAAAATTTGTCAATTGTTCACAAGTTGTTATTATAATGTTAGAGAATTATTCAAAATTCGAAAGTGTTAGAGAACTGTCAAGATTTGCATTTGCAAGATTTATTGCAATTTTAAAAGATAATATGGTTAATGAGTTAAATAAATTAATTACTGTTGTTTTAACATCAAGTAATTTAAAATTAACTGAGATTATTGATTTTATTGCATTTATTAATCAAATTATACATGTTTTCCAAACTAACGAAAATATTTATAACCTTTTAAATAATATTTTAACTCCATTAATTAATAAGGCGTTTGAGATGTTAAAAACTCCTAATGAAGATGAACATTCAATTAGAGATAAAATCGCATTAAAGAAACAATTATTAACATTAGTTTCAACTTTAATTATGAATCATCAAACTAGTTTATTAGTTACTGAATCTAATAAATTAATGTTACCAGTACTATTATCAAAAATCTTTGAATTTTGTTATAGTAATGAAGATGATAATTTAATTAAATCTTCAATAACACAGTTAGTAAATTTATTAACAGTATTTAAAGATGGTAGAATTAATGATAAAACTGATAAATTTGCAACCAATTTATTAGTTGAAGGTATAGATGATTATCTTATTACCAATTCTATTAGTTTATCATTTGAGTTACCTTTTAAATTGACCCTCACCCCTCAAAACAAGCATATATTATCAGAGATTTCCGTATTGTTAAAAACTTTAGTTAATAATCAACCAAATTCTATCAATATTTTATCGAATTATTTAACTAGTAGTGGAATGAATGAAAATCTTAAGATTGATTTTTGTAATAAATTAATAGAATTAGATAATAAGTCATTCAAGAATTATTTTATGGAATTCATATTCGAATTAAAGAAATAGCATGTAAATATGTATATAACTAATAATTTATAATACTTTAAACATCTTCATCTCATCGCGCACCAAATTTTTCAAATTTTTCGAACCACCATGCAAGTAGAAATTCCACCAAAAGATGAAGAAGAGTTGGAATTAGAAAGATTGGTATTTGGAGACGTAGAGAACTTTGAAGCTAATCTTAGGAAAACCGAAAACTTTTTCGAAACAAGCGATGAGGAAGAGGATGTCAAAGATTTTTATGATGATGCCCTGAGCGATGAGCTGACACCTGATGAGGATTTATTCTTTATTGATGAAGGGTCAGCCCAAGAAAACCAAGACGGTTCAGATGCTCTGGATATGGAAGTAGATGAACCTTCAGAAGATGAAAGCGACAGCGGCAGTGATAGTGAACCAGACGCATGGAATGATAGTGAAGACGAAAATATCAAGGTTTCATTAATATCCTCAGATAAATTGAAAAAACTCAGAAAATCAGAGTCAGATACTTATATCAATGGTAAGAACTACGTGAAAAGATTAAGATCTCAATTCGAAAAGATATATCCCAAGCCAACATGGATCGATCAACTCGATGGACCTGCAGAAATTCAAGAGAATGATACTAATTCATTACTTAAAATATTAAATAGTACAGATAAGTTCACTATAACAAAACAATTAAAACTTATATCGGCAAATAAGATATCCATAACAAGGCTTAAAGATGCCAATCAAACCAAAAGATCCAAATCTTCTATCCAAGCATTATGTTTCCACCATTCACATCCTTTATTACTTACTGCTGGGTTTGACAGAACCATACGTATATACAATATTGATGGGAAGACCAATAACCTCGTTACTAGTTTACATTTGAAAGACTCCCCAATATATTCATGTGGATTTTCTCCTTTAAATACTAAGGATGGTAAGAACTTAATATATGCTGGGGGAAGAAGAAGATATATGAATAAATGGGATTTAAATTCTGGAGAGGTAGAAAAGATTAGCAGAATGTATGGACAAGATAAATTCCAAAAATCTATGGAATATTTCAAAATTTCACCAAAAGGTAACTTCATTGGTCTTTTAGGATCTAGTGGTTACTGTAATATACTTGAAGGTCTTACTGGTAAATACCTTATGAACTTTAAAGTTGAAGGAACACCAGTAGACTTTGAGTTTTCCCACGATGAACTGTATATTGTAATTATCAATAGTGCTGGTGAAATATGGGAATTTTCAATGGATGAAACTAAAAAGTCTAATGGACCTATAAGAAGATGGCAAGATGATAGTGGTATTGGTATTACCAGAATCAAGCTTTTCAAAGATAAATGGATGGCTGTTGGTACCAATAATGGTATAGTAAACTTGTATAATAGAGCTTCTGGTGATAGAAAACCATTTAAAGCTGTTGAAAACTTACTCACAACAATCTCAACCCTTGAATTCTCTCCTGATGGTCAACTTTTGGTGATTGCATCGAGAGCTAAAAAAGATTCTTTAAGAATTGTCCATTTACCATCGGGGTCAGTATATTCTAACTGGCCAACAAGTGGAACACCTCTTGGAAAAGTGACAAGAGTTGCATTTTCTCCAAATAACCAAATGTTAGCTATTGGAAATGAAGCTGGTAAGGTTACATTATGGAGACTTAATCATTATTAAACGTAAATAGCTTATATAATTAATATAACGATTATCTGGTGCACCGGTGTAAACTTGTACCCTTTTGAGGAAAATTTTCGCACAATATTTAACTTATCATACCATGGCTATTGTAGGTATTCCGTATGTATAACTTCCAACTATGTTAAGTCTCTCTTACTAACAATATCAGAAAAGGTCACAACCGTTACCGTGATCCAAAAACATTTGAAATCACCCCAGCATTATATAGAGTTAGATCACAATATTTTACTAGAAACACCATTGCACTTTTCGCTGTTAGTGCTATCCCATTAGGTGTTTATTTATATACCTGGAAAACTTTAACTGATGACGATCTTAGTGATATTCCAGTTCCTCCTATCTCTGATAGCGAATTGGCCAAGTTAAAGAAAGAGCATGAAGCCAAAAAATAATTCCCTAGTTCTCTGTATATATTATAATAAAAATGCTATTTATGACTATTAGTCACTATAAATGATCTCTCTTTTCGTACGATTCCTCTGAACTCAAGTCTTCGAGAGGATATTCTCTGTCTGGATATTCCCTGTCTGGATACAGACGTTCAGGAATACTTTTTTGTCTGTCACCAGTGTATTTGCTTGATGAGCCGGTATCATTTGACTTCGATCCGTAAATAGATATGCCTCTTACTGGGTAAGGCGCTTGGTCATGTTTTGGATCCAAATCGCCTTCCATAATTGAGCTTTCAGGGTATGTAGAAGAGCTGATAGAATCTGTTCTTTCACCAATGATATCTGTTGGTGGTTTTCTTGTACGTGCTTTAGGAGGGGTGAATGAATCAAAAGGATTATTAAAATGAGAGTTATTGAACGAATCTTGACGTGTGTATGATCTAGGACCAACAGAATAGCCCAAATCTGATTCTTGTCTGAATGAAAGACTTGCTTGCGAGTCTTGTCTGGTAACACTAGTAGGTAATCCTGTTAAACCAGAAGAAACACTACCTTGATGGTTTGAAACACTAGGTCTAGGAACGCTTCCACTACCAAAACTGCCTCTACCATCGGGAATACTACCTCTAGAATCAGCAAGACTACCTCTACCTTCAATACCGGGTTCACCTAGACTTCCACGACCAAGAAGTTGTGTAGTACTAGAACCAAAGCCACTGGTTTGATCGGGATTAACCCCACGGTATTCAGTATTCATATTTGGTTGAGGCCATTCACTCGTCTCACTAAGTAGACTATCTTTACTACTAAATTTGTTTCTGTCATTGAAAGGATTGGACATATCTTGCAATTTATAACTGGAATCATTCAAAGTCTCATAAAGTTTCTTGTTATCATTATAAGGCATATTAGTATTAGCTCTAAATTCGAAATCTGAAAAGTCTGCAGTACTGCTATTAAGTAATGGATTGGCTTTAAGTTCAGAAAGATTAAGAATACCTTGTTCAAGTAATTCATCTTTAGGTTTATGATATTTTAATACCAATTTTCTTACACTATCATTAACAGATTTACAACAATACTTCTTTAAAGACTTAAACCCCCGTTTACGGATTTTCACTAAAACCGGTAAATATGCAAGTGCTCCTACTACAAATCTAAGGAAGAAAATAGACCAAATTACCACAGAAAGACACATAAATGAAAGAATAATCGATAATCTTAAATTGGAATCGGCTATTTTCTTGATATTTGCAATAATATCATTCGAAACTTCTTTATCTGTGGCGTAATAACGTAAAGTTAAAATATTAATCACTTGTCTAGGAGTATCAGCTATCAAGATTTGAAGAGCCCCATCCATTTCATAGTAGGACAAGAAAGCCATCCAATCAAAAAAGGAATCTTGCTCGATTTGATGGAAAAGACAATAATAGTTATAGGATCGAATGGAATAAAGTGTTTTGGCAATGGAATTCACGTATGCAAGGGCGATGTTTTTAGTTCTATAAGTGTGGATAGCCCATAACCAATGGTATGCTAACAACACAAACTGGAAAATGATACAACCAGTGAAGATCCATTTAGCAACAGAATAAGCATAAGGTTCGTAATCTTTGGTGGACCATTTATGGAAAACTAGGATATTTAAACAGGTGTATATATCAATACCTAATAAGATCCAACTCAAGAATATCCAGATCCACACCCACATATAACCAAAAACCGTGGACATTTTTGTATTATGAAACTTATCCACATCGATCAAGTCGAACGTCAGATGGTCCAACTTATACTTGAAGATCTCCTTTTGGGCATTAAACGGTCCCTTCTCGTTATCGATCATGTTAAGTTTCGCGTGTGTATCAGAAAAAAATATAGAAATGTTTCATCGTGAAACCCAAGCAAATGTTGAGCCCCCCCTTAAAATGTTTAAATGTACATTAACTTAATTACTTATTTATATTATTCTATTTATATTTATTTAAAAGCTTTGTGGCTTCATCTTTTAAATCTTGTTGATCACTTTCACTAAGCTCTTTTAAGATATTAATACAACCTTGCTTAGCAGGAGGTCTATACATGATTAAAAATTGTAGAGATAAGAATCCTAATTTGATTCTTGCCGGGTCATAACATAAAGACTTTATTCTTGATATCAATTCTTCATTAAGTACTGGTAAATCACTTAATAATCTGATAAATATCTTTCTATCATTTGCTTCTAAAAATGGAATAATTGAATCGAGAACTTTTCCTGCCCATTGGTTATATACAGGAGTGTCAACACTAATATTTTCCATTTCTGTTTTCAATTCTTGGTCAAGGTCTTTGATTTCTCCGGATTCATATTTCTTTTGTAATTTTTGTTTTAATTCTTTTTTAATTTCACCTTCATTAAATACTTTCTCACTATACCATTCTTCATTAAGCCATTCAATAATTACATCTACTCGCGCATGAATATTCTCTAAAAAATAGTCAAAAATAGCCGTACGAATCATATCGCTGAGCTCTTTACCTTTATCATTATCAATTGATTTCCCATTTAAAGGTTTCATCCCTCTGGTTGCAAGTCGAGTTAAAATAACCAACCATGAATTCTTTTTCCAACTTTCAATTGCAATTTTTGTTAAATCACTACTCACACCAGTACTTTCATCAGTATTAACATCTTTCTCTTGTTCTTGTATATTTGCTTCAGAGATTTTAAAGAAATTTTTGATAATGAGTTGAACTTGTTCTTTCTTTTCTTCGTATGAAAGTTCTTTTGGAGGTGGTAAATTATAAATGCTTTTAGTATCGTATTCGTTAAATTCATTCTCTTCATCTTCGTCATCTTCATCATCTTCATCTTTCACATTAAATTGACTTAGACTTGCAGTGGCTTCAATTGCTGGAGCATTGCTTAAGGCATATTGATATCTTTCAGATATTATATCAAGAGCTTTATTAAGTCTTGCGGGACTAGCTCTTGTTAAAGCAGATAATGTCATTGAAATTAATATATGTGAAGGTACTTGAGCTAAATCAAAGTTATTTAATTCATCTGTTGGATCTGTTAAACAATATAAACTTTTATAGTCCAAAGCTTTGACTTTTTTCGATCCATTTATAAACCCTTCGAATTTTCTCTTTTTGATATTTGAATCTTCAGGTGATGGATCTAAAACATGCTTTCTTCTGATATCATCACCTCTTTGAGTCAAGATTTGTACTTTATTACTCAAGGATTGTTGGAAATTTGGAGGAACCAATTGATATTTAAATAAATGATTTATAAAGATTCTAACTACTCTATCAATATATTTTTTACTCATTTTAAATTCGTCCAAAGTTTGATAATTCAGTTGTAATTTGACAGTGGTGTCGAATTTTTCGATTGTTTTAAGGATTCTGGATGCAATACTACTACTCTTTCTTTTAACTAATAAGGTCAATTGGACTAATAAAGGGTTGACTAATTGAGGAATTAAGATATCTAAATTCAAGATTGCCAATAATTTGTCTAAAATCTCAACACCTTCTTGTTCTAATGACCTTTTATTTAATGTTCTATGTCTTGATTCGACGAAATTCAAGTTGAAGTTATCAACATTCAGGTTGGACTTGGTTTGATAGTCAATTATTACCACAAGAAATTTGTACAATTGGATTTTACAAATGATATTTCTAGTATAATCTTTTTCTTCATCTCCAGTCAGTCCCAATGGGAAATTAGACGAAAACTTTTGAATGAGTTGATGCTTTAAAGCACTTAATTTCTGCCAAATAGAGTCACTTCCATCATTATCATTGACATACTTAAACACAAGTCTATAGATGACAACAGAGGTATCGATGACATTTTCAAAGGTTTTCAAGTCATTGACATTGCTCAAAACAAGAAGACCGTCCAATGAGTCAATAGCCAAGTCTACTTTATCGGTGTGTCCAAGGACAGAATCATCACTTTGGAATGCATCTCGAAGGAAGACTGAACACCACCGTTGAATCAAAATCTCGGGATTATTGGCAAAATTAAGGATCTGTCTTAACACTTGAGGAAATGTTTCTTTACTAGAGAAGGCCAACTCTCTAGCTTGATCCAACTGTTTAATAATTTCAGACGCTGATAGCATGGACATATTGAACCAAAGAGTTTTTGAAAAATGCGAAGCTTGTTTTATTTTGTATAGCGCACGATTCACTGTTGATGGTAAACCCTGTAGCATCTGGGTCTTTGGATCAATTATTTGATCCTTTTGATGGTAGTAATACCCACAATGGGTATGGAGATTCGAGTAACTTTCCTAAAATAAGAGAAGCTAACTATGGAAATGCGTTGAAAACTCGTCTGAAATTTCAAAGTGATTATGTTACCAATTATCCGCTTGGACCACCAGATTTGATCCATTGGGGGAAATATAGTGGAATAACTTCATCTAAATTCTTGAATGATGATTTCAATCCCCAATTGAAGCCAGAAGAGAGAAATGAGGACGGTTATATCGGCTATTACCACCATGTCAATGGGTTTTTCCATGATTCGTTCCACTCGATCGACCAGTATATTCTCAATGTTATTGGCGTGGCTAAAAACGACATGGGTAATTATTATTGGGTCAATAGTCCATATTCGTCAACTTATGGTAGTCAGAGTAAAAGAGAAACCATTGTGATGTTTTGTACGTATAATATCATCAGTAAAAGTGATTTACGCATTAAGTATGTGATTACACCATCTTCCACGTCGAAGAAATCGTCACTCAATATTGATAAATCGTTTCAAATCATTCCTAATAATACGTCGTTGAAAAGAATTTCGGGATCATCTATGTTGAAACTAGATGATTTGGATGTATGGGATGAACTTAATTTATCGCTGATTATTCGTACCTTGGTGCAGTTGGATGATGCCTCCAAACAAGTGGCAGGCCTTGTTAGTTTGGGAGATTGGTTAAGTTCGAAAGAAATGTTGTATAAAGCGGTTGACTTGCTTGTCAAATTTCTTCAAAAAGGTTTCTTGACCGAAAGTGATTCAAGTTACGGTTCTGTAACTGGATGTACGGCTAATAACCTGAATGTAAAGACAAATAGATATAGAAATAGGTTAGTAGACTGTTTGATCCGATTATGTCTGTCCGATATAAGCGGAAAGGTTAATACGTATGCAGTGAATTCAATATTGGAGAAATATGGTAAATACGATTGGACTATTGTGGTATTAAAATTATATAAAAACTATAATAGTGATAACACCACATCAAAGTTTCTCGAATTAGTTCATGAGTACTTTCACTCGAATTCGGTATATACTACTCAATCATGTCTTATTCTTTTAGAACAAGTCAAATTTCTTATATCTAAAAAGGATTTTGCAACCGCTACAAGGATTGCAGAAACTACCATTAAAGTTTTACCTTTAGATTTTTATTGTTGGTATTATCTTGCATTATGTTACTGTTTAGAAGGTGATTATGATTCGGCAATTGTTGCCATTAACTCGCTTCCGGTAACTATTGTTCCATACGATGAACAACCTATTGTTTCGGGTGTAGACGATGTTTTTGCTGATACTTTTATTGATAGATTATCTAATAATTTGGAACCTATCTCAGAAAAGTCATTTTTAGAATATTTCCCACCTCCAAAGTCTATTCCATCATCATTTATTGGTTCGATATCAGATAAATCTAAAATTCCAGGAAGAACTCAATATCTTTGGGATGATATATTCATTTTTAACTCTAATTCAAGGCATCCTTACACGGGTAATTATTTTACCCAAACACCATTAATATGTAAATCTGCAAAAGAAGTATCTCTGGTTGATCCAACTTTAATTAATCTTGTTGGACCATCTGCTGCTAAATTTAAATTATCTTGTTTCTCTTCAAAATCTCCTTCTAGTTCAATTCTAGACTTTACCCAAAACTCCACTTGGGGAAGATGTTACAATCTTCTTTCATTCATTGTAGCACGTATTGGATGGACAGAAACAGTCGAATTAAAGTCAAGGGCATTCAGTAGTAGAAATAAGACTAAATCAAAAGATGATTACGTAGTTAATAACAATCCTGAAGTGTTGGCTCCTCAAACCGTTTGTGAAGATTGGTTAGATCAACTTTTCATTGTGCTTTATGAAGATTTAAGAGTATTAATAACAATAAATGCTCCAGATAGAGACCAACATCACAGTGCATTAGAATGGGAATTACTTGGACTTTTAGGTTGGAATATCAAGTTCAATTTGAAGACTTCGATAAGTTCTTTAATAACATCCTATTTAGGAAGCAGTGAAGAGTATTGCTATAATTATTTTGCAGCTACTCAACTTTTAATGATATACGATGAGTTTGTTTTGAGTGAAATTAGTGACTCACAAATTGATATATATAATGATGATTACTCGAAGAATTTGTTCATTAATAAATTGATATTGAAACAAAAAGAAAAGTTATATCAATCATTTTATGAATCTATAAATGGAGATTACTTAAAAATTGAATTCATTTTATTGGTTTTATTAAAACGTATTAGTTGGAAACTTAGATGGTATCAATATGTACCAGATTATTTAACTACAAAGATTTTAAGCAAATTAATTATTCTTTATTCCCCAGAATTTTTGATAAGTCAAGTGAAAATAGTTTTTGAACTGAATAAAAGTCAAATTCAACCAATAAAGTATAGTTTCTTAGGACTAGTCAAAAGCTCTTCTAAAAGTAAAGTCAGAGGTCAATTCGATACAAATGATTCCATAGTTGAATATGTTAATTCGTTGATCGATTGGGTCGGAAATTTGGCCAAGTAAATAGATTTAAAATATATATATTCATTGACTATATAAATTTCAATGAGGACGAGGATACCCATCAGGTGTATCGACTCCGAAGTCCCATTGATAGTGATTATCATCAATTTTGGTAAATTTGAAATTACTGGTAGTGTTACAATGATCAGGAACGTCCTCATCAAGTTCAAATACTTTGGATTGGTAAATTTTATCACTTCCTTCTTTTTTAAAAGTTGTAACTGACTGAACAAAGGAACTCTTTGGGTAACAGAAAGTATCTGAACCACCTTTCCAATGGCCCAAATACTCTTCGTCAAATTGAGTGATTCCCCCATTCAAGTAACCATAACTTTCTGGAGTGGTGAAGTGTGCAATCTTCACTCTTTCTCCAATAGTTTCATCATTATGATAAGCAGTCCAGGTATTACTGCCATTTTTATGGTGGGTGGTTAAATAAACTTCAATGCTTAAGTCGTGATTGAATTCCCATCTATGATCTAAAGCACAAGATACACCAGCTCCACCATCTGCACCATTGCTACAATGTTCAGTATCGTCACTATGTGGACCTTCCCCAAAAGCGCTGAACACTAAATGTTGAACGTACTCCTCTCTTGGTTGCCAACCAAAGTAAATGATCTCTGAAGTACCTGTTAACCATAATTGGGTAGCATAATAGTAACCAGTAAAATTACCATCTTTAATGTTAATTGAGGTTTTAGCGTAAGTATAGTTGAGTTTTTCATCAGTTTGGGCCCAAATAAAAGGGTTTCCTAATACAGATGTAATCAATAAGAAGAATGAAAACCACATTATTTAGTTTTCTTGTTATAATAGTAGAGATAGAAGGGAATATGTATGTCTTATATACTATAAATTAATGCAACATGGGGTTTAAAGGTGCGTTCTGAATTTATTGGGGCATGTTTGCTAATACTTTTTGGAGCCCTGGTTGAATAACCCCAACATACGGTTATTTCAGGTGCATTGACTAAACCGAAGTGTCATTTTCCGGATTGTGATATCATTATCCGAACTCTTATATCTTTTTGTATGTTTGCGGCCAGGGTTTATAACACAAATAAAGCCGGCACCAACTTTTCCAGTTAAACGACGGTTTGATATGTTGAAACATTCCATAACTTAATGACGTGCCATTACCTTGGTTGTCATTAAAATAAAGTTATTGGCTAACATTAAGGTTTAATACAATTAGAGTTGATGTTACATTAATGTGTATATTCATTGATCTTTAACCTCTTTAGAAGCTTGTTCTTCTTTGGCATATTTACCTAAGACTTTCTTTCTTTGTCTTAATAAATGTCCATATAAATGAACCAAAGAAGGAATATAGAAGACTAAATTAAGAATAATAAAGTAATAAAGTAAATCCCCGCCTACAGCTCTAGCTTCATCCAATGAAAGGTACATAATGAGCATCTCGGAACCTACCCCAATTGGGTATAAAATTATAAATGCTGTATAACGGAGAAAGACCAAAGGATAAGGCACTTTTCCTTGTAAACTACTAGCATGGTAACCATATTTAATAATTTCACTTAAACCCCAAGCAATTGAGACAGTAATATAAGACCAATGGGCATTGGCAGGACTATTTGGGAGTGCTTGCCAGATCCCCCAAACAACTAATAATCTTGAATATACTTGCATACCTGTAGTGAATAAAGAAGCTCTAACAATTCCAAAAGCAGCATTAAACACTTCAACTAAGGCTAAGGTTTGGATCCAAGTGGTGATTTTGTTTGTTTTCTCAAAGGTGATTGGTTGGCCCAAAGCGATACCTAAGAACAAGGCATTGAATAAAACAATCAGCCATAAGGAGGTGGAGATAGAGTTATAAACAATTAACCATTTAGGAGATGATCTAGTTTCAGCCATTTGAAGTTGTTGGTGAAAAATTTTGGGTCGCGAGTTTTGGGCCGATCAGCTTAGGCCGATCTGGTGGGGTCGGCCCGACTGCCGCTGGTACTAGCGGGGACAAACTTGCTTCTGATGCTTCGTTTGACCAAACTATTCTGTCTTGGGCCGGGAAAGAACCCTTGATCTCTGCTTCAACATATACGTGTAGAGAAAGTAAAAGCCTGGAACATACAAACCTAAGCCGAACAAGAAGAAATAGTAATGAAAACTATTCTTAGCAAACGCCAAAGAGTCGTAAATCACCATGGGTTCTGTTATTACACCCAATGGATAAAGCACTATAAACGCCGAATATCTGAGCCAAGTTAAGAACGAAGGAGCCTTTTTACCGCTGATTTTGAATACATAGTAGGGGTACCTAATAATCTCGGTGGTGGACCAAGCAATCAAGAGTCCAGGAAAGGCTAACTTGTTGAAATTACCAGGGGAATCGGGAATTAAGTAGCAAACTCCGACAGTAATAGAGCATCTAGCAAAGAATTGTAAGCATGTCATGAGGAAAGGAGAACTGGTGACCCCAAGAAGGGAATGGGAGATCTCTACTATAGCATTGAACGCTTGAACATACACTAGCCCTTTATGAGGGAAATCTGTATACGTTTGATTTGTAAAGTAGCATTCCTCGGATAAGAGCAACAGAATAATCTGTCCGATGGTTTGTGTGAATATATATGCCCATAAAAGAGCCGAAACAGCGTTATAGGTTATCAAATATGTCTTCAACATGAGTATGAGTAACCCCACATTGCGCGAGTCGTCGAAGAGGACTATGGCATAAGTGTATATTCATACATGTACTATGAGAGCTCTTTAACACAAAAAGATCAAACACAAACAACATGATCCTGTTGATATTTATAAATCTATCTATACTTTTTCAAAATGTTGGTGAGCCCGTACTCATCATTAGCAATCAAATTCTGGTCCCAATCAACCACCAATGGGGGTAAAAAGATCTGTGTACTATCAATACCTTCCTCTTTGGAAGCCTTTAAGTGTTCAAACGCTTCATAGATCATCATGTATTCACCTTCATTGAATACCTTCATTCCTGAAGACAGTAAGTGGCCCAATTGGACAGGTGATTTGACGGTGACTCTATCCTTTCCTGTCTGGGTATCCTGCAGGCCTGACACAAAGGGGAAACAGTGTTTTAATGCATTCTTGCTATAGTTATCAACAAGACAACTGTGACTTATTGAGGCATATTGGTCGTAAGTAGGAATGGTATCTTTCATCAAATCAATCAAGAACTTTTGTCTATCATTATTCAATTTGAGGTCGGCCTGGGTTAAAATACCATACAATTTTGCCAGTAATGGAACTTTGGCATTGTGGAAGATAGTAATTGTGCCTGGAGAGTTTTGAAGGGTTCTAAACAACGACATGTAATTTGGTAATCAACTGATGGATTTTTCACGACCCTTAAATTCCGGGGTCGCGCAGGAAATATATCCTTTTTAACATGTGTAGGTTTATGATATTTAAGGGCAAAGAGCCCATGTTATTGGAAGATTTGCTTACCAAACCGGCACATTCGATTATAAACCAGAGTTTTGATTCCAGATTACGTTTAGATATGAGAAACCCTGTGAATGGGGATGGGTTTGGTGTAGGTTACTACTCGTCAGCCAGTCAACCTTGTGTGTTTAAAGCCATTACACCTGCTTGGAATAATGTCAATTTGAATAATCTATCGCTGTGTACACAAAGTAAGATGGTTTTTGGACATGTCAGAGCTTCGACCCAGGGTGTTTTATCGGAGACAAACTGCCACCCATTTCTGTATGGGAAGATAATGTTTATGCACAATGGAGGGATTCTGGCATTTGATAGAATGAAAAAGAAGCTTGTGACTCATCTAGAGGATAGGTTTTTCCTTATTATTCAAGGATCCACCGATTCGGAGTGTTGTTTTGCATTGTATCTTGATACGTTGGCCAAAATGGGATATGACCCATCTGATGATAAGGTCACGTTTACTCACGAAATCCTTAGACAAGCCATGCTTAAGACTATAGAATTAATTAAAAATTGGCAAGTTGAACTTACAAGTGAACCATCATTACTCAATTTTGCTGTTACTGATGGAGAGTCGGCGGTTGTTAGTAGATATATAACCTCTAGAACTGATGAAGCCGCTTCATTACATTTTAGTACTGGTTCTAAATTCATTGAATATGAACCGGGACTTTTCAAAATGGAAAGACTTGATAGATCACAAGATGTTATATTTGTCGCTAGTGAGCCATTAACATTTGAAAGAAATGATTGGATGTGTGTACCAACAAATACTACTATAACCATAAGTAAAACCAATGCTGTTTTGATGCATCCAATTAATGACGAATTTTATGATGGTGGTGTTAATGAAAGATCTGAAACTTTGGCAATGAGTAAAGGATTAATTGGTGGTGTCCCAACAAGACATGAAGAAGAGAATATTAATAATTTAGTTCATGCTGCCGCTTAATTTGAAATTTATATTAAATACAGTCTATAGAGATTATGCGCATAAAACTCATTATCATTAGCATCTAAACATGATGTTTAACCTTTACTGGCTGCTCTAGTCAATTTAGTTTCTTCTTGTTCAATTTCAACCTCTTCTTCTTCTTCTTCAGAACTACTTGAAGTTTCATCACTAGATACATCCAATAAATCATTATGTTTTAAAATACCCTTTTCATCATATAACGGATTAAATTTCTTATAAGATTGACCATCATCATTAGGATCAACGTAATCTTCTCCTTCATCACCTATTTCATCATCTTCAGGTTCATCACTTGACATTTCTTCTTCACTTGAACTTTTTTCATCGACTGAATTCAGTACTTCTGTAGAAGCTGTATTAACTAATTCTTGTGACATATATTTTGAAAAATGATCTTCTTCTGCTTCTTCTTCATCTTCTTCTTCTATGCTTTCTTCATGTGATTCTTCATCTTCGTGTAATTCATTTTCATTGATATTATTATCGAATAAGAATCCACTTTTATATTCACCTTCGTCTTGTCCTTGCTCAAGTTCTTCTTCTTCTTCATCATCATCGTCTTCTTCTTCTTCTTCACCACCTCCTAAAATAGCGTTATATTTTTCTCTAGTATCATATAATACGTTACTAACATATTCTTCCCAAGCTTCTTCTGATACTTTTGTATCAATAATTTCACTTAATGAATTGGTTGGATACGATTGAACAAATTTAACAACTTCTTCAGCAATTAATGTTAAATGTCCCATATAACCTAATCTTAAACCATTATTTTCAACTTCAAAATCATTACATAAATTTTGACCATTAATGATTTTATTGGTTATATCTCCACGATCAAATAAATCAATTGCTAAATATTTATTAAATCCAATATCCATTGAACCATTTAAAACTTGTTGAACAATATCAAAAACGACATTATGTAAGAAATTATTCCAAGGGAATTTAAAAAACATGGAAACAATATTATTAATCATTTGAGTATCAAATAAAGCAATTTTCCATTCATCTCCAATTACTGGATTTGATCTAATTTTTTCTTCACTTAAATTAGCATTTTCATGAGGTTCTTCAATATCATTATCGTATTGATTGTGTAAAATGGAGTCTTCATTATCACTTCTTGAATTAAAAGAATCAATGGTATCATTAGCAAGATCATCTTCATCAAATTTAGATTTACCATCACCTTGTTCATCACCACCTTCATTAGAATTTTCTTCATCTTCTTCATTTTGTAATAAAATTACTTCATTATATTTAAAACTAATTGGATCATATTCTTTCATTTTATTTCTTAATTCATTTCTTTCTTTTACAATATCATAACCTTTATTATCATTTAAAAGTGCCATATTTGAACAATGTAATAATTCAGCAATTAATTCACAAATTTTAAATCTTTCGAATCCAAGTGGTTCAATATCTCCAAATGGAGTTTTTAAATTTTTTAATACAACTGTACTTGCAACTTTACTTAATAAAATTTTTGAGAATTCACCAATTTTATTACTGAAAACTTGTAATAAATAACCTAAATAAATTGGATCTCTACCAGTTGGTGGATGACTTTCTAATGTAATATATAATATTGGTAGCATATCATAATCAGAATTATTTTTTCTAATAATTTCAATAATAATACCAACTCCATTACTTAAAGCATAACCACCTTTAAGCATTATATCACATAATCTATCCATCATTTCATATGAAACTAATTGTCTAGTTAATTCATTTGGTCCAATGGTTGAATTATCAGTGGTTGAATTTGCAGAAATAGTAATTAAAGCTTTTAAAAGATCTGCTGCAGATGATTGTCTAACTAAAGCAATACTTTCGTCAGTCTTATTTTCATTATCATCCGGATCTAAAGCATTAATTAATAAAGGAATTAAATCTTGATTCTGTAAAAAATCAATAATTCCTGTAGAATTATCAGGTTTATCAGTTGAAATCAATTTAAGTAAAAAATCCATTAATGGAGGATTTGATAAATGATTAATAAATTTTTCAACTAATCTTGGTTGATTTTCTATTAAATATGTAATCATTTCATCGCACTTCATATCTAGTAAATGTTCCATTATTTTCATGAAATAAGTACTTAAACTTATTGATAATGGGGTTTTAGAGTCTAAAATCGACCAAAGTTCATTAAGGTTCTTAGTAGATTCCATTACTGTATCAGTTAAAGACCAAACATCGGCGCTAAGTATTTCGGTAGCAACCGTGGCATATCGAGATTGTTTTTCTTCTTCTGTTTCTTCTTCAATGTCATCTTCATTGGATTCGTCATCGGCGCTACTTAATCTAGAAGCCCAACTTTCATTATCGTCATCTTGAGATTCGTCTTTTTCATCGGAAGTTTCCTCTTTTGATTCGGCAGATTTTTCATCAGATGCTTCATCAGCTTTTTCATCTGATTCAGGAGATTCTGTAGTGTTCTCTGGAGACTTTTCTTTATCTTCAACACTCAATTTCTCCAATGCTTTGACCACATCTTCTTTTAAAACCCCTTCATTTATAACCAATTCAAATAACATCGAAAGAACATCATCTTCCCGGAGAAACTCCAACAACACTGAATTGTTGGAAAGAAGTTCTTGTAATAGATCATTTTCATCTAATAATTTAATTAAAACACTCTTTTGGGTGAGTGACTCGTCCTCTTCTTGATTAATATTAAAGTTTTCTAGTATGGTAGATATATTTGAAACGGATGAAAATCCATTACTGAACTTCCAAAAGGATCCCGACATGTTTTATGGGTCGGCGTGATTGAATTTAATACAAAAGTTGGAAAACAAAAAGACTGGGGGAAGGAATACAGGTATTTGTAATGCTGCCTTTAACGGTTTTAACAGGAGACTTGGTGGGGGGCTTTTCAAGTGCAAAGTCTATGGAAAGTAAAGGATGTTAGTTTCGAATAGTCTTGTTTCAATGCCGTTTCGAATATTTCACTTTCTATTCGCTGGATGTAATAAAACTTTTGACCTCAGCTTCTCCTTACCGTTGTTTTAAAGTCGCTTGAGATTCGTTGATGAACGTCGCGGCTTGAAAAAAATTTTTTTTTAGCTTTACGAATATGAATAGATTTGCATTAGGACTTAGAACCATGGCTACAGTGGCCAAAAGTTCGTCTGTGATTCCAAAAGAACACATAAATATGTTGAAATATGACTCGAATGGGTCCAACAGCTTGTATGCTGTATTAAGACTCCATAACATTCCATACTTAGTCACCAAAGGTGATAAAATAATATTACCTACCAAGATGAAGGGAGTTGAAGTAGGAGATCAACTTGACATTCAAAAAATCACCACTTTAGGGTCACCTAATTTCACATATAACAACGAAGAAGGGGTTCCAAAAGACTTATTTACTCTTAAGGCCAATGTGGTTGAGATTACTAGAGAACCATACTATGAAGTCTATAGAAAGAAGAAGAGATGTAGAAGACTTAAGACTTTCCCTGTAGAAAACTTCCAAACTGTTCTTATGATTGATGAACTCAAATTAAACTAATTAAGATATTATTGTACATAGATTAAATACATACTTTACACTGTTAACTATTGAGCGTTAATCATAGACCATTAATTTTTCATTACTTTTTTGGAATTGAACCGGATCATTTGGGCGATTTTGGTCTTGTTGAAGTCAAAGCTCTTGTCCTTGTCGAGGAACTTGTGTTTAAGTAATTGTTTTGCTGTTGGTCTTTTCTCGGGGTCAATAGTGAAACATTGATTAATGAAATCTTTAGCGTTATCACTAATATTTTCCGGAATTGGTGGAGCTAATTTGGTTTTACCAATCTTATAGATGGCACTAATCACCGCTTCATTTGACCATGGTCTCTTTCCTGCAAACATCTCTAAAACTACACATCCTAAAGACCAAATATCAATTTTAGCACTATAACCTTGTTTTTTATCTTCAACAATACTATCAATAACTTCAGGTGCCATCCAGAATACTGTTCCTTGCATAGACATCTCGGCATTATTGACATAAATATCTTTGGATCGCTTGGAGATACCAAAATCTGATATTTTACAAGTACCGTCAATATCTAATAAAAGATTATCTGCTTTTAAATCACGATGCAAAATCCCATTAGAATGTAAATACTCTAACCCTAATAACACCTGGTTGGTAATGTACTTAACTAATGGTTCTTCAAACGCACCATAGCTCTTCATACATGATGAAATTGAACCACCTCCAACATACTCTAAAAACAAACTATATGTACTATCTTTTTGTTCAAATCCAAGATATTGAACAATATTCATATGGTCAAGATCCTTCATGGTTTCAACTTCTTTATGTAGAGCATCTAGTCCTTCATCAGTTTTAGTTCTGACTTTACCAGAATAAGACTTTGGCACCACCACTTGTTTTACAGCTATCATTTCACCAGTGGTAACGTTTAAAGCAACATAAACAGAACCAAATGATCCTCTTCCAATCAACTCCCCTTTGATCCATGCAAATTCTTCATATTGTCCATTTTCATTGTTTCTAAGCTTACTGACAAACCCTTTTTCAATTTCCTTTGATGTCACTTCAACGACTTTTTGACCCCACATCTTGGTGTTGGTTCTTCTCAAGCTACCAAAGTTGGGCTCAGGAAGTGGATGTGATCTATCTAAAGTCCGTCTTCTACGAGCTTCGTTAGCAACAATTCTAATGGTCTTCATTTTCCTACGTAATTTAGGAGCTTGAGATTCCCCATATATTATTTCATCACCAGTTTCTGCTGATGGGTTAATTGGAGATATATTAGCATTTGAAAATGTTCTTGAAATACTAGGAGCTCTAGTTGATATATTAGACTCAACTTTAGTTATTTCATGAGTAGGATTGGTAGGTGATACAGGTGAATCATCAATGATTGGTTTATCTAAATTGGTATTAGGGAAATACCTTTCAAGGTTATTATAAAGTTCTTCAACTGGTGGTCTTACAACCATAGCGCCTTGATTTGGAATGTCTTGACTAGAAGAATCTGAAGGAGAGGCAGTCTCTGATTCTTTCTTTTTAAGAGGTTTTACAAAGAAATCTTCATCGTCACTATTATTAGCTGGTGCAGGTTTACCTTTATTTAAAGGTTTTACAAAGAAATCGTCTTCTGAATCGCTATTAAATTCAACACTTGGTGCTTCCTTAAACACTATATTGTTTTCTTTAAAAGCATCTTGTGTTTGGGTGATAGTTTCCAACTTCTTCTTCAGTGATACTGAGCTAGTTGTCAGGAAACTAGAGCTTTTTGAAGACCCTCTTCTTAATAAAGATTCGGTTCTTTTAATCGAACCTGTGAAACTATATTTTTTATTTAAAGGTGGTGGAGGTGCAGCTCTCTTAGCAACAATATCAGGTTTTTCTACTTCATCTTTAAATGGATTTAAAGTAGTTGAAGTAATAGGTGAATTTACAGTATCTACAGAAGATGAATAAATGTTGGGTATAAGCTTAGGAGCTTTACTTTCAAAGGGAGATTTTCTTCTTTTATCAAAATCAATTTCTCTACCTTCATTTCTTAATACTCTAAAGGTATTCAAATTATTAGAAGGTTCGGCAGATAATTTAGACTCTGATTTTGGTGATGGTGGTGATAAAGATAATTTGTTTGGGGTGCTAGTATTAATTTGAAGTGAAGGTACTTTGGGTTTTTCACCTTTTGCTTTAGGCAATGATAATTTGAATGGGAAATCATTGGCCACCTTCTCATTTGAAGGAATATAAGGAGGTTGAGATGCTGATTCATTGATTTTCACAAGTTTTTCGGTAGCATTTTCTTTAAAATTCAAATAATCTACTTTATCATTATTAGAACTTTGTAAAAGATACTGTGGAGTAGCTGGGTATACACCTTGAGTATTATTCTCACTAGTGACCTCAAAACTTTTAGAATCTGAAGAAGTAGTAGAATAAGTATTTGTCTCGGAATTTGAAGCAAGTTCTTGACGAATCATGATTCTACATAAGGGAATTTCAAGGGCTTTTGATAACAAGTCATCTGGCAATGCTTCACCTTCTGTAGAGCTTAAATCAGTTAAATGATAACTAATAAATCCAATATTAACAATTTCTGCTTCTTTTAATATTAAAGACTTTACTTCATTCAAATTATCTGCTTGAGCTCTATCAAATGACACTTGAGTGAAATTTTTATTATCTTTAGTAATAAGAATCAGAATCTTATCCAAATCAGAATTACTAGTTGGTAAATATTTCTCTTCGAATGGTAAACTCTCTCTATTTGTATTGAACAGTTTAACACTTTGATCAACACTAAGCATACTAGCTTGTGGTGTTACTGATCTTTGAAGATTATTGTCCATATTTATGTACTGTGGTTCGGAATATGATGATGATGATACTCCACTGAAATATTTGGAAGTGAACGATTCTGTTGGAACTGGACTTACAGGAGAGGATTCATATTTACTATTTCTATTATTTTTACTCATTTGCACCTGTTTAACGATCCCTGCAGCTTTTTCACCACCATATTTACGAATGGTGTTGAAAATTCCACTTTTTCTATTACCTGGAGCCGTTGTCAAATCCTCTGGACTTAAACTCATACCAGAATAATAAGATTTTACTCTCGTTTCTGATTTAGTACCAGAAACAGATCTAGCACTAGTAGGTTCATCTCCTCCAGAATTATGTCTTAGATGCTTTCTGAAGAGTTTATTGGAAGACCCTTGATCTTTGGTCTTAAAACTTGTGGGGTCTATATAAGAGAATGGCCTTTGTTGTTTAGAACCAGAGGAATTCAGCGAACTTGTAGAAGTATTTGAGTTTGTGGGTCTGTGACGAGTAAACACTGGATTTGACTTCCGGTTTTCAATCTTGGAGCTACCAGTTGAACCTGTAGGAGAAGTAACAGCTTCAATTTTGTCAAATTCAGTTATTGTAAGGTCTTCTCCACCTTTTTCCACCACATCACCTCTTAACAACTCTATAAACCGTTCAATACGGTTCAATTCATCATCAAGTTTTAAAAACCGACTCAATTGCTTCCAAGTAATGGAATCGATGTCGTAATTACAAAGTTCAAGAAATCTGTTCCCCGATATTTCGTTTCTACGAAAGGTTTCCTTCCACGAATTGTTGAATCTATGATGTTCCAACCATCTGGTGACATTCTGAATGTTCCACTTGTTGGAAGTGTTGCCCAAATTCATCTTGGATTGAGTAGACATGGCGTATCTTACGAACCTCTTGTCCTTACTTATAGCTGAAGATGGAGTCAAGGTAGAAGAGCTAGAGGCATTCGAGCCTGTGGATGATTCAGATCCGTTTCTGATATGAAACTTGGTCTTTATAGGAGCAGAATATTCGGATACACTGATACGTTCGTTGTTCCCACTGGTCTTACGTCTATGGGTATAGGAATCAGAATAGGCAGTCTGGGTCTCATAAGCATCTTCAAAGGCATATTTTTCCCGGTGTTTGGGACTTGTGTCTTCTTCTTTGACATTTGACAAGCCGTGGGGGTTCTCGAAGCCTAGGAAGTCAAAGTTATCGTTTCTTAAGGAGGGATCGAAGTTGGTATCAAACACCGAATTTCTATTTTTAGCATACATGAGGCCATCTGAAAAATGTCTGCCCGCTTCCAATTCTTCTTTTGTATTTTGAAATGACAGTTCAGCGTCATAATACGAGCTGGCATCACTGGCCGACCGTTTTCCTTGTGTTGGAGGGCCCCATTCGTTGGGATTAAGAGACATATGTGAAAAGTAATAGGGCGCGCAGTAGTGAAAATTTCCTGATATAGATGAGCTCACAGATGAATGTTGATGTTTCGGCGTTAATTGACGAGCTTCATGATGTGTACTTTAAGAGGGATATAGATTCCAGCTTGCTTATACGACATGTGAAACAAGCGCTAGAAAAGGTTTGCTCGTTATTGAGATATCGCGACTGTTTATGCACCTCCATTCATGTCAAGGGTATCTTTTCCAAGTACATTCAAGAGGAGTTACAAGTCAATTTCTACCATTCCCAGGAGTTTGATACGTTTCTGACGTTCCAAAGTTCCAATATCCTTGATATAATTCGTCAAACTCCCGGAACACCTGTTCAAGACCACTTTAAAGATCATATAACGCGGTTATTGGAGCTTAAATCAGTGATAACAGAGCCTGAACGGGGTTTAATCGTTGATAATTTGGTTCATTTGCTTCAATTCTATCTGAGTATTGTTGACCAATCACGAGTCCGCTTCAAGAACTACCTTAATAGATGCTTTAACAGTGAACTTCGCCAGTTATCCAACCTTCAGCTAACTCTTGAAGAATCTGGTATTCTTCTTTCCGAGACGCAGATTGCTGATATAGCAGGCGTATTGGAGAAAAGTTTTGATCCTTCTAGTCCAATGGTTCCTCTTTCGCCAGAAATGACGGAGAATGGGTCGTATCAAGGGCTACAGGTTCAACTGGGGTTCCAATGTACCGATACCAACTTTGAACACTTGTTCTATCTCTTTCTCCAAATTTCTACTCATTTTATGACTGCCAGTCCTGTAGATCAGGACTTTGGTCAAATAATATCCGCTATGTTATCTGTATATATGAATCATTATAGTGTACAATGGTTCGAGATCGCTGAGTTTAATGCTTTGGAACTGAAAATCGGTAAGATCATTGATTTCTTTATAAACCAGCAAGGTATACCTTCAGCAAGAAAGCTTTCAATTGAAAGATATTGTAAGAAAACCATTGAAAACTTTGATTTTTATCCGGAAGTTTCTGCCTCTGATTTGGGGTTTTCAACTGAGATGAAGTTCCCAATAGAAGTAACCACCTCTAAAGTTACAATTGATCCTCTGCTCACTATGGATGAATATTCGGATCCTTTTGAGAAGAGTACGCTTTCATTGTCTGATCAAGCAGAGCTTTTAAATAACATTCAACGGTTCTTACCTCAATTGAATGATTTTGATTTCAGTTTTGATAATTTGTTTCTACTTGCGCTTAAGTATTTTATGAAATTGATTACTGATATTGATAAAATTGACATTATTCTGCAAGAAGATATCAAGTATCTTAATAACTTGATTGAACTTGTGAATAAATTAGTAGACTTTGAAAACGAAGAAACAAATTCCAATGGCGAAGAGATATATCACACTGCTCAGCAGCTTTTTGTTCTTCATCAATATTTATCCTTTGAATACCTCGATTCTTATGGGCCTGCAACGCTTTTAATGAGATATTGTGTCAATAAAACCAAAAAGGAATTCGATACTTCTAAGCGTATATTAAGACATTGGAACCGCCAAACTCTAAAAATGAGCCATTTGAATTATTTATTAGCCAGTTCTTGGTTTCCTTTTGCTTCAAAGAATGCTATGTCTTCTGTTTTCAAAGTATGGAGGAAGTCCTGGAAATTCCACGATAAGATTTATAAGGGTTCTGGTACTTATTATAATAAAGTTCAAGCTAACATTATTTTGTCCAAGTGGTTGTTAAAATCTCAGAATTCTGTAAAGTTGAATGATAAGGCCAACTTATTTATCTTAAAAAAATTATGGAAAGTTTGGAGAGCAAATATCGATAAAAAGTCCTCTGATTATATTAGAGCTATAGATTACGAGAAGACTAATCTTCAAAAAGAAGTTATTACTCTATGGCAATCTAAAAACTACAATGTTCAACAGATTTCAAGCCAAGCAGACTCGTTTCTTTCGGATAATTTTGCCAGAACAGATAAAATCATTATGCAATTTGTATTGAATCAATGGTATAAAAAACTTAATGAAACATCAGATGAATTTGCTTCTGTATCAACTAAGTTCAAACAGCTAACTATTAGAGAAAATGACTTTTTATACCGTCGTTATTTTCAAAAATGGCTAGAATCGTATAAATCTTTGAACAAAGTCAACGAAATAGCAAGGTCTAAAGATAGATTACTAGTAAACTTTTTCTTCAAGAAATGGGCACATGTGTTCGAATTGAAAAGAGCTTCAGATTCGTTGCAATTGCAACGGGAAAATGATATAAAGCTTAGGATTTTTAAACATTGGCAAAGAATTGCTGAATTACACTCCATTTCTTCTGATTTTGAAGCCAGTAATGTCTTATCAAGGTCATGGAATATTTGGAAGCTTAAAACCAATTCAAATATTTTTAAAACGAAGCCGTTAAAATTCTTGGGTCCTACAAAAGACATATATGTGGCGCATTCACAATTGGATGTATATTTTAAAAAATGGTACTTTAACCTTAAGGCTAAACAATTAACCATCAAAAGAAATAGGAACCTAGCCCAAATCTTCTTTAGTAGATGGAAAAAGTCATTCGTTAATAGAAATCAACTTATTACATTATCTGACAATTTCCAACTTGTTTCGGTAAAAAGACTGTATTTCAACGCTTGGGATAGTAGTCTTAAGTTTCAAAACGAACTAAAGCCCGTTGCTGATGCCATGTTCATGAAAAAGTATTGGGGAATAATGCACAACAAAATCCATTTTTATAAATCCATTAGTACCGTGCAAAAAAACTTTAAATTCTCTGATTCCAGGATAACTTTAGAAGCTGCTTTCAAGTTATGGAAACAGAATCGAGAGATTAAGTTTCAAAGAGTAGCTGATCTTAAAATCAAGATGATTCAAGAGCGAATGGCTATCCCAAACACAAAGCGGGTGTTTTTGCGGTATTGGAATAAAAAAAATAAAGAGCTACAAGCAAGAACCAAGTTCTTGGATTCAAGATACAAGACTTTTGGAACCAACACGAAGCTTCAAAGTAAATATTTCAACCAGTGGATCATTCAAACTAATTCGAAAATTAAGCTTAATCTGTTGGGATTTGAGTTTGCTCGCAAACTTTTACACAAGAAGTATATGGTTATTTGGTACGACCAATACCTTAATAAAAGCTTGTATTTAAGAGAGATTAGTCAAGAATTAGTTGACCAAAAGGATCTTAATAAGGCTAGTCAAATCCTTAGTGAATGGTACATGAAATATATTCGAATTATGACCAGAAATGAACAGAGTTGCAATCTTTTCATTAAGAGATGGGAATCAAGTAGAGTTAAATCCATATTTAATCTTTGGTTATATAAGCTAAGAGACCGAAAGAAGTCTATTGATGTAGATAAGACAGCTACAAATGTATTTTTTGATACTTCAGCCGAATCGTTTCTTAACGAATCACCACTTGCAATGAGACAAAGAAGCAAGTCCCGGTCTGCTTCACCATCTAAAGCTAATGAAAGTTATCTTAGCTCACCAATAAAGAACCAAACCATGGTACCAAATACTCCTCACGTAGGTGGTGGTGGTAGTCCTACAAGAATACAAACGAGTATTCGAATGAAAAATGAAAAAATCAGAGCTTTAAGAGAACATTATGGTAAAGCAAGAGATTCTAGTACTAGATCTAGTGTAACCATGCCATCTATTAAACCTTACTCTGTATTTAATAATACTTCAAATACAAGGTTGAGTCCACCTAAAAGACCTAATTTCTTTGTAGCACCACACGAAAATATGAGTCCACCAAAATCTGAATCGAGTCCTATTAAGGATTCTGAGAAAACTGAAGTTCATAGTCCATCTCCTAAAGATCGTTCACCGCTTCCAATTGCTGATTATAGCCATAAGGGTGATAACGAGAATGAAGAAACTAGTGATTCTGACGATGACGATTTACCCATTTTGTCGTTTAAATTAGAAACTTCACAAGATGATATAGAAAATGCTAAACGTTTGAGACGGATCGCACCTATAGTCATCCCTTCTGATGATAATGTAGAACCAAGAATATCGCCTATTCATACTCTTAGACAAAGAAATAGTATGACTGGTTAGTTTAAATTTATGTAATTTTATATACGAACTTAATACGTTTAACACTTTTCTGAATTTATTTAAGATAATTACTCTAAATTAGTCGTTGATGTATGTTTGATTTCAATCTGAAGAGTTCAATTGAAAATGATTTATTAATCTATATAATGAATAAAAATTAATGATTGATAGTTTCCTTCGAACGTTCATAAACGTTCAAGAATTTTGTTTGGAAAATGAATGACCGGAAGAGTTTCTTGATTTCAGTCAAATCTTTGGTAGTATAAGCATTCCGTATCAAATCCCTTAAGTAAAAAGCAAAAGCTTTTGGTTTGGAATATTTCAGGATAAATGACAATATGTCAATCACACTTATTCCTTGGTATTTTCTAACTATATGTTTAGTATTCCATTCTGCTTTTGATATTTCTTCTGCTGTTATCAAGATATCAATTTGGTCCCAAATAAGCTTAAGCCCTTCAGCATCTTCAGTTTTGTCGTATATAATCAGATCATTATGTAATTCATTAAATCTAGTTATACCATTCATACAAGCAGCCACATCCATATGAATAAAAACCTTTTCGGGTGAATTCTTGACTAATTCATTTGCCAATGAGATCGCTTCACCGCCTGGATAATTAAAACTAGAAACATAGCCCTTGAAGAGTGATAATGCAGCAAACGCCAATGTTGTAATGATTACAACAAAAACTACAAACTTTCTGATCAAGTTCGAAGATTGTGCTACTAATTGAGAAAGACCATTAGCTGATACTAAAGTTAAAGTTGGAACAGTATAAATGATAAATCTCCATTCTTTATGAGGTTGTAAAGACATCACAAGAACGTATAAAAAGGAAGATACCAATAAGATTTTTAATGAGTAGTTTGAAGGTCTTGGGATATCTTTCTTTGATTTTGAATCATCTGTTGGATCAGTTAAAACCCCTTTGAAAATCAAATATATTATCAAAGGAGAACCAAAAAGTTGGGGAAGATAGGTGTCGAAATAAGCCATAAATGGGTCAACTCCCCAATTAGCTGATTTCCCTTCAAATACGTTGTATATAGCAGACATCAATTCTGGGATAACCACTTGTCTCCAGAAATAAGAATCAATTATTATTGAAGAAATTGCACCAAGAAGAGTCCCGCCAACTAATGCAATAAAATTAATAAGAAATAACGATTTCCCCAAAAATAGACATTGTACAAGAGCAGTTATCACAGCAAAAACCCCAACTTCCAATCTAAAGACAATACCAGTAAAAGCTAACCACGAAAATGCTCTTGGATCACCTTGAATTACCAAACCTAAACCATAATTAAAGAAGGGAAGAGCTAAAAAATTAGGTAATGTTCTGGATGCATAGTATAAGAAATGGAAACCTGAAAGAAGTAAGAACAAGAAACAAGGTTCTAAAATCGATTTTCTTTTCTGGATTCTGGATCGGAAATCAACTCTACTCAATGTACGAGCCAATTTAATGATACTTATACCATTAACAAGACCCAATATAAGACGTACAAGGATTTGAAGTCGAGTTTGATCACCTTTAAGTAAATCTACACCCAAAGCTTTGGATATGTAAATTATAGGAGTGACAATTATGGAGATTAAAATGCTTCCAATGAAAGTTCTTGGGACCACTCCAGGAAATGTTATATGATCATATTTTTCTAAATCCTTGAAACCATAATTTAATATATCGTGGATTGCTTGCATATTAAATGACTCCTCCACCTTTGTATAAGGAGATATTAAGAGATGGAATACAATGACCCCCAAGAGAATAACTCTTAGGAAGTTTGTTACAATGGACACCATTAATAAATTTTTCGCGTATGACTTTTTCAAGAACAGTAAATTACGGAGATGAGATGGTTTCACAGATCAATTAAGTCTCTTAAATACTTAAGAATCACCATATTTGGTTATTTGTATTATAAATAGATAAGTGTTATTTTTTTTTTAATTTTAAACCCAATTAATTATTAATTTTGTTATATTTGTCAAATATATAATTCTCGTAAACTAGACATTACACGCTTAATAGTATATAAAAATTTAAATTAATGTTATTATATAATAGAGGAAGCATAGTAATATTTCGAAATAAGAGAACATAATGCATGATGATGCATGAAACTTGGGTTAAGGTCTTCGACTGCATGCTATCCTAATGCATGACCATTGCAAATCAATGATTTTCAGCATGGAAGCCTTATGCGTCTACAACGATTTGCGCTGCACATATCCTAAAATGGAAGTTTGATCGCTCTCATTTTTTTGCAGCCATTTTTTTATCATTTTATAATCATTTTTTGAAATAAATTTACTCAAAATCTTCCCTGAAATACCTCCCTCAATATTAAAAGCACATGACGGGCATATAAAAAAAGGAACCGACTATAAAAGGAGCCAAATACCCTGAGAAAATTTTTACAATTTTTTATACTCTTCTTTCTGACTGGTAAAAAAAAATTTTAAGCCACAAACAAAGAAGATTTCCTTAACCTTATAAATTTATAATAAGATTAAGAAAGCATTAGGATGCAATTTAAGCAAAGACAAGTTGGAGATTTACCATTCGGTAAATATCCTAAAATCGATTGTGTCAACTTTGATTACAAAGACACCAATCCAATCATCAGACCAATTACTTCTATCAAGAAGCATTTAACTATTCACCATTTAAGATATACCTTTGACCGTACACCTGAATGGGAAGTTAAATTTATCTGCTACAAATATGATGTTGATGTTGAAACTTTAAAAAAGGAACCTAAACTTATTAGGTTATTGAACTTTTTAAAGAGAACTTCGGGTAAATTAACCGGTAAGCATCTGAGAAAGAACTTCAAGCTCCTCTTAGATTTAAATAGTTCTGAAGCTAACTCCTTATGTTTGTTTGAAGCTGCTACTCAACAAGCCTTGGGACCTACTACTACTAACCCTCTTACTACTACTTACCTTTCTAATAATATTTTCAACTCTTACAATTCTACTACAAGAGTAACTATTGGTACTACTACTAATGCTGATTATGAAACTTACAGAAAATTAGATGACGGTTTCTTTGATGAAAATTATCCTGATACATACTTTGCTTTTAGCGAGGAATGTAACCATGAGCATGCTTCTACTAAACGTGAGGTATTTACTAATCCCAAGGCAAGGATGAGTGTATTCTCACACATCCATGGAACTGCCTTTGGTGCTATTAGTTCTTGGGATGGGAGCGATCAATTTAATGACGCCATCTCTTATAACTCAAGCGATATCAGAAGTGATATTTTTGAAGAACTCCGTGAATTTCCACGTATGCATCATTTGGTTGGACCTCCAAAAAACCAAGAAACTATTTTACCAATCACCGAATTGGAGGAGGTTCAAACAAATGTTAGAGTCATGTCTCGTGACTCAAGTGTACTTGAGTTCGAAGAAATGCTCCGTCAAATTCCAGGAATGGAAAATATCCTTGGACCAAGTCCAAAGAAGGAATCACCAGAGTCAATGGTCTCAGAAATCGTCGAACCAACGATCGAACCAGTCGTCGAAACATCTGTTGCACCACACTCAGTACCATCAGTGGTACAACCCTTAGAAGAAGTAATCGAACCAATCGAGGAATCGATCATGGAACAAGTTTTGGAACCAATCATGGAACCAGTTGAAGAGTCTGAAATGATCTCGGCTGTGGAAAGTGATTGTCTACAAGATGAAGTCACTGATTCAGACCTTGATAAAGTTTCAGATACTGACAAAAACGAGAAACATACAGATGTAGAACCAATGGAAATTTGTTCTCCAAGTATGGAACAAACCATGGTATCAACCATGATACCTGTTGTGGCCCCAATGATGGTACCTGTGGTTTCACCAGTGCTTGGTCCTATTATGGTCCAAACAATGGCACCCGTTATGATCCCTTCAACATGTCCTGTAAGGGGTCCTATTATTGAACCATTAATGGTATCAAATGTGGTACCAGTCACTTGGCTGGCTGGAAGACCATTAATGGCACCAGTTCATCCAATAGTAATTGACCCATCAATGCTCATGGGCCCTTTTAGATTTCCATACTCTGAACCAAGTATGGAACCAAGTATGGAACCAAGTATGGAACCAAGTATGGAACCAAGTATGGAACCAACCTTAGAATCAATCCTTGAACCAACCAAGGAATCGATCATGGAACAAGTTTTGAAACCAATCATGGAACCAGTTGAAGAGTCTGAAATGATCTCGGCTGTGGAAAGTGATTGTCTACAAGATGAAGTTCCTGATTTAGAACCTGATTTGGTTTCGGATGATGAAAATATGGTATCTGAAGAAGAAAAATTACTTGAACCATTAGATTCTCAAATTGATATTAAGCTTAACAATATTGAAAATTTACAGGCTTCAAGTAAACCGATTGTTGAAATCAAACCCAAAATATCTCTCTTCAGTTCTATTAAACCATATTCAGAATCAGTTTCCAAGAGTTACCAATTAAATGCCAATTTATATTCTCCTCTTGATTATAAATTTGCAACTATTGATGAAAGGAGAGTCCCAATTAGAGAACCAGCCCCATCAAGAAAGGTAAACTTCGGTAAAACTGAGCTTATTAATGTAGAAGTTGGAGAGTCGGAGCTTCCAACAAAGAATGCTCCTACTTTTCCAAAGATCTTGAAAGATAACAAAATCAAACAAGATCCTCACAAGTTAGCATTAGATAATGCTAGAAAAAACCAATTGCCCTACGAAGGCGAAGGAATTACTATGGACGATATTAATGATACATTCCTTTTTAATTATTCAAAGACGAATAAATTATTCGTTAAGAGTAATGAAGAAAATATTCGTCTTTTAGAGTCAGAATTTGGTAATTGTAAAGATCCTTTTAAGAATGCTAGAGCTGAAAGAATCTTTATGGAGAAAACCTCTAAATTCAAAAGATGGCAAACCAAAGAAGAACGGGATGGTATATATGATAAAAATAATGGACCTGCTTTTATTTACTCAGGATTTAAAAGTCTTAGAGCTGCAAAGCATAAGAATGAATCCTTGGAAGATTTTATCAAATTCCAAAATGCATATTTAGCAAATAAGAACAAGGCTCCAACTTATGTTCCACCTAGGCCAGCCACTCCAATTCCTGACTTTCCCGAGGAATTACAATCAGCAGACTCTACCTTATTGAGATACTTGGAGATTGATGTAGATACACCTCAAACTCCAAAAGTTATCAAAAAGAAGAAAAGAGTAAGATTTGCTGACGACTTATTTGATTCTCCAGTAAAACTGGATTACACTGCATCTTCATCTCCTTGTAAATCAGGACATTACAATCCTATTTATGAAAAGATGGAGGAGGTTTATCCTATTGATGAACCACTTTCCCCAGCAGATCAATTAGCTCAAACCCCACCTAAGCCATATGCACCATTTGGTTCTGGCCCCCGTTTGAGTGATCTCTTACTGGAAGCAGAATTCTTGTGTTAGAAATTCGTAAAGCTTTCATCTTATCTCTTATAAAATATAAAAGCAAAAAAAAATCAAAAAACCAAAAAAACCTAAAAAAAAAAGTAAAGTCCTCTCACTATTTGTAGATCTCCCCCATGTTTTAGTTTATGAGACTACATTTAGAAACCCCCCTTAGAAAATAAAAAACCTAAAAAAAAAGGTAAAGTCCTCTCACTATTTGTAGATCTCCCCCATGTTTTAGTTTATGAGACTACATTTAGAAACCCCCCTTAGAAAATAAAAAACCTAAAAAAAAAGGTAAAGTCCTCTCACTATTTGTAGATCTCCCCCATGTTTTAGTTTATGAGACTACATTTAGAAACCCCCCTTAGAAAATAAAAAACCTAAAAAAAAAGGTAAAGTCCTCTCACTATTTGTAGATCTCCCCCATGTTTTAGTTTATGAGACTACATTTAGAAACCCCCCTTAGAAAATAAAAAATCACCAAAAAAAAAAGAAAACTCCATTTTTTGCAACTGAGACAGATGGTAACATCAGTCGTGATGAATTAAGGTATAAGAAAAATCTTGAGTAGCTCACGTACTCAAAGAAAGATTTGTTCACCAGGATAATAAGATACACGTCAGATAGAATAATTTTCTTAAATCAGCATTAGAGGCATCTGGATATTGAAAGATGTTAACCAAGTAGTAAATAATTGAATCTCGAATAAGACACTTCAAAGGGTAGTAGCTTTAAAGCATTCGAGTACCAAATATTAATAGAGAATTTGAAGAGTAGTAGCTTCAAATTTTCGAAATCAAGTTCAAAGGACTTAAAGCTTGTCAGCTTTTGGTTCTAAGACAAATAATAGATGCTAGCAGATAAATATAAAATACTTAAAGAGTAGCAGCTTTAAGTATCCAACCATATATTTTAATGCCAGTTGAAATAAAAGCTATAGCAACCTAAAGGTATTACCTTTAGGTCAAAGACGATAATACGTCCTAGGTAGTAAGAGACAATGAAATTTAAAGAGTAGCAGCTTTAATTTTCAACAAACAATACTTCCTAGGTAATAAGTAATAGAGGAATTTAAAGAATGGCAACTTTAAATCTCCCAAATATAATATATCTAGGTTAAAGACTATAGCAACCCTAAAAGGGTATCCACCCCCAGGGACACATAAGAAAACCTTAGATAAAAATGCTAAAGACCTTAAAGAGTTCACACTCTATGGTCACCTTAGAAGACGCTAGGTAAAACGGCTAAGAAGACTTAAAAAGGGTTCTTACCCAAGTCTATAGATTTGTAAAGATGCTAGGTGAAAAAGGCTGTTAGACCTAAGGCATTAGCCCAAAGGTCGGGGATGATAGAGTATAGTAGATTTAAAGATGCCCAGAATCATGATATGGGGTTCTGTATACATAAAGCGCTTGGTGAAGGTTCTTACTTTCACCCTTATATACTAAAGCGTAGCATCTATATATAAATATATAAAAAAAAAAAACCACTCTCTATGCGTCTCTGAATCAATTTTTTAGCCATTTCGCAACCTTGAAAAAAAAATTACTACAAATCTTTACAATGGATGATATTCCAGACTTAGTAGAGACCCTTCCCGAGGACATATCACATCTCCAAGTGAACAATATTGATTATGATATCACAGAGTCCACAGTGCCAACAATGGCTCCATCAAAAACCGACAGGAAAGTTCCTATCACTATAATTACTGGCTATTTAGGGTCTGGAAAATCGACTTTACTAAAGAAAATCGGTGAAAAATCCAATAAAAAGTTGGCTATTATTCTTAACGAGTTCGGAGACTCTGCTGCTATCGAAAAATCTGTCACTATTCAAGACTCACAGCAAAATGAGTCCGTTCAAGAATGGTTAGACTTGGGTAATGGTTGTCTCTGTTGTACAGTTAAAGACAATGGAGTGGTTGCAATTGAAAATTTGATTGAAAACTCAAAAGACAAAATCGATTATATTTTGTTGGAAACAACAGGAATTGCAGACCCGGCTCCAATAGCGAAGATGTTCTGGCTAGATGAAGGACTTGGATCCAATGTATATATAGATGGTGTAGTAACAGTATTAGACTCTGAGCATATAGTAACTTGTTTAGAAGACGTAGGCGGCCATTGGCATAAAGAGAATAACCATTTGAAGCTGCTGCAAATGGATAGTGAAGAAATCACTGAAAAAGAATTAGAGGCCGAAAGAAAGCAATTACAGGAAGGTATTACTACTGCACATCTTCAAATAGCTCTTGCGGACACAATTTTACTTAACAAGATGGATCTTTTGGATAAAGACCCTTCTACAAAAGAGAAGAAGTTGCAAGAAATAGAGGAAAAAGTAAGGTCAATTAACAGTACTTCACCAATTCATGGTACCTCTTTTGGTGACATTGATCTTGATAAAATTCTCGATCTTCATGCTTTTGAGTCTAATGTTGATAAGTTGAAGAGCTCTTTAAGTGTTAAGACTGCTAGTTCGTTCCACGACAACAGAATTGCTACTGTAAGTATATCGTTCCCATTTCTCAAATCTGAAGAAGATTTCTCTAAGATTGAGTCTTTTATTCAGATGATACTTTGGGAAGATTCTCTTAATGGGAATGCCATTGAAATACATAGATTGAAGGGTGTTTTTGTATATAGACCAGACGATAATACAGAGCCAGATGTTAGAGTAGTCCAAGGTGTTAGAGAGACTTATGAAATAATTCCTGGGGGAACTCTTACTGAGGGTATAGAAGAAAATAAGATTGTATTTATCGGAAAGAATTTGGTGGAGGAGGATCTCAAGAAGGAGCTTTCTAAGTATGTTGATGTATAGTATATATAGGATATAATAGGATAATAGTACAAATCAGGTAGAACTCTTGAAACTGAGTTTTTACAGCCAAAGCGCTATACCCTTCGTGCTAGCGCATTACGGTCACCGTTCTACCACCACCGCCAGTCCCCGCGTCCGCGGCCCCATCTTTCTTGTTCGCGTGAAAAATTTTTCAACCATGGCAGATTCAACTGATTCTACCTCCAATAGTAAGCCCCCAAAGAAGTCTTGGAGCAACCCAGCTTTAAGAGCAATGGGTATCTCCAAGATCTCTTTACCCTCAAGAAACTGGATGATTTTTTGGTCTGTTCTCGCCAGTGCAGGTGGATGTTACGCTTATGATCGTTATCAGGTCAAGCAAATCAGAAAAAAATACATGGAAAAGGTTCAAGAACTTGGAAAAGAACCCTACGATGCTTCAAGATTACCCAGAAAGTTGACTGTGTACGTTGCTCCACCTCCAAATGACTTTCTCGATGTTTCCATGAAATATTTCAAGCAGTATATCAAACCGATCTTGAATTCAGCAGCCATTGACTTTGATATCAAGGTGGCTAACAAACAAGGTGATATACGTTCATCTGTAAGTGAAAGTATAAGACAATTAAGAAGAGAAAAGCTTGCTAAACCAGAAATAACCGAGGACCAACTGTCTTCATGGAAAAGTGTAGTTACCGGCACCATCTCAGCTTTGAAAGCACCTTTTGTTAAGAAAGATATCGAAGAAGATGTGTTTAAGAGTTATCACGATTTGTATGAACCTAAAGATGTGTTAGGTTTCTATAAACTCAAGGAACCATTGAAACCTGTACGAGACGATGCTACTTCCCCAGATGCACCTGGAGGAATTGTCTGTATTGGTAGAGGATCATATAAAGAGTACATCCAAGGAGTTCATGAAGGGCTTTTAGGTCCTTTAGATCCTCCTAAGGATGAAATAAAGTCTACTTTGGTAGCCGACAAAGAAGACACTGGTACTCCATTGGTTGAAAGCTCTTTGGCTGCAAATTCGCTGGCTGCAAATTCACTGGCTGCAAATTCTGTGGAAATTCTGGCTCCGAAAGAGGAATCTTCAGAGGAAACTGAAGACGATGAGCCTAAAGCTCCTAAACCCTTCATTAAGCCTGAAAATTACACCCACGCCAAGTTTGCACCTGAATTTGCTGAAGACGGAATAGTCAAGGACAAAGATGGAGTTCCTGTATTATTTGAACAAGCCATTTATGTTTTTGCCATACCTAACGTATTAGGATTCGTAAATATTCCTCGTAAAATTTATAACTTCTTTACTAGACGGAAAGTGGCTGAAGAGTTCAGTGAAATGACTATGCATATAATAAATAATAAAACCAGACCTTTTGAGTATAAAGATCAGTATCTTGCTAAAGAAGAAGAGCTTTTATGGCCTTCAAAATGGGTTCAAAAAGGAAAAGAAAAGAATAGTGAATGGGTGCAAGAATTAGTTGTAGATGAAAAAGTTACTAAGAAGTTGAAGGTAATTGAAGAGGTAAGAGATAATTAACTTGTAAATATATAAAATGGTTGTAAAAACTTAATAAACTTTAAAGACATCGATCTCTACGAGTCTCTATATCTTTTAGATCTTTATTTCCAATGAAGGACAAGTCCGATCGAATAATGTTGTCTTAAACGTCATAGTTATGGGATACTGCATAAAATATAACGGCCCTGTGTTCCGCCGTTATGGCCCGCCAAATTGTCATAAGCTAGTCCGAACTTCGGTCTGAATTCGGACTCAGTTTTTACAGGCCCGGTAAGGCAACGCCCATAATTTTAACACTTGCATTATTGGATAAAGATAATATTTAGGAAAATTCCGGTAGTCATCTGTATGTACCAAGACATCGGTAAGCCGTGGTTTTAGAGAAAACGTCATGTTGCATTATTTGCTGCAAATATTTTCAGACCCAAAGGTCGGGTGAAATTTTTTAAAGCTCACTAAATATATAACCGAATTGCTATTACAATAGATGATAATGATTTTTAACAACATATTAAGCGACCTTATAACGGTAAGCATTCTCCCAGCCCTATGATTCGATATAGATTAGACTTATACTGGGGGACTTAGGCACTACCACCAATTTCTGAGTCATCTTCCTGCATATATTTCTTTTTCCAGTAGTCACCTTACCGGCGATTTTCACCGGTACAGGCGTAAAATATCATTGGATATTAAAGTTGTTATCAATGAGATAAGCACCCTAATTAGATCTGATTTGAGGTAAAATTAATTACCAAATTGACTCAGTTAAGCTTCTAACCTATTATAAATATGTGGAGGTTCCACTAGTAAAAAAAAAATTCATTAAATATCTAACTGAAAAAAATGGTCCTTCCTCACGAACCTGAATTCCAACAAGCCTACAAAGAATTAACTGCTGCTTTAGAAGACTCTACTTTATTCACTGAACATCCAGAATATAAAAAAGTTATTCCAGTTGTCTCAGTTCCAGAAAGAATTATTCAATTCAGAGTTTCTTGGGAAAACGATAAAGGTGAGATCGAAGTTAACAATGGTTTCAGAGTTCAATTTAACTCTGCTTTAGGTCCATACAAAGGTGGTTTAAGATTCCACCCAACTGTAAATTTATCCATCTTAAAATTCTTAGGATTTGAACAAATTTTCAAGAATGCTTTAACCGGATTATCCATGGGTGGTGGTAAAGGTGGATGTGATTTCAATCCAAAAGGTAGAACTGATGCTGAAATCAGAAGATTTTGTGTTGCTTTCATGAGACAATTAGCCAGATATATTGGTCAAGACACTGATGTTCCAGCTGGTGATATTGGTGTTGGTGGAAGAGAAGTTGGTTTCCTCTTTGGTGCCTACAAACAAATGCAAAACAACTGGTCTGGTGTTTTAACTGGTAAAGGATTAACCTGGGGTGGTTCTTTAATTCGTCCAGAAGCTACCGGTTACGGTGTTGTATATTACGTTGAAAAAATGATTGAAAAAGCTACTGGTGGTAAAGAATCTTTCAAAGGTAAGCTTGTAGCTATTTCTGGTTCTGGTAATGTTGCCCAATACGCTGCATTAAAAGTCATCGAATTAGGTGGTACCGTTGTTACTTTATCTGATTCTAAAGGTGCTATTGTCTCTAAGAATGGAATTACTCCAGAACAAGTTGAAGCTATTGCTGCCGCTAAACTTAAATTCAAATCTTTAGAAGAAATTGTTAAGGAATCAGCTTCTGCTTTCAGTGGTGAAAACTCTGTTGAATACAAAGCTGGTGCTCGTCCATGGACTTTAGTTGATAAAGTTGATATTGCTTTACCATCTGCTACTCAAAATGAAGTTTCAGCTGATGAAGCTAAACATTTAGTTTCTGCTGGTTGTAAATATATTGCTGAAGGTTCAAATATGGGTTCAACTGCTGAAGCCATTGATGTCTTTGAAGAAAACAGAACCAAAGATGTCTGGTATGCTCCAGGTAAAGCTGCCAACTGTGGTGGTGTTGCCGTCTCTGGTTTAGAAATGGCCCAAAACTCTCAAAGAGTTCAATGGTCTGCTGAAGAAGTTGATTCTAAATTAAAGAAAATCATGTACGACTGTTTCGACAACTGTTACGAAACTGCAAAGAAATATACTAAAGATGAAGGTGAATTACCATCATTATTAAAAGGTGCTAACATTGCTGGGTTCATTAAGGTTGCTGATGCTATGTTTGACCAAGGTGATGTTTTTTAGGTATGTGTAACGATAGAAATGTAAAAAAATAGAGTAAGTTGTTTTTCTCTGATCTTTAGTGATCTGTAGTTGATCTGTAGCGATCTCTGGCTGATCTGTAGCGATCTCTGGCAGGTACTTTCCTGGCATCGATGTCTCAGGCCCATCGTAACAGCAGCCCCACCGGCAGCCGACCGCCACGCCGACCGCTGCGCATCGCGCCCGCACCCATCAAGCCAAACTAATACATACGCGCACATCTTCACCATGAACCTACCCTCTTTCAACGACCTATCGGTCCCAGATTACCTCCCCATGACTCCCCACAACCTCAGGCAATTCACAGCAATCACATCAACAAGAGAAGAACTTATAAACGACATTTCCGCCAGCATCAACGACATTATGGACGATGTCACCAGATACATCAATTTCATCCTCCATGAAAACCTCTTCTCCGACCATCAACACATCGCCAAAACCATGCAAGCTTTCGAAAAGTCCGCGTACGAACTCCTAAAGTCCGAACAAGAGCTCAAGATATGGAAAGATTCCTACACAGAGTCGAAGATGAGTGTCCTCCGTAACCTTAATAACGAGCAAGAGTTGAACCTACTGAACCTCTCTACCTACCAACAGAGCTCCGAGCCTTCGTTTGCAAATAAAATCCAAGACGATTACAATCACACCAAACAAATCAAAACATCGAACCGAGATATCGAGACGTGTATTGGCCAAAACCATGTCTATCAGTACATCAAGAACGTCAGTTTCGTACTTTTCCACCCAGAAGACCCGTTGCCAGATGACGTAGAAGACGATGATTTGGAGGTTGCGGGTGGGAAAATCTCTTTGAAGGATCCAATATCGCTAAACTACTTTGAAAACCCTGTAAAATCGCTTCGTTGTGACCATATCTATGAGAAAAGCCATATCTTAGAGGCCCTAAAGGTGTCTCATCAATGCCCTGTAAGTGGGTGTTCGAGCGAGATCAGGACTGCAGATTTGGTTCCCGATCCGTTGATGGTGTTGAGAGTGAATGTGTATCGTGCTAGGGCCAAGGCTGACCGGTACAGAGACGTAGAGGCTGTTTGAATGGGTTTAGTGGGGCTTACTGGCAGTGGGTTGGCTTACTTGGCTTAATTGGCTTAATTGACAGTGAGTTGGCTCTAATTGAGATGAAATGGCTCTAATTGAGGTGAATTGGCTTTAATTGAGGTAATGGTTTATTGAAGTGAGCTAATCGAAGCAATGGTTCATTGGAAACGGTTCATTGAAAACGGTTCATTGAAAACGGTTAATTCAGATGAATAATTGTCACCCGCACGCCTATAGTTATCAGACCTGGCGCGTAGTAATTTTTCAAGGATGTCTTACGTTCGATTAAGTGACGAATTAAGAGACTCAGACTGGAACAGGTCTCGTGATAGCTTTGGCCTACACGTCTCGTTTTCCGACAGAATCAAATCGAAATTGCATAGATTTTTTTCCGGCGGTTACGAGCAAGTAGGCGATGACATGGAGTACTTTGATCTCGATCCCAACACCACCAAACAAGTACCCTTGACCAAGCAAAAGTTCTTCAGATCCGTTGTGTATTCCTCGTTATTTGTGGTGATATTCTTCATCTATGTCATTGGCTGGTTGGGCAGTAGATCTGGCCGATTGAATAAACCGCTCTTATCCAATTCAACCCATCTGTTTTACCCTACCACGGTGGTGGTATCTTTAGATGGGTTCCATCCTCATTACATAAGTGAAGAAATCACTCCTAATCTCCACAAGTTGTTTGTTGAAGAGTATGGGGCTCCTTATATGATTCCTTCGTTCCCATCATCCACTTTTCCTAATCATTGGACGCTAGTTACGGGCTTATATCCTTCAGAACACGGCATTGTTGGTAATACGTTCTATGATCCTAGACTTGGTAAGGAATTTGTCAATACCAACCCGAAAATTGGAGGATTAGACCCTGATTTTTGGCAAGGTGGTGAACCTATTTGGCAAACTGCTTTTAAACAGGGTGTTAATTCGGCCGTTCATATGTGGCCCGGAAGTGAAGTTGAAGGTGTTGGAATCGGTGCAGGACCATTAGAAGTTGATAGATATAATGGATCTGAAACATTGGATTCCAAAGTTAATAGAGTAATGTCTTGGATAGATCGAGATAAGATCGAATCAAGACCCGAATTAATACTTACTTATGTTCCTACAGTCGATCTGATAGGCCATAAATATGGTATTAGTGGGAAGAACTTGAAACAAGCATTACAAGATGTTGATTCGTTTGTTGGTAGGCTTCAACATGAAATCTCCATCAGACATCTTGATGATATTGTAAACCTCATTTTTGTAAGCGATCACGGAATGGCTCCTACTTCTAATGATCGATTACTTTATCTTGACGATATAGTTGATATGAAGAAGATCGAACATACAGATGGATGGCCATTATTCGGGTTAAGACCTTATAAAAAGTATCGAGTTAAATCAGTATATAAAGAAATGGTTAAAAAATTGAATAAACTTGATGACAATATTAAAAACAACTTTGAAATATACAAGGTTGAAGATATACCAAAAGAATGGAACTTTGGTGGTCATAAAACTGATCATAAATTTAATTATAGATTAGCACCTATTTGGGTTGTTCCAAAAGTTGGTTATGCTATTACGACTCATGAACAAATGGAGGAAATGAATAATGATTATTATCCTAAAGGAGTTCATGGTTATAACAATACTGAGTTACTTATGCGGGCGTTATTTGTTGGAACTGGTCCTTATTTCAAACAACAATTGTCTGGAAAGAATAAGAAAGTTGAACCATTCCATAATATTGAAGTTTATAATATAATCTGTCATACGCTAGGATTAACACCTTCTAAGAATAATGGGATGTTTGACAGTAGATCTAAAACTAAATCCATCGTAGACAAAGACTTTTCCTTACCTAAAAAATGGGTGGATTCTTTGGAATATCCTGACTTAGGATTTGATACTGATTATTTGGTGGCTAATTCTACGTATGATTTACTTTACAAAAAGCGTTCAAAATAATATATATATTAATACATAAATCATAATTTTAGTTGTAATCAACCTAAAGAATCATTTAAAACATTTGATAAATGTTGCAAAGTAGGGACTTTTGCATTTAAATCATTTAAAATAGTTCGATCACCACGAGATTGAAGAAAAGGTGAGTTACAATCTCGTTCAGGCAGTAGAGGAGACAGATCATTGGTCATAGACCGAGTGTTACGTTTGGGAGTTGAAGTTGGTTCAACTGATTCTGTGTTAGTTGGACTTTCAACCGTACATGCTTGAACCATCTTTATCATAGCTGGTTTTGGAAGTTCTGTAAACGCATAAGAAGCAGCAATTGAAGGCCAATTATTCCTTAAAAGAGTAGTTAGTTTACCAATTAAAATTGCTTCATTGGATATTAAAACATTGGTCCAAATCTTTAAAATGACCTCTATCAGATCATTATTAAGTTTTATATCTTTATGTTTAATGAAAAGATCAATTCTTTCATAAATTTTAGATAAAACTCTGGTTCTTAAATCAAAAATTTCATAAAAATTTGATAGAATTAACAATCCAGTATAATCAATTAAAGTAAAAGAAGGAATAAAGGGCAGATTGAAGTCAACCGTTCCAGTATATAAATAAAATAAAAGACCTTTAACCCATAAACTAGGCTCTGGTATAAACATTCGATTAGTTGTTGCTTCTGACATTCCACTTTCTATTAATCTTTGGAAATGAGGCCATCTTGCAAGTAAAATGGTCTTATGAACTTTAATTATTTGAATTCTTGGATCTGTAAATTCTTTATCATTAATAGTTTTGGTAATTATATCAGATAATAGAGTAGAATTTTCACAATATTGTTCTCTTAATTCACCACTAGTAAAACAACATATTTCGAAATCAGTAAAACTTTCCAGTTCAAGAAACCCTTGGAAATCTTTAGATAAAACCAGCTCTGAATCTTCTTCGTCATATAGAAATGACATCCCTAGATCCTCTAAACTCAAACGAAGAGTAACCGTTTCATTAGGGTTATCTATAGACTTACCAAATAATAGAATAAACCCTCTATCCGATATAATCGAACAGTGCCATGTATTATTTAATTCCAGTTCATTACAATCCAAGAAATGAGATTTTAAATCATTATAATCAACCAAACTAACATGTTTTAATTGTTTAAGATTATAATAAGTAATGAAAAATCCATTTTGATCAAGTTCATTCAAATCGTCATATAAAATATTGATGGTTATTTTATGGGTTTGGGGAATATTCTGATCAAGATAAATCCGCTTACAATTATTTAAAGTCAGATTAAATTGATCATCTACCGAACTACTTAATAAGGTGATTTCACCAGTACTTTGATCGTTCAAATCAAAATACGTTATACGATCTCTTACATGGTTCATATTCTTATTTAAGCCGCCAAAACTAAATATCTTCCCATCATAAAAAGTAATATAATGATCAAATCTATACACAAATTCATAGGGCCCATCCCAAGTACCAGTCTTGAAATCATAACAGTACAATTCATTCAACACAGTAGAGTCCCAAATGCCTCCACTGACGTAAAGTTTATCCCCATCTGGTGTTAGACAGCATGCCTGTCTAGACCTATAGCTAGGCGCATTCACCAACACGAAATCCGGTGGTGAAGCCCAAGTTTTGGTATGGATATTATAGATCAACATCAACGGGCCCATGTTGGTTTCATCATCTGTGGACCCGCCAAAGATCAACACATTCCCATCTTTTATATCTAGGGCCAGGTGTCCTTCTCTACAGCGGCTAGCTCGTCTGGCCTGAACCGCTCGACTATCTTGAACTAGCCTGGCCCCAGGACCCGTATGAGTGGCCAGAGCATTATTTGAACCCGTATAACCGTCATTATCACCAGTATCAACTTCCCATGTCAATGTAACCAAATCTAGAAGGTACACATTAGGGTCCATGTTATCATAATCGTCAAATCCCCCATAAAGTACCGCTATATCCGTCCCCTTACACTCAACAAGAGTGGACCTATGATTGAAGGGGACTTTAAATTGGCTGAACCTACTAAGTGGAGAATATAACATCTCCAGAGAATCCATGTACAAACAGTTCTCCACAAATTAGGAAAGGTAATTGAAATTTTTCAGGTCGTGTCCGCGGGAATAATCATCGTATATTCTACTTACCATATCTGTAAAGGGTCCTTATCAGTGACACTAATGACAATCTCTGCGTCGGGTAACTCTGCTTGTAATTGGTCTTTGAACACTCTCAAGAACGCTCTTTCTGTATTTGAGTGGTTACACACTATAACGGAAGATCCTGACTCTTTAAAGTAAAGCGCTTCGTGGTGTGAAATTTCACCAGTATAGTATAAGTCTGCCTTGGTATTTCTAAACACACTGCCTCCAGATCCAGCACAAATAGCAACAGATGAAACCGAATGGTCCTTGGTTTTATCGTGGGCTAATCCGACTTGAACGTATTGAAGTCCAAGGGACTTTTTCACTCTTTGTACGGCGGTTTCTAAGGTAATAGGCTGTTTAAAGGTAACTAATCTACCCATTCCACAACCTTCTTCAGCTTCATTGGGGGTTATAGGGCCCCTTGACTCTATCTCTTCATCTTTAGCAATCCCATCGACTAAAAAGTCGTTTACACCTCCTTTGGCACTATCAACAGCGGTGTGGGGACAGTAGACGCTGATGTCGTTTTGGATTAACCTTAAAAGAGACTTTTGTTGGGGGTCTTGGGTGGTGATACTCTTTAAACCCCGGAAAATGAACGGATGGTATGCCATGATGAGATTGGTTTTGGATTTAATGGCTTCATCGACTACTGATTGGGTTAAGTCGATGGTTAAAAGAATTTTCAATGGAGATTCTGATTCGTGGAAGCCTTCAACCAAGAGCCCGGTATTATCCCAGGAGGAGTCGGCCAATTTCTTGGGATATAATTTTTGGACTGAAAGTTAGTATGAGGATTGCATTGGACTGGTAAAAAGTATACATACTGGCATTAACTGCTCTTTTAACACTTGCTTTACTCATGAAAGGTTGGTTGCACTAGAAATTACCGCGAGTGTTGAGAATTTAGTACCAAGACGGGCGTAAAAATTAAGTCGTGCCGGCAGTAAATGCCGCGACAAAAAAATAAATGCCTCCTGCCAGAATTGAACTAGCGACCTTTGCATTACAAGTGCAACGCTCTACCACTAAGCTAAGGAGGCCTTTCTTACTAACAGTTGATTTTATAGGGGTTATGTCGCACGATTCATGGGTTTTTATTTTGCAAATAACTTAACAGCCAGCTTAAATGGGAAGTTGTAATTGAGTTATTGGTGGTTAAGAGACTTGTGAAAGTATGCTTATCCGAAAAAATTTAGAAATTAAACAGTTTGTTGCACCCATATGACCGTTAGTATATGAACACGTCATCCTGAGCATTGGCTATCTAAACCTGAAAAAAATAAAATCTAAACTGAATATTCTATTCAATTATCACCATCTTAACCCAAATCACCAATAACCAGCCAAAGTGTCGTTCCAAAAAAAATAATAGAGCCCAAAGTCTTAAAATCTTATCTTTTTGCAGCCAATGTCGCATCGCCTACAGATAAGATATTTCTTATCAGTTTAAAATTAAAAGTGTTTTATTTACATCTATATACCTAAGAGCCTTAACCACAACACCAATATCTTCTTCATATACTAAAGAACAGGTTGCAAACTCCCATTATACCTCATGCAAGTCCACGCCCCAGTTGCTCCAGACCATATCGGGATCTAAATCCGTTGAAAAATGCGAGAAATATTCCTCATCTCATCCCATCTCATCCCACAGTTTGGCCTTAATATCCACCATGGATGATCTAAACGAAGTGAATGTTCCATTTATACCTAAAAGTGGTGATGAAGAACCACAAAATCAAATCAAACGGCTGTCAGAAAAGTATTACGCAGAGTATAAGGGAGAAACATTGTTCATAGATTCAAAAGACTGGAGAGACAGTACGCTCTTGAAACTTCAGATCTTAGGCTGCTTTTTGGTGTTTGTTCTATTCGGATTGTCTGAACAAAGCGTTGGGGCGCTTATACCCGTTTTTCAGAAACATTATGGCGTCAATGATGTTCAAACAAGCTATATCTTTCTTGTCACCATCAGCGGGTATATCTTGATGGGGTTCTTGAACGGTGCTATACACATCTACATTGGTTTAAAAGGAGTGTTATCGCTTGGGACGCTTTCAATGCTTATGTCGTACATTATCTTCAGTTTTGCTCCGCCATTCTGGATGATAGTGTCGTTTGCTATATTCAATGGTATAGGCTTCGGAGTTCTTGATGCAGCGGTCAATTCTTGGTTAGGAGGAATTGTCGACTCCAACCAAATCTTGGGGATCACCCACGGATGCTATGGCTTAGGTTGTATGATTTCGCCTACTCTTATCTCTTATCTTATCGAGAGAGAAGTTAATCCATGGGATTGGAATAATTACTATATAATTTTAGCTCTTTATGCGTTTTTCTGCTTTATGTTCTGTTTTATTTGCTTTAGATACGAAACTTCCAGCAAATATAATTACTTACTGGATTTAAGTCTTGGTAAATTGGATATCGAGATGTCTGATTTAGATGGAGATAGTGCTTCAGAATCACCTAACCAACACGCCAGTTTACTTGATTCAGTTAAATCAAAGCTTGTGTGGATTCTTGCTATGTTCTTGTTTCTTTATGTAGGAGGAGAGGTTGCATTTGGGTCTTGGTTAATTACATTTTTAACTCGTATTGATCATATGCAATATAAAAGAGCATCTCATCTTGCAACCACTTATTGGTGTGGATTAATGGTTGGTAGAACCGTTTTAGGGTTTGTTACAGCAACATATTTTTCAACAGAACTTACAGCAAACTTGACGTATGCTGTAGGTGCTAGTGCAGGATTCTTTTTATTTTACTTACTTTCATTTACTTCTTGGGTATTTCTCTTATTTATAGTGGCATTTTGTGTAGGTGTGTTTGTAGGACCCATCTTCCCCACCACAATCGTTGCTTCAATTGGGATTTTACCTCCAAAATATCATACTTCAGGTGTTGGTTTTATATGTGCATTTGGTGGAGGAGGTGCAGCAGCTATGCCATTCATTATTGGTCTTATTGCCAATTCAAGTAAAACCGGGTTAAGTGTGTATCCCCTTTTTATATTTCTTCTTTATTCATTAATCACAGGCATCTGGTACGGTATTTACAGAAGATTTAGAGATACCTATGTCAAACAAGCGTAATTACTAAGAATTCAAATCGGAGGGAAAAAGTTCAACTATATATGTATATTGAAATAAATAAAGCGTCTTTTAATTCTACAAGGTTAACCATTAAGCATTTGATTGTTTTTCCCATTCTTCTGGGGTAAAACCCTTTTGGGTGAAAGCGTGGATTGAAGCTATTTCGTCTTTTAAAGCATTATTAACTAAACGATGTCTCATTAACTTATTTTTCCCGGTGAAAATCGGCGAAACAATTATAACTGCAAAAGCTTGACCACATCCTCCGGACATATCTTCGACTTGGACCAAAGTCGCTTGAAGTCGCTCTTCTATTAACGATTTCAATGTTTCAGCACTGAGCATTCTTATCGAAAAAATCGCGAAGATTTTTCAGATTTTTTACGTACTTGTTGATGATGGAAAAGATAATCATCAAGGGTTTAATAAGAGATTAAATAAAAGTTATAAGGTTATAAATTCATTACTATCATTACTATAATTCGCTCTTTTCACCATGATGTTCTAATACATCAGATAAACCTCTAGAAACCGTATTTGTTCTAACTTCTTGACTTGAAGGATCACAAGCTTCATCTTTAATTTCATAATTTATAAAGAAATTTGGATTTTCTTTAGAAATTTTTTCAATTTTATTCATAATTTCTTTAGTTGAAACATTTTCAGTTTTTGAAAATGAACATTTATCAAAGAAATCCATTAAATCTTCTGGTATATGACTTAATTCTTCATGTAATTCAATTAATTGATTAACAACTTCAATTGCTAAGAAATAAGATTCACCAGATTGAGTCATTTGATCACCAGTTTGTTTTGCATATAAAATATTTGGTGATAAAACTGTTGCTAAATTATGAATATCCATTTTAGAACCAGTTTCTTCATCAATTTCTGCAAATGATGATACCCAATTAAAAAAATAAAGTAATACTTCAACTAAATTTCTATGACTTCTTGGTAACATACAATAAATTAATTTAATAAATCTTTTCTTAATTAAATTATCTGGTTGTTTTTGACTTTCAATCCATAAATCATATAAATTAAATGTTAATAAAGGATTTGGTAAATCTCTTAAATATTTTTTCATTAAAGCTGCTAATTGAACTGCACTTTGATTTGAAAAATCTGGTGATTTAACTGGATTATTATCAATTTGTTCAGTTAAATCTTTTAATTTTTTAATATTACCATTTAATCTAAAAATTCCTTCAACTGACATATCTTTAGTTTTTAAACAATTTATAATATCATCAATTACAATTGGAATTCTTAATTTTGAAGGTCCAACTCCTAAATCTGAATCAACTCCATATTTTTTAGTTAAATCTTGTAAATCAACTCCGAAAACTCCAGATTTTTTATCCTTTTTATCATTATTACCAAATTTAAATTTATCCCAAAAATTAGTTGATTTTTTGGTTTGAATTAATGATAATAATTCAACTTTATTATATTTAGAATTCAGTAATTGATTTAATGCTTCAATTGCAATATGTCTTAATATAAAATGTTCATCTTTATCTAATTCAGAATAATATTTATTATTTTTAAACTTATCTTTATCAAGTTTTTCATTAATAATACTATTTGAATTTTCTTTAATTGAACCACTAGCTTCAACAGTTTTTTCAATTGGTTTTTGTCTTTGATATAAACTATTATGATGTTTAAAAGCATTGGGTCTTTGATCTCTTGCTTGTTCTGCAGCAACAATTCTTGGAATATCATCTAAAGTTAATGATTTTTCATTCTTTAATAAATCAGATGTACGATTTAAATGACTATTTGAAACAATTCTTTGAGGTTCTTCTTTAATAACAAATTTCTTATTATTATTATTATTGTTATTTGATTTCCCATTTGAATTATTTTTATTAATAAATATTTCATTATCATCTTGTGAAAGTATAAATGAATTATTTGAAGATACTGTACTAGTATTTCTTTCAATGCCACTTTTATCTTGACTATCTTCAATTAATGATAAATTAGAATCATTTTTAGTAGTTCGAGTTTCAGCATTATTTGCTTCAGGTGCATCAATTATAACTGATTTTCTAGCATTCTTTTTAATTGAATTTGATAATTTTTCACTTTGTCTTTTAGTTCTTAAAGATGTTACATCAGTTAAAGTATTTGAATAATTTAATTTAACATCACTTGAATTTGAATTTTTATTTTTATTAATTGTCATAACTTGTTTTGATCTTGAAAATGCAATTTTTAATAAATAAATTAATTGACATAAATCACTTACATAAACAAAATTTTTAACATAAAGATTACTATTAATATTACCAGAACAATCTAAACATTGAATTTCTTTATCATTTGTATTATAAATACTTTCACTTAAATTTGAAGTTAAAGGTTTTGAACAATTAAAACAATTAAAACATTTTAAATGCCATCTTCTATCTTCAGATTTAATACAAGCTTTTTCAATTGATTTATTACAAAATTGACATAAATCAGTTGAATTAATTGGAATTGATAAATCATTTTGAATTAATCTAATTTGATTTTCATCAAGTTGATTTGAACCTCCATATTTTTCAAATAATTTAACATTATTTAAAAAATTTGAAACTACATCTAATTGTGGATAATCTTTATTTAATAATAAAGCATTTTGTAAACCAATTCTAATTAAAAGTTTTAAATAATGAGCACTACCAGTAATAACTGATAATAATTCATTTGATAATGAACCACTCATATTAATTTGAGTTGATTTTCTTAATATAGCTAAATAACTCATAATTTTACCAGATAAATTTCTTGGTTCTTTCTTTAAATCAAATTTTTCAATTTTAATTAAATAATCAATTGAATTAAATAAAATTTCAACTAATAAAATTAATTTCCCGGTAGAAATTAAACCATTAAATTGATTACCAATACAAGCATTTAATAACATATCAGAAATTGAAGAGGCAGTTAATTCTTCATAACTTGATAAAGTAACCCAACTTCTCATAACTAAAGATTCAATCATGGTTTCAACTTTAATTAATCCTTCACCATTTTCATGATTTTCTTTATTATCATCAATTTTATTACCTAAATATTCTTCTTTAATAGTAACATTCCAAAATTTATTAACCATATAACATTCAGGATGCCATTGTTGAGTTCTACCACCTCTATATAATTCAACAAATTGTTTTACAATCGAACTATTACATCCTTCACATTTATTAGCAAATAATTTAGAATAATGGAAATGACAATAAATATTATTTTCATGTTCATAATAACTTTCATCACTTTCAAATACTTTATGACAAACATCACATTTAAAATGTTCTAAATGATATTTATTACCCAATGCAGTGATATAAGGACCTCTTAAAGCTTTATTACAATTAAAACAAATCAAGTTTAATTTCTTAAAATAATCATATTCACATAATGCAACTTGATATTTTAGATTGGTTTCTTTATCTATTACTTCATAGGGGAAGAATTTAGACAGACATTGTTGTCCACATTCATGACAACAGAAGCAATCAACATGGAAACTTGCACCTAAAGCTCTAACAAATTGTCCTGTTATATCTAAACTACATTTTTTACAAGATTTTCTTTTCTTTCGTACGCTTTTCTTTTGTGAGAGGTCTGTATTTATCTTTGATTCGTTAGAGGAGTTATTTAATTGGAATGGCTGGCCTAACTTGTGGTCATCAGATTTTACATCGGGTTTGTTGTCAGGTATTTTGGAGTGGCTATGAGAATGGGGGTTTGCGTGGCTATGAGAATGGGAATTGGGGGCATTAGAGGAAGTGGGGGCATTAGAGTAGGAACCAGCATGGGAATTGGTATTGACATCCTGGCCGTTATGAGGATTGTTGATGTTCCTCGTGCCATTGATGCCGTTGTTCCTTATAGCACCGTTGGGCCTAGGATTACTGTTTACAGCACCATTCACAGCACCATTACTGCTGCCAGCACCGTTGCCAGCACTCCCAGAACCACTACCAGCACCGCCAGCACTCCCATACCTCTCCGAAGGCCTCACTCCACTCACACTCATCGTAGGCTTCAATTTAGGCTTGTTTTCCAACTGCGTCTGCAACAAAGTGGGCATTTCATTACAAACAGAAAAGGTATTCTTATAAGGATATTGAGGTGAACCAGTCACAACAGAATTATCGGTGAAATTGAATTCATTAGGAGAATTAGAAGGTAAAGGAGGAATCAATTCTTGCCAATCAGCATTTTGATTACCTAGTTGTCGAGGACTAGAATGTTGATCATGGCTATGGGTTCTATGATGCATTTTAGGCTTAAATTGATGATTGACCAAATCGTTTGTGTTTGCGGCCTTGAATGGAGTGATCAGGCTTTTATAAGGTCGTTGGTTTTGTAAATTATCGGACATTATCATAGGATCAAATATTAGGGGGACTTTAATCTAAGTTCGTGGCGGGGCAAAAACGGGGGAATTTTTTTGGAGGGCAATTAAAAGAAAATAAACGATATGAACGCTTTCTGGCGATTTAACACTGTCTGAGTAGTTGGTATGTAAAGATTGAATTAATAACTCAAAGGACAAGTAACACTTTTACCACAAATCAACAAAACACTTATTAAGATTTGTGCGAAAATGTGAAAATTTTTTGACCGCGCTCGTTTGTTTAGATTTTGACGCTACGCGGCACCGAAATGACGATGATACGGCGGCATCTGGTGCGAGCCCAGGCCGGGTTTAGGGTGGGTTAATTAAATTTTCTTATTTTAGAAAGAATTATAAGGGAAAAAAAAATAACTGGAGAGTAAACAATATGGTTAGATCAAGGTTATGGTCCCAAGAAAAGTAATGGGACATTGTTCGACGCCAATCACACGATAATTTATGTATTGTAGGTGTGTGGGCTTGACCGCGATGGGGGCCAAGGCGACGTTAGTTGTGAGAGTGGTGGTTTAAATCATACATAGCTATTTTATTTATTTTGGTTATTTAGCATTTAAACTAATTTAGGCAATTTTACACGACGTATTTTTTTAAAAAATTATCACCAAAAGGGGGAAAAATAAAAATATAGAGGCGGGTGCCAGCCTTTGCATCGACACGATAGTTTTGAATCACTCGATACAAATGTCGCGCATCTCCAGTACACGAATGTTTGTATGCGACATCCCGTCGTCTATAGTTGTACGACATAGTTTTTCACTCTATTGTTCAAATCTGGTATACGTTAATGGAGAAATTTGATTGTTTAAGTACCGCTTCTGTATTTTTCCAAGGAACGGCGAAAAGTCCTGCGTTTATCATGGGCATGCTTAAGAGAATTTGCCCGTTTTTGGTTTCAACCTTTTCTTTTATCTGTGATAACTTCAACTCTAAGTCTTTAATCGCTTTATCTGTATAATCTACAATCTGTTTTGGCGTACATTTTTGGGATCCAAACCCGTCACTGGTAAACAAACACACGACATATGTCGGCCCAATGCTTTGGTGTCCTTCATCTGTTGGGGAACTGGCGATAATCTGACTGGTACCTAGTAAATCTGATGACTTGCTGCTGAATTGGTTACAGTAGTCTACATGGATTTTGTAGGTGGAAGGGAATTTTTTCCGGAAAACTGCCGCCACACCTGCTCCCCAAGATCCCTTACAATTGCATGCATGGACGAGAAGAGAGATGGTTCCTGGGGCTGGTTTATGCTTGAATAAATCACCTTTAATGTAGTTTAAAGACATCGCGGAGATAGTTGGTGGAGAAAGAAGATGTACTGATGGGTCCCACGATTGGATCCCACACGACTGGACCATTAAATTAGACATTGGCTTTTGATATTTGGACATTAGGGTCAAGAATTAGAATCAGAGACGAGTAGACACCTTGGTTGGGAGAACCTGATGTAGGGTTTGGCTCGCATATGCATGGTCTAATCTGGGGTATGTAAGGTGTTAGGGCATGCAAAGTGCTGGGGCATGTAAAGTGCTGGAGCGAGATGGTTTGGCGGTGTGATGGCATTTGGAAAGACTAAAATACCAGAGAAGAGCCCAAGCTTCGACTTACACAAACTACATCAGTAATTACTATGCTCTATATTATGCTACATAAGTACCACAGCGGGGTCAAAGGTGGGGGCCTCAGATCAAAGGTTTTCAACCCTATAAGCTCAGCTCTACAAGACCTTCAATCCTCTATCACCTGGGGGGCCTCCTCTACAGCTTCACGGCCAAAAGCTCCTCTACTACCCTCAATCCAATACTCTTTTAAGTCCTTGACCCGGCACCCTTCTAAACCGTACCGTATTGTCAAATAGTATCGACCTACTATGCTTCCACACTTGTACCAATAACTCTTTCTTTGGCAACAACTCACTGAACACAACCTTGATCATATCTTCGTTTTGGCGGTTATTCTTCGTAAGAATACACATATAAAATATAACCTGTCCATAACCATAGAAACCTTCATGAACAACCAAATCGATGATATTATTCAAAGGAATAAACACATTTTTTTCACTTTTGTTGATAAATCTCCATCTCGATTGGGAATTTAGCTGAATACCAATATTTTTCATCACCACCATGCTGTCCTGACGCTCTCGATGACATAATAAGAGCAAGATAGCGAGAGCTAGTACCGCCAATTGGCATACTTGTTGAAAATTTTCAAATGAGATTTGGTAACCGAAGCTGATACCGATACCTATTAGCAAGAATATGATGGGTACCTTGACATGCTCGAAGCGACTTGTTTCTTTTACGGTGAACTTTACTATATCATCCGTGGAACTAATTACAAGATCGTAGTTCATGAATGTTGAATTTTTCACTCTAGGCCGCGCATTACCGAGAGGTGGTGCTAGGCAGAGGAGCCAGACTGTGGCAGGCAGAGAGGACTGTGTTTGAGAGGGCTGTTCTAGAGACGACTGTGGTAGAGAACAAGCGTGCTGGCCAGAAAACAAAAACCTAATATACATTACCTCTTATCTATGGTTCCTACAACTTCTTCATTAGCACGAAGCTGTTTGTTCTTAGATAACCGTTCCAATTTCTTTTGACCAGATCTTCTTTCAATCTCTTTCCTTCTATTTGCTTCAGCATCTTCTTGCAATGCCTTTTCTCTTTGCTGTAAGATTTCAATCTTCTTAAGCTCGTTATCTTGTTGGATCTCAGCAATCTTCTTATTGAAATCCTCTTTAGTAATAATCTTCTTCTTCGTATAATCGTAATATTCGTCCAAACTGGCGTCTAATTTTCTAGCTAATGCCATTTCAATTAACTCGGGGTTCTTTTTTTCTTCTCTATTAAACTTGGATTTAAGTTGTTTCCTAGTTCTATGAGGGAAGAAATCGGCAATTAATGAAAAATCCGTACCCCAAGTTCCAAGAGCTCTATAGAATGCTATTTCTTCTTCTGGTGTCCATTTATCGGTATGACGTCTTTTAGAATAAGTATTTGAAATAATGGGGTTTTCAAAAGGATTGGTTTCTTCCTTTTGCCTACCTTCATTATCATACAAAGACGCTTTATCAACCACAGTGGACTCAGGATTAACTTGAATGTCACCATTATTAAGTTCCAATTTAAGCCCTGAACGAGCAGTTGAAACTGGTGGATTAACTGAAGGTTCCCGTTTAATATCAACAGGAATTTCGGATTTTGGCCCAATCCCATTTTCAAACAACAGTGCATCTTGTTCCATTTGTTTAAGCGCATCTTCTATACTAAGACGGTTTTCTCTAGCATATATTCTAACTTGTTTCCTGAAATTCCTAGCATCTTGTTCCTTTTTCTTAGCAGCATTAACCAATTCAAAATTCTCCGACACTTTCCCAATTGGTAATGAAGGCATACACAATTGGTCCATTGTCATCGATTCCACATCCAATTTCACTTCACTAAGCAACTCTATCGATTCGTTAGTTAAACCTCTTGGAAGTTGTTTCAAGTTGGTGATTTTGGTGTTGATAATATCGGGTGCAAGTGGTAATTCATTCCCTCTAGCGTCTCCAGCGCCAGGGAAATCTCCAGTACGAAACTTTCGAAGTCTTTGAGTTCCTGGATCAATTGCAAATACAATTTTTTGTCCTTTATTGAACAATTCTTCTCTAGTTACTACCACTTCTGGGGCCTCGATTGAACTCGTTCTACGATCATTCAGGCCGTTATTATCGTCATCATCGTCATAATCTTCTTCATGATCATCAATTCCTTCACTTATAGACCGACGAGGATCATGTGATGCAAGAATTCCGATGTTAACCGCTTCCGGCTCATTGATACTAACTCTTTTACCCAAAGGCCGTACCGATGACCTTCTTCTCTTACCTTTTTTCACAGGAATCTCTATAGGAATCGGCACCGCTTTATCATCAGAAACAGATCCTCTAGGCGTCACAGATATAGATATCGACGTTTGTCTTGATCTGGGGTTCCGTATGGAAATTCCTGATAACCTTCTTTGGGATACGGACGACTTTCTTCTCTCCTGGGGCACTTTAAACTCGTTGGACTTGAAAATATCGTTCTCTCCGTAATCTACATCATCATCGTCATCGGGATTTCTAGGAGGGAGACCTTTGGAAGTATCCATTGGGTCTATATCCTCATCATCTACTATAGCCTGAAATTGTGTGGGGTCTGGGGTGGGGAGAGCGGCTGGTTCCTGGGACTTTTCACTGACCGGCTGAGATTGGGATGCTTGTGAAGAGGGCGTTCTTATTCTTCTACCCTTGAACTTGGGCGTGAATTGCTTCTGCCCTTTTTTAACAATACTACTCATCGAGATATTTTTTTTGTTTATTGTAATGCGAAGACTTAAGGAGCGGGTCACGTGCGCGCTGAAATTTATTTCACTTCATTTTTTTTTCTGCGCTCTGCGCCCGGCGCTCGCCCTGCGCTTTGCACGGGAGAGGCAGGAAAAAGGTGTCACGTGCCGCCATGAACCCCATCGAGTGAAATTTTCAGTTTTGTAGAGCAGATGCTGGCTGCAAAAATTGTGCAAGAATGGGTCAATTCGCCGGATGAATGGTTGTTGAAGTGTATTCCAAAGGAGACTTCGTTTATAGTTTCTCTGAGTTTGGGGAAACTTAAGGTGTACGATTTTAAATCTCCTAGACCAATCAATTATATCGATGCCCATGAAAGTTCCATTAATTCAATGAAGTTAATAGATGAAAACCTTTTAGGTTCATGTTCTACTGATGGTATAAAGGTGTTTGATCTTCGGTCCAATACTGAAGCCTATAGGTTCATCAATGAGTCCAATTCGAATTTCCTTTCTATGGATTTTTCCAATAATCTTTTAGCTGGAGGTACTGAATTACAAGGTGTAGATGCTGAATTGCATATATGGGACCTTAAGAACCCCACCACGCCCGTAAAATCGTATGTAGATAGTCACCATGACGATATAACTGATATCAAGTTCCATCCTACTTATTCAAAGTATCTTATGTCTGGTTCTACTGATGGATACGTTAATATCTATGATCTTGAAGAACAAGAAGAAGACGATTCGTTGCACCAAGTGATCAACTATGCATCGGTGCATTCATGTAATTTTATCTCTAATAACAGAATTTCAGTGCTTTCTCATATGGAAACGTTATCATTCTATCAATTAAATAGTACGAATTATGAAAAAATTGAAGAGCCAGCTCCAAAAGATTTAGGTGATGTACGTGAATTATGGAGACTGTGTGAGTATGTAGTTGACTTAAATCCTTCAGGATACGTTTCATACGGAAGTAATAGTGAACAAAGTTTATCACTTATTTCATTTGATACTTTAGCTGAAGAGTTTGATAGTAATAATGTAATTCAATTCCCTGGTGCACATGGAGAAGAAGTTACCAGAGATTTACAGGTATTAAAGGATGGGAAAACTGTAGTGACTTGTGGAGAAGATGGTAAGGTTAAATTATGGGAGATGCCTGGTGCTATTCATCTTAGTCCATTAATAGCTGCTGTTAAACCAGCAGTGAAAGAAAAGAAAGATAAAAAGGAAAAAAAGGAGAAGAAAAAACATAAGAAAAAAGATAAATCTAAGTATAAACCGTATTAAATTAATATATATATTCATTATACTTTTTCAGCTCTTATTATAATAGGTATCATTCCTCCAGTACATATGGTGAATCTTCTATGACCGACAACAGTCAAAAAAGCCCTTATAACACCAGCATGGCATGTGACAGATATAATCTTTTCTTTGTCATGTTCGAAAACATCTTGAAGAAATTCATTAATCCGTAAGAATTGTTGCCAATAAAGTTCCCGTTCTTGATAAAATTCAAATAATTCATCAGTTTCTGGGAATCCCGATTCAAAAGAAAATTCAGGAAATTGCAGTTGTAACTCCAGCTTCGTCTTTCTTTTATGACATGGATGAAGTCCAATGGTCTCTCGAAGTTTATCTACAATAATTGGCGATGGGATATTAATACCTTCCCATTCAATTCTTAAAGTATTAATAGATCTAGATAAAGGCGACAGATAGAATTTTTCTGGTATTGGCATACCATTATTTAATTGTTGAACTATGAACTCATGGTTTTCTTTAGCTTGTTTAATACCTAGCGGTGTCAATTGAGCATCAGGACCATAAGTAATGGTCCCATCAGTTCCTAAAAGTCGATATTTATCCCATTCATCTCTATGTAAAGCATTGGCTACATTATGCCAACCCTCCCCATGTCTAGCAAGAATAAAGAGTTTATACTCATACGAATCAGAACTGTCATTGAGTCTTTCCACAATTTTTTCCCAAGGTTCGGTGATACCAAAATTAGCATTTACATACTGAAATTTCATATCGTCGGTCTCGGGCAAAGATTGAAGAAAAAGTCCAGTTAGAGGCGAAAACTTAAAGCGATGTTGGGTTTTTGAAACCTCTGTCCTATATATATCATCATGCTCAGCGTATCCATAAGCGTCATGACGATCTCTCTGGTCGGGAATAAGGTTCGACATGGTGCAAAATAATGTGAATACTGGAAATAGTGAAAATTGCGCTTACAACCACCATCGGTTATGCCATGTATATGAACAAAAAACGGTCTCTTTCTCTCTAACGCTTGCCCTTTCACATCTCTCTATACATATCATCACCACAACTCACCTCTAGCACCAGCATCCCCCAGCCCACAGCCATATCTACACTCCCACCAACCGTAGCGGTGTTATCGCGCCGCACGGACCCAGCGCCGAACCTGTCTCAGATCCAGCGCGAATGAAAAAAACGTATTCAATTTCAATGTCAGACCCTGAAAGCAATCCCATGGGAACAGAGAAGGAACTATCCGAGTTCACACCTCAAGAACCATCAGTCCATGTTAACGGAATCAAACGTGACTTGGACGCCGAAGTCAAACTCGAACCAGGGCTCCAAGCCGCTGGCGAGCCTGGCTTCGTCAACGAACAACAACTCGACGATGAAATATCCACCAAAAAGCAAAAATTGTCGTCTCCTTCAAAGAACATGTTGATCGTTCCGGCCACAGAGCCCCAACTTTTCTATACGCCTTTAAAAACCGGGTTGGTTTATGACGTCAGAATGAGATACCATGCCAAAATCTTCACGTCTTATTTTGAATATATCGACCCACATCCAGAAGACCCCCGTCGTATCTACAGAATCTACAAGAAGCTTGCCGAATCCGGCTTGATTCAGGACCCTTCGTTGTCAGGAACAGACAATTTGGGCCCACTCATGTTGAAAATCCCCATAAGAGAAGCCACATCTGAAGAAATCTTACAAGTCCACTCTGAAGACCACTTAAAATTCATCGCTTCGACCGAAACCATGACGAGAGACAAACTTTTGGAAGAAACCGAAGCAGGGGATTCCATCTATGTTAATAACGATTCATTTCTTTCTGCCAAATTGTCTTGTGGAGGTAGTATTGAAGCCTGTAAAGCGGTTATTGAAGGTAGAGTGAAAAATTGTTTAGCGGTCGTAAGACCTCCTGGACATCATGCTGAACCCGACACACCAGGAGGGTTTTGTCTCTTTAGTAATGTTGCTGTTGCTGCCAAAGCGATGTTGAAAGCGTACCCTGAATCAGTTCGGAAAATCGCTATTCTTGATTGGGATATTCATCATGGTAATGGGACCCAAAAGGCATTTTATAACGATCCAAGGGTGTTGTATATGTCATTACATCGTTATGAAAATGGTAAGTTTTATCCTGGTACAAAAGCAGGGAATTTAAATATGTGTGGTGAAGGAGAAGGTGAAGGGTATAATGTTAATATTCCATGGAAATGTCCAGGAGTTGGAGATGGGGATTATGCTTATGCTTTTAATAAGGTGGTGATACCTATTATTCTGGAATTTGATCCTGATTTTGTTATTATTAGTTCTGGATTTGATGCTGCAGATGGTGATATAGTTGGAGGATGTCATGTTACCCCAGCGGGTTATGGACATATGACACATATGTTGAAGAGCATTGCTAGAGGGAAACTTTCGGTGGTTTTGGAAGGTGGTTATAATTTGGACTCTATTAGTAAAAGTGCATTGGCTGTTGCCAAAGTATTAATTGGAGAACCACCAGAGAAAACTATTACTGATCATCCTTTATTAGATACTATAGAAGTTATAGATGAAGTAATTAAAACTCAAGCCAAATATTGGTCGTGCTTAAAGCCAGGCTTGCCATCTAAATCATTTGAAGAAGTTTATGATTTACCTGAAAATACTAATGGATATAAGATCACCAACTTAAATGATCCAATACGATCTTATCAAGCTAATGAATTGTTTAATAAATTTTCATTTATTAATTTACCAATTGTTCAAAATGAACAAGAAAAATTCAATTCATTTTCTATTGATTTACCTAACAAGACTGAAGATTTAATTATTTCAAGTCCTGATATTTATGATTGTTCAATGATAATTGTTACAATTCATGATCCTCCAGAGATTTGGGCCAATATTAATCCATTAAATGGTAATATTGAAGGTAATTCATCTGTAATTTTGGAACATCCATTATTACAAATCATTGAAAAAATCAAAACTGAACAAGAACAAGAACAAGATTTACAACAAGGTAAAATTGGTTATATTGATATTAACATTCCATCTTTTGGAATACCAACTGGTGCTAATGGTAGTCTCTCTTTAAATAATCAATCATCTTCATCTACTAATTCTGCTTCTAGTTATAATCCTCAAATTTTTTCACAAGAATTATTACTTTATGTTTGGGATAATTATTTACTGTATTTTAACCAAGTTAAAAAAGTAGTATTTGTTGGATTTGGAGAAGCTTATCAATCCATTGTACATTTATATGCTAAAAGACCTTCGCAAGAAATTAAAGAAATAGTTAAAGGAACTGTTTGCTTTATTAATAGATCACCTTTAAAACCATTGGTACCCGTAATGGATGAATCAATGGTTGATTGGTTTTATTCTAATTCAGTTATTTTCACCAGTTGTTTAAATCCATGTTGGGGTAATAGTGGTACCACTATATCTCATGCTACTAGAAATGGAGCTATTAAGACTAATGGTGAAACTAATGGTGAATTAAAGAGACCAAGAAGAAAGTTTGGTAGAGTTATAAAAGCAGATGCTGATGGGTTACTTGAGGTTATTAGTGAAAGATTTGAAGAAGGGGTGGATTTTATATTAGATTCTATGGATGATTATGAAGGTAGTAGTAGTAATTAGTAATGTAATACAACTTATACATAACTGGGGAATCTTTTAGCAAATTGTTTCTCTAAATCATCAAGATCTGGTAATGAGATTTCACTTGAGTTACTGAGTCTTCTTTCTTTAGTAGTATCATTTTCTGGAGTACGTAAATATATTGGTTTTTTAGGTTTTGGCGGAGGTTTTTTGAGTGCTGTCGTAGATGCCGCTTTGATTGGGGAAGAGTCCTTTTTGGTTTTGGGGAGTACAATCAGAGGAATTGGAGCCGGTGGTTTGGTGGCCAGTGCCAGAGGTTTGACAGGAGCCAGAGGTTTGACAGGAGCCAGAGGTTTGACAGATGGTAATGGTTTACTGATAGCTGGCAATGGTTTACTGGCGCTTGGTAATGGTTTACTGGCACCTGGCAGTGGTTTACTGGCCAGCAAGCTTGGAGGAACCTTTGGTGGTTTCAACGACTTAGTAACCAGTGGTTTAACATCATTAATGGCATCAATATCATCAGTATCACTTTGATCAACAGTGTACTTACCATACCCAGTGGCAGTTCGTTTATAATTCTGATCTTCAGTGAAAAGTTGAGCCATTCTTCTCTGTATAGAGAGTTTCTTTGGAGGTTCAGGCTCCGAAATCGACTCGTCAATTGATTGTCCGCTGACCTTACGATTTCCCGTACGGTTACCTGTAAGTAGTTGTTTAATAGACGATATACTAGATCTCTTATTTGGTAAATAAGTATTACCGGTGTTATTAGCACTACGAATACTGGTGGTACTACTACCGGTACTAATTCTACGAAGACCATTTTTAAACGATAATTTAAAGCTACCTCCCGTATCTTGTTGTTTCTGGAGTTGTTCTCCTTCCATATCTCTTAAGAAATTAAGAGTATTATCGTCTTCATCACGAGTTGAAGATGGAAGAGCAATATTTTCACTACTTCTACTGACTTGTTTTTGAATGTAGTCTTTCAAAGAAGTAGATGATTGCATAGAAGATTGAATAGGGGAGATATTACGTTCGTATACACTTTTTGGTCTGGCGTTAGATGCAGCGTATGGTTGTGTAGAGTACGGTTGTGCAGAGTATGGCAGTGTCGATGTATAAGGCAGTGTTGAAGGAGAATTGTGTCCGTGTGTTCCAGCTGAAGGCTTGTTCAAGAATTTCAGTTTATCTATAGAAGCAAAAGGATCTTTAGATTTAGGACCTGAAGTCTTACGAGTCTCCAAATTGGGGGCACTTTTGTTTGGATGTGTTGGAATATTAACGGGATGTTTAACTGGAACTTGGTGTGGTCTTTCTAAAACAGATGCAGGAATGACATTTGGATGTTTAATGTTCATCATAGAACACACCTCCTCCAATAACTGAACCGCATTTGGTCTTCTTCTAGGATCTTCTCTAAGACAACATTTAATGATATTCTTCAATCTTGGAGAAAAATTCAGACCCGGCATGTTATGAGGAATCTTTAAAGTAGAAGAACAATGGAGAATCAGTTGTTCCAAATCCTGTAAAGATTTATGAGAACTCAGCTCAAATGGCGTCGTATAATAACATAATTTATAGAGAAAACAGCCCAAGGCCCAAATATCCAGCTTATCATCAATAGGGAACCCTCTAGAGAGTTCAATCATCTCGGGTGCCCGGTATTGTGGGGTGGTATGTTGCATTATATCTTCGTGCAATTGTTGGAATTCACTGGGGTTTTTTGGAACAGGTGCATAAGGCACCGAAGATCCAAAATCACACAACTTGTATGTTCTGTTTTCGTCCAAAAGAACGTTTTCAATCTTGATGTCTCTATGGATTAGAGGTGGTTGGAGATGATGACACATGGCTACAGCAACAGTAATATCCCTCATGATCACCAAGATCTCTGGCTCTGTCAACTTATTGGTAAGACGTGTGTTCATGAAGTCGATAAGTCCGTTATTAGAGCAATATTCCATTAGTAAGAACACTTCATACTGTTGTTTGGACGAGGCAGACGGGCTGTGGCCGGTGGTGACAGCGCTGGTGCCGGCTTCACCGCCATATCGGGAAGCATGGGAGTCAATGTATGATACGATCGTTGGGTTGCCTCTAAGACGCTTCATGGCGTCGACTTCTTGTCTTAATAGGTTCAATTGCCATTTACTAGGAACGACTACTCGCTTCAAGCATGCTACGGTCGATCCTCTGAAGGGCGGGTCGATGTTACACGTGTAAACGGTAGCAAACCCTCCTGCGGAAATGTACTTGATGATGGACACATTATGGGATCCTACTACCAACTTTGTGCCTGGTTGGTAGGCATTTGGAGGAGGAGCTGACATCAATAAGTATGGTCGAGGTCGCGATTCTTCGGCTTAGATGTGGAACCGCAGTGGGTCGGCACCGGTGGGCTGCTGGCGCGTGGTGTGTTAGTTCAATTGGTGATTTAAAGGTAGTGGGAGATAGAGGAGAAGAAGACGATCACAGTGGTGTTGTTTATGGTGAATTTGAAGATATGTTGGTACATTTATTGGTGTGGTAGAAGTACCTGATCGGTGCTCGCACTTCCTCATCGGAATTTTTCACTATGAAGCTTTACTTTGAAGCAGAGAAGTACTTGAAGTCCACCGGGGGGAACCATGGGAGTCTCCAGAACCGAATATTCAATGACAAGACGCTTACAAATTCACCCAAACATATCTTTGCATTGGTCATTTCCACTTTGAAGTATAAACAGTATATCTTACGAATTATCAAGATCTCCAAGATAAAAGATTCACCTATTATTAGGAAACTAAAAATTAAAGATGAAATGTTGATGCTACTTGTTCAGGATCTTTTGTTTTCACCCAAGGGAAGAATCCAGTCGGGAAAACACCCTATTAAAGACGCTTTTCTTCTGCATAAAACCAGACTTCATAGTGAATTCATCAAGTTGAAGTTGAAATATGGAGTCAAATCGGTGGAAGATTTGCCAAATGTTCAAAAAGATGATGAAACTCCTGTTAGATGGTTTAGAGTTAATCAAATCAAGACTAATACTGAAGATTTCTTTAAAAAATACGATTTTTTCAAAAATTTGCAGCCAGTCTCAGATATTAAGCTGATTGTTCCTGGGACCATTTATAGTGATGATTATATTCCTAATCTCTTTGGTGTGAGTACTAAAGATAAGATTATGGATACTGAAGCATATAAGAAGGGAGAGCTTATTATTCAGGATAGGGCCTCTTGTTTCCCAGGACATATTTTATTTAATGATCCCTTACACCAACCAAGACAAGTAATCGATGCATGTGCCGCTCCTGGTAATAAAACCACTCTTGTTGCATCATATCTTAGTAAATTCGATGACTCTGTAGTTTATGCTTTTGAAAGAGATGCTAGAAGAGTAGAAACATTAAAGAAAATGTGCCATATTGCATCTAGTAATAGACCTAAACTTATTCAAATTACTCATGCCGATTTCACAACTGTATCTCCAGAAGACTTTGAGTCAATTGAAGCATTAGTTGTTGATCCTTCGTGTAGTGGGTCAGGAATTTTCGGTAGAGCCATTGAAGATTCTTTGGAACAAGAAAATGAAGAAGTTACCAGTGAAAGATTGGATAAATTAAGTAAATTCCAATTCAGAATTATGAAACATGCTTTACTGTTCCCTAAAGCAACCAAAGTTGTTTATTCTACATGTTCTATTCATGCTGAAGAAAATGAAAGAGTGGTGGTTGATCTTTTATTAGATCCTGACGTCAAGAAAAGAGGGTGGAAATTGGCACCAAGAAGTGTTGTCATACCTGAATGGCCACGTAGAGGTTGGAGTGAAGAGTTTACTGCATTAGCTAATGAGAAGTCAGTGGAAGAGCTTGCTGGTGGGTGTGTAAGAGCTATAGCCAAAGAAGATGGTGGTATTGGGTTTTTTGCAGCTTGTTTTGTAAGAGGTCTGGCGGCTGAAGTTAGTGAAGAAAATGCCGATGAAACAGAGAGTGAAAAAAAGCACAGTGAAGAAGATAGTGAAGGAGATGAAGGAAGTGAACAAGACAGTAAAAAAGATGAAGAAAGTGAAGAAGAAGTCGAAGAATGGACAGGATTCAGCCCTTAGCATTATATACTAATATAGATTATAAACGTCTGACAATATCGTCAATAACTTCTTGGGTAGTAGAGTTACCACCTAAGTCTGGAGTCTTGATTTGGTCTTCGCTAAGGTTGGCATCAACAGCATCATAAATGTTAGCAGCTGGTTCTGGGTAACCCATGAATTCTAACATTAAAGCAGTAGATCTAATGGTAGCAATTGGGTTAGAAATACCTTTACCTTCAATATCTGGAGCAGATCCGTGACATGGTTCACCAATAGCAAAGTTTTCACCAACATTAGCAGATGGAACAACACCTAAAGAACCAACTAAAGCAGCAGCACCATCAGATAAAATATCACCATATAAGTTTGGTGCAACAACAACATCAAAGATTTCTGGTTCTCTGAACATACGGTAAACCATTGAGTCAACAATTTGTTCCTTGTATTCAACATTACCGTATAAATCACCATTGGCATCATAAACAGATCTACAGATTTCTCTGAACAAACCATCTGATTGTGATAAAACATTGGATTTATGAGTAACAGTTACAGAAGATTTTTCGTGTAATGAAGAGATGCTTGAAGAGTCTCTGATAGCTTGTCTTTGTAAAGCAATATCAAAAGCCATCTTGGCAATTCTGGTGGTAGCTGGTTCAGTAATTCTCTTAATAGCTTCAGCAATTCTAGTACCATCAGCAGCCTTGTAAGTCTTTTCTTCTTTAATATATAAATCTTCGGTGTTTTCTCTAACAATAACCATATCAACTGGTCTACCAATACCTTTAACAGATTTAACTGGACGAACATTAGCGTATAAACCTAATTTCTTTCTTAAAGCGACAATTGGTGAAGAATAACCAGCAACTTTAACAGTTGGAGAACTGACAGCTCCAAAAAGAGCACCATCACATTCATCTTTCAAAACTTGAACAGTTTCATCAGGTAAAGCAGTACCAGTCTTTTGGAATAACTCAAAACCTGCATCTAAATTAACGAAATCGAATTTTAAATCGTATTTTGAAGGTAAATTTTCTAAGATAGCTTTACCGGCTGGGATAACTTCTCTACCAATTCCATCACCAGGAATTAACCCGATCTTTAAGTTTTTTAAAGCTTTAGAACTTGAGGATAAGTTACGAATTGATCTAACGGACATGACTGTTGAAATTTTTCAGTTTTCACTGCGCTTGACTCATCCGAAACCGGTGCAGGCCCGGAAATGGCTGCAAAAATTATGGGCTAGAGGAAGATTAGAGTATGAATACAATTAAACATATATTTACAAGATTAATCATCGCCCTTGACAATACCAACCTTGGCTGGTCTAAGAACTCTGGAATTAAGAGAATATCCTGGTTGTTGAACGTGGAAAACAGTACCTGGTTCTTTATCTGGTTGAGGAACTTCAAAAGCTGCTTCATGGCTGTTTGGGTCAAAAGCTTCGCCAATTGGATCGATTTTTTCGATTCCGTGACGTTGTAAAGTCTTTTCAAAAACAGATCTGGTCATATCAACACCTTCGTATAAATTTTTCATTTCTTGGTTGTCATTCAAGGTTTCTTCTTTGACGGAATTCAAGGCTAAACTGAAGTTGTCAAGTGACACAATCAAATCTTTGGCGAATTTCTGTAAGGCAAAGTCTTTGGCTTTTTGAATTTCCTTTTTGGTGGACTCTTGTAAGTTACGGAAGTCTGCAATGGCTCTGGCGTAATGATTCTTCATGTCGGCGAGCTGTTTGTCTTTGGCTTGGAGTTTTGCTTTGAGGTCAGCAACAACAGGATCTTCGGATTCTTCTGGAGCATTTTTGGCTTCGGCGGCGTCTTTGGCGGCGTCTTCAGCGGCTTCTTTGGCGTCTTCTTTAGGTTGTTCTGGGTGTTCAGGTTGGTCTTTTTGGTCTTGAGACTTGGACGAGTTGTAACGAACAAAGGCTGGTGTTCTCATAATGATTGGTTGGACTCTTGGTGCCATTCTGACCATGGTAGCACCTGGTCTGACGGCTTTAACCCCGGTAATCAAGCTTCTGTACATTGTCGGTGAAATTTTTCAGTGAGGAAAACTTTTCGCAGGTTATGACGTCGTGTATGCAGTCGGTGGGGTTGCTGGAGGACCAGCCGCCTATAGCCAGTCAGACAGAGACTACAGTATATAGATGACGACGATGTATATCTCTACTAAACCAACACCTCTTGTAGTTTTAATGCCATTCAATACCAATACTAAAAACTGGGAGGTCGTGGCCCTACCGCAGCCTTCCATCTCTTGATGCTCATCTCGTACCAAAGCTCTTCTTAACCCATCTACAACCATGAGACAAAAAAGGGCTAAAGCCTATAAGAAGCAAATGAATGTGTACGTCCATTCCTTCAAGTTCAGAGAACCATTCCAAACAATTGTGGACGACGAACTCGTCCTCCTCAGTGAAAAATCATCGTTTAACCTCCGTCGAGGCCTCGAAAGAACCATTCAGGCTGAAGTAAAGCCCATGATTACCCAATGTTGCATGCAAGCGTTGTACAAAACGAACAACCAAGACGCCATAGAGATTGCTAAGAAGTTTGAAAGACGTAGGTGTAACCATCCGCCAGCGGATCCATTAACACCTCAAAAGTGTATAGAGTCTATAATCTTACCTAATAACCAGCATAGATACATTTTGGCAACTCAGATCTATGAATTGAGACGGAAACTCAGAAACGTTCCGGGAGTGCCAATGATCTTTATGAACCGGTCGGTCATGGTTATGGAACCCATGTCAAAGGCCACGGTGAAATATTCCAATGCATTAGAAGAGAAGAAGCTTACGGGAGGATTAAACGACGTTGAGGTGGGGCTTGTGAAGAAAGATGGAGAAGAGGAGAAGGTTGTGCCCAAGAAGAGAAAAGGGCCTAAAGGACCTAATCCGTTGAGTGTGAAGAAGAAGAAAACGGAGACTGTTGGGGAAGGTGAGAAGAAGAAAAGAAGAAGAAAGCATAGGTCTGGGGGTAGAGAAGGTTCTGGTGATGAAGCCGCTGAAAACCACGCTGAATCTGCTGAAAAAGATGTTGAACCCGCTCAAAAAGACTCTGAAAAGGTAGAAAAAGATGCTGAAAACGTAGAAAAAGACGCTGAATCCGCTGATAACTAAGCACTCTATATCTAACTAAACACTATCTAGTCCATACTTAATACACTAAACGAATTGGCTAATGTCTCTAGTTTCTTGGGCTCCTCGGGCGTCTTGGACGCCTTGGAATCGAGTTTCATCACCGTTTCGTCTCTATATAAACACAACTTACAGTCAAATGCAATGGAATTGTCTCTTAAAATTGGTTTGAGACTCTTCATGATTAAATATAAATTATTTTCAAATTCTATAGTTAACTCTTCTGGTTGTTCGGGGTAAATGATAAAACTACTACCTGTTGCAACCAAGTCGTAATTTTCAATGCTATATTTATGCATGAATGGATCAATTTGTGATAATAAAGAATCTTTAGAAACTCCCATGAATGTATCTTGTATAATAATTGAATTAAACAATTGTTCTTGTAATTTCTTTTCTTCCTCAAGTTGTTTCAATCTTTCTAATTCCTTGATCTCTTCTACCTTTTCTATGTACTGTTTAATGGTAATTTCAGGTAAGGCAGTTTTACTAACCTTGAAGATAAATATACTTCTTTTAGGTTCGGCGTCTTGACTTTCTGAATAAAGCTTGAAACTTTCACAGAGTTCATGAACAAATTGTCTTTGGGCTTTATTCATTGCCGGGAAATGGTGGGATTTTTTGGTATCATCTTCAATAAACGAAATCAAAAATTGTTCAATATTATCACACCATCTAGTTTGTCTTTTATAGATATCCATGACATATTGAGAGTATACATTAGAAAGACTTGCATCTGAGTCCTCATTGGATTCAGTACCTTCAAAAGCAGCCTTTAATTCCTTGTCTCTTTTAGATATCTCACACCCATCATCGCATGTCAATTGGGTGCCTATACTTGAAGTGGTAGTAGAAGAAGCCCCACATGGTATGGTATTTGTTATTCTTCCACATCCACAGCTCACCTTAACTCCTTCAGTACAAGTATTTGCATCACAACTTTTAGAAACACCAGTTTTATTGTAATGACATTTTAGTTTACATTTATGAGGACAATTTTGTCTAATCTTTTTACAATAAAATTGACATACCAGAGATGAAAGATGTGATCCTTCTTCACAAGATTTAGAACAATTCTTTGAACAAGGATGTCCACAATCTTTTGGTACTTGGCAAACAAAACTACATTTTGGTGCCGGACCAGAACATAAGATATTCGGAATAGATGCTCTACCACACTCGCATGGTTTACTTACCAATACAGTACATTTGGAGCATGGAGTATCATCATCATGACAATGATGGGGTTCTGGTCTATGGCCACATTGTGTTTCACGTACACATTGTTCTGTACATACAAGTTTGGTCCCACATCTAACCGGTGCAGGAATGATAGTTTTACCACAATGACAAATAAGGTCATCATTGGTAGATTCTAAACATGGTGGACAAGGTCCTGAGTGACATAAAGCAGTACATGGATGAGCTCCACATGATTTTAATCTATTACAGCTTCTAGTACAAATATGTGATGGTTCTATTGTCATTATTTCTTCATAATTATTGGTATTACTAATAGTTTTATTTCTTATGGCCTTCTTTTTAGCTCTTTCACGCTCTAATGCCAATGGTTCATCACCACAACAAACTTCTTTGTGGTAATGTTTCCTACAACTTAAAAGAGCATTACATTTATGAGTGCATATAGGTGTAAATCCTTGTTGTAATGACTTACAAGGAACCAAAAATTGGTGGTATTTACATCTACAGCTTACAGTCTTTATTGCATAACATTCACAATCACCTTCATGGCATTGCATTTGACATCTACAGCCACATTCAAGAAGTTTTCCACATACTAATCCACATTGAGGTATAGGATCAGTACATTTTTCTCGAGGTGGTGAAGGTGTTTTCCCACAATAACAGGTTTTCATCACTTGAGGTGAATATTCACAAACCTGAGGTTTTAATTGTGGTGGTTGGCAACTTGTAATATCATAATGAACATTACAGTCATAGAATATTTTTGATTTTTCAGAGCATTGATAAATACCTATATAATCCCCACATTTTTGTAAGAATTTTTCATTACAGCTAATAGTAAGTTCATTCTTACCACAATAACATTTCCCAGTGACTTTTTCTTTACATTTCCCACAGAACCCTTTATGGCAAATTTTAGTACATTTATGACCCAAATCACAGAGGATTTCGTCACATTCATCGTCACATTTCCACCCGTTCTTGTAAGGAGTGATCAAACAAGGAAGCTGTTTTTCATATTTACCACAATGACAAGTCAATTGAGGTCCAAGGGCCCCACAAACAGGATGGCTTGCCGGATGACATATTGAAGAACATTTATGAATACAGTCATCATATTTCTTATTACACAAGTTCCCACAGCTAAAAGGTATAAGACCAGGTTGTGGGTTTTCCACTCTTCCACACCAACAAGTAAACTTCTTTGGAATCTGTTTGATATCGATGTTACAACTAGGGCATCTCCACACAGAATTTTGCGTGGAAGTACCTCTTTTGGCCCAGTCAGCTATACAGTCCAAATCATAAACTCTGTAGCAGTTTCCACAGGACCATACTTTGGAGTCTTCGTCGATCTCTAGCGTACAAACAAGACATGTATACGTTCCATCTTGGATTTCTCTGATGATGATGTCTGAAAGATTATGGTCTTGAAAAGAGTCAGTGCTGGATAAGGAATCCGAGCTCGAAACGGACTCTGAGTCAGAAATTAGATCTTCAGGTGTGTCTATAGGTGTTCGGATGTCAATAGAATTGTCAATCTCCCCGTCATGGTGGATATCTGGTGTGGATTGTCTGGAGGTATCTGACATCGGTGTGAAAAACTCATCGCGCTTGACTTGCATATAGGCAGAGCCGGGGCCAGAGCCGGGGCCAGAGTAGACAACGAGCCAGAGTAGGTCAGGCACAGAGTAGGCCAGAGTAGACAACACAGTCCCTGCAAGGCCAGCAATACCAACAAGCCCAGCACAGCACCCATTACACAAATTTATATTAAGCTACATAATATACAAGAAATGAATTTATAAGCTTATGCACACAGTTATTTCATGAAAGTTCATAAGTAATTATGATATTCTAATACTTCTACGTTTAAAGAAATCCATAACCTTTTTAGCAGCGCTGATTTCTTTATTTGATTTCCTTATTCTTTCTTTAGACTCAGGTGTGGTTGAAGGAGTGGAAGATGATGAGGTGGTGGTTGAATCAGCAGATTCATCTACTTTAGAGGTGACAGAATCAACATTATTAGAGGATGAATTATAATTCGAATAGATCGAAAGAATACTAAACCTATTTCTTCTTTTGGTTTCTTTATCAACTTGTTTCTTTTTAGATCTAACCGAATCTGATCTAGAGATTTTGGTGTCGGTGGCCTTTTTAGAGTCAGATTTAGATTTAGATCCACTTGATTCTTTAACTACAATGGTATCCTTTGAATCTTTATGAGCTTTTGATGAAGGTTCTGCAGGTGAAGATTCATTTTTTTCATCTAAATCTAAACCATTAATTTTATCTTCTAAATAAAGTAAAACAGAGTTTCTCTTTTGATCATTATCTCTAGTCAACACGCCATTAACGTGGACATGAGTAACAACCGAATTGCGCCTTGAGTGAAGACTATAAGTAGATTCAAGATCGGATTTTGGTGGAGATCCATTTAATGATTTTGGAGGTGATGACAGGTTTGGTGATAAATTGGTGGTGGTATTATTGGTATTACTTAAGAATTGAGTGATTGGGATATTGATTGGTGAAGGAGATTTGAAGTCTAATAAAGAGCTTGAAGAGTTGGAAGTATTTGAAGGATGGTATGAAGTTGGTCTTGGTTTTTTCTGTTGATGAGGTAATTTATTAGTTGGATTACTCAATTTTGTTGAGGTTGAAGGTGGGATAGGGTTAATTACGGCCAAAGGAGGTCTCTTTGGCAGCTCAATGATGGTTGAAATTTGATTTGTTGAAGAGGTGGTGTTGTTGGTGGAGGTGGTGTTGGCGGTGGTGATATTATTTTCATTACCAATAGGGTAATCATTACCAATAGAGGAAGATCTGGTGTGGGTATAGTTTGAAGAAGATCTGGTATGGGTTTTCTTGAAATTGGTTGATAATTGGTTTGAATTGGTTGATTCGGTGATCATTGAATACCTCTTTTGAGCGTTGGTGATATTTGGAGCACTATTATTGTTAGATAATTTAACAGTTTGTTTTTCCCTATAGATTTTGTCCCATTCTGGTTGTCTAATTGATAACAAGTTAGCATAACTTGATAACCAAGGATGGTTTCTAATTTCATTCAAGTTAATTCTTCTTTTTGGGTCTGGAACAATGATTTTCCTTAACAAATCTCTAGCTAAAGGAGAAATATATTCAGGGAAGGTTAAAGGGGTTTTACAGATATAATGATACAATTTAATAATATCAGAGCCATCTTCATTTGAAGGATCATCATCAAATGGTAAATAACCGGCCAACATAGCATATAAAATGATCCCTAAAGACCAAATATCAACTTTTTTCCCTTCATAAGGACTTTGAGTTAATACCAATTCGGGAGCAGCATAGCATGGACTACCACAACTTGTTTTCATCAAGTCGTTGGTGGTCTTAACATTAAAACTATTAACAAACCCAAAATCACTAATAATTATATTCTTATTCTTATCTAATAGCAAATTTTCCAACTTTAAATCTCTATGAATTAACCCTTTGGAATGCAAATAATCAACCCCACTTACCAACTGAGCAAAGAATTTTTTGGCAATATTCTCTTTTAAGTATTTATGGTTTAAAATATAATCAAATAACTCTCCTCCAGAGCAATATTCCAAAACTATTCCAATATATTTACCGCTTTTCATCACCTCGACCAAATTTACAATGTTGGGATGGTTTAAGATCTTTAACGAGTTGATTTCCCGGTGGATCTTAACCTCCAGCTCACTATCTTTTAAGATGGTGTCTCTTTTAATCAACTTTATGGCCACCTGGCTGGGAAATTTGCCGTCTTTTCTCCAACCCAACTTGACCTTACCAAACTCTCCTTCCCCGAGAGTCGAGCCTAGGATATAGTTGCCGAATCTGACTTCTCTGTGGATTTTTTTGACGAGATTTGGGTTGATTTTGTCTTCCATGGCGATTATGGTGTTCTTGATGTTACTAAACTAATGGATAATAAGCGACGTGTAGGTGGCGATCTATCACTGGCGATCTATCGATATGTGTTGGCGGTGACAAATGTGTTCCCCCCTACAATGAATATTTCCTAATCGAAATTTGTCTGTTACGAGTACCGGCAACGACTAAATAAGCTTTTGGTTGTGAATAAGTGCACAAGGTGTTGACGATGTGTTTTTACGACTGTGGGTGACCTGGGGATGTATGGGGGCCCTTGCAAGCGAAATTAAAAGGTCAAACGTAAAAAAAACTCCGTATGGTAACAGGTAAATTTTTGTTTTGGTTGTAACAATTTACAATTGGATGTTTACATGTTGGTGCGCGCACGCACTTTTTCCAGTAGGCCTGGGGGGAATGTTTTCAAAGGCTGATGATCGGGTAAAAGTCGTGCACTAAAGAAGAGTTCTATTCTCGCTTAGGGACAATGTCGGCAATTTGATTTCTTAAAACGGGAAAGATATGAAGAGGTGATGGTGAAGGGTATGGGTAGGCAATTAGAGATGGTAGAGAGATTGGAGGAGGGATATGGGAGGGGGGCAGTGGCGAGGATGATTGGATTGCATGGATGATTGTTTGACTCGTTAGTTCTTGCTTTTTTTTTGGGAGTGCCTTACTACTATTGTCTCTATTGTCATGGGGATTGGAGGGAGACCCTGGGGCTTTCTTAACCGGTGCGACATGGCGCTGAGGGACAGCGGGATGGGAGGTGGTAGACGGGGGGACCGAGGGGATTGAAGAGCAAGAGGGTTTGGGTTGCGTGTTGGTGTGGATGAATGGGTGGGATTGTGGGATTGTGGTGGTTACTAGCCTTGAATATGGTCATTTGTTGCTGGTTACTGATTTGAAGTACTGGATGCTTAATCTCTTTCATGGTTTCGCGACATCCGGAAAACGGGGGTGGGGACGGTGATATCGAATCAATAGACACTGTGCATTGTGTTCTATTGTTCATCTCTTTAAGGCATTCTCCTATCCAATAGGCCCTTATATGCTAGTGAATATTACATTTACGGTTGTCGAAAGTAGAATCCAATCTTTCGACTTATGTACTTTATTTAACTATCTGTATACCTAATCTAAGATTTTACCTATTATGGTGATCATCAGATCGCTCATGTCTCTTAATGACCTGCCCCTCCAGTAATGTCTGCGGAGACTATTTTGATCCCGGATAAATATTATTTAAGCTTTCGAACTTAATGAACACGGTTGCAACTTAGTTAGCCTGAGGAATTTTTTTCACCGTGTTGTAAAGGGACAATTACCTTATTGGGAAGGACAACTGTTAATTCAAGATGACACTTGTTAATAACTTGAATGCGTGAATTCTTATATTCAAAAGCTTCAAATTGGGATATAAAACGCAGGGTCGAGTGTTTATTCATGTAAGATTCAAATGCAATGATCTGATCATTATTGGAGAATAATGTGTGTGCCCTGAACAAACGGTTTATCCTAAACAATTAGCTTAAATATCTTTTATCTTACGATTGCTATCAACACTTTGAAGATATCTAATAGCTCTTAATGTAGTCCCTATTATTTCAGGGTCTTGTAAATTAGTTCTAGCCAGTGGCTGAACTGAAATTAATTTAAACCTCTTACAAGTGGATGTTCCAGAACTTTGCAGCTCATCGTGGCCATTCTGGGATGATTCTTAATGCATAATTCCGGCTCTTATCTTATGAGGGGCTAGATTTGGGAAGTTGCTTACTGATTTCTTGAGCTGCATACCTGATGAATGTATGAGGCATTTTAACCTTATGGCTCAAATTGGAATCTCTTGATTGCTTCCTGTTACAGACAAGGTGGTTTGATAAGCTTTAATTAGAACAATCTAAGTAACCATCAGTGATAATAAGAATTAGAAGGTTATAAATAAGTGGCTTAACTTATGAATGTTCCAATATATAATAGGTTAATGAAACGCTACGATAAGATCATTATATAGTGGTGTCTATATATATTATATATATATACGATTTCCATCATCTATATACATAAGCTCTCAAAAACAACAGCCCCAAAGATTATCATCATATTTCTATAGTTTAAACCGCCTATGGATAGGACCATACTACTATTAATAGATATTGAGGCTAATTACACTGCTTATTGAATAATCACCTTTTAGAGACACCATTTGGTTTAAAGAAAAATTTATATACGGTAACCAAACGAAATAGTGTGGGGCCTTTTTATCCAAGTATATTACACAACAATAAAGTCATTTTGCAGCTATTTGTTAGTGTTTAGTACATATATATATCAGGTTTATGAAATTGTTGGTAATCGCACGCCCTAGTTAGTACGTAGTAGACGTCTCTTAACTATGGGGATTGGTGGATCCACACCCTAAGTGGTAGGCAACTGCGGTTTCTTAACTATGAGAAAAACTCGGCTCTACCTCGCATTCACTCGGCTGCGACTCGGGTCCTAGTCGGGTCCTAGTCGGGCCCTAGTCGGGTCCTAGTCGCACTCACTCGGCTTAACCTCGGGCCTACCTCGCACTCATTCGGGTCTCGCTCGGGCCCACCTCGCAATCATTCGGGCTAAGGTCGCATTCACTCGGCTCTACCTCGCACTCACTCGGGCTAAGGTCGCATTCACTCGGGCTAAGGTCGCAATGATTCGGGCCAACCTCGCAATGATTCGGGCCAACCTCGCAATGATTCGGGCCAACCTCGCAATGATTCGGGCCAACCTCGCAATGATTCGGCCCACGAGCGGCAGCCGAGAGGCAGCCGATGTTAAGGCGCACTTTAGCCGCATTTTAGACTAAATCAAAGAGAGACTAAGGCTCATATATATATACTAAAACCTCTCTTAATTAGGTAGAAACCCATTTTTAGCTATAA